>QEOT01000675.1:271939-477652 GCA_003123785.1 Pterocarya stenoptera
GAGTTGGTTACTCTTGCGTGGGTATTAGAATCAGTCCGGGGAGAGGAAACACTATCTGACATTTTATTTGAAGAATATTCAATTGAAGCTTTTGGAGGTTAAGGGCCCCTCGAAGAACCCTATATCATTCTCATTTCCATTCCTGTTTCAACCTCCTGTTCATAACAGTTCATCTACTCTCATTTATCCATCACCTATTATCCCAGATTTACACGTTTCCTACCCAGTTACAACATAGAATTTACAGGTACATTACAGTTTACTTAGGTTTATGGGCAAGAATAACATCTTTGATACCAAGACCTGAGTGCTAGATGGGGAAATAAATCAAATTAAATCCCTAGTTGGCATGATCATCCTCTGATATTTTGAGGCTGCATCATCTTAATTATGCTTGATGTACAACAACAAAATTTCCCTCAACTTAAAAGCCACTGCTTCACCAAAGAACCATCAAAGCGAGGGAATAACAACCCAGAGATTGCATCTTTTGCTTCTTCAGTCACAACCTTTACACCAAAACCAACTAAATTATTTTTTTTTTTCGGACAAAATAAAGAAGCCTAAAATTTCACCTGAAATTTTCTTTGAGAAAACACAACATTTTAAGACAAACCTCAAACCAGGCCTACAACCAGAACTGATACTGCATACCAGAATCCTATACTGTTAGAGGATGACCTGAATCTTCTTCTTCTTCTTCTTCTTTCAGTGAGGTAAGTTTTATTAGAAACCATGAAAATAAATTACACAGTACACATGCATCAAAAGCTCCCAGTTTGAGAAAGTAAAAAGAGCCAGAAAATTCAAGAAACAAGATTGTTTGGGTGTCAAGAAACCTTTGGGATTCTTCATATTTTAGACAATTTTCTTACCAAACCTCTATGGTACAAAAACTCTCTGGTCAGATGGATTTCCAAAAACAGCCAAAAGATCAAATAAAACTCTCCCAGATAAAAAATAATATTTTTAAAAAATGAATATAAAAATAACAAAACTAATTGAACAAGAATGGAGGAACCACCCCATGGTGGCCAGAACTCAGCCACTACTTGTGGCCCAATCTAGTCCACCCTGCGGTCACCATGAGGTGGATGTTCTTCTTTAAAAAAAAAAGTCTAATTACTTATTACACCGTTCATAAAAACTCCACTAAAAAACTTTTCCACCCAAACATATTCTCAATGGGTCTCACCACTTCTACAAAACTTAATTAGAAATTCCTTTCAAAAAGCTTTCACTATTATTAATGAAATTTTTAAAAACTTCAAACCTACCCTAAAAAGATAGGAGACCAGAATCTCATGCTCCTGGTCACTTACCTTCTCCTAGGAAATTCCATGTAACCATGCCTCAGCAGCTATGCCCCATGTTCAATAATGATAGAAACTACTATATACCCTTTTATTTAGTGTAAGATGGGACTGCTAAGACGACTCTAAGACAAATGTAATAATCAATCACGAACTCTAATTTGTAAACTAAAAAGTCACATTATAAGTCACAGGACCCAAATTTTCAGTGTTTGGCAAATCCAGTCAATGGCTGCAGTGTCAATAATATGCTCTAACTTCCAACCAAGGGAGGCACCATCAAACCCTTCATCTAGAGCGAATGTGATCAACAAGTTAGATACTATTAAAGCCTCTAACGAATACTCAATTTAAGTAGAGCGTAATAGGCATAGACCAGTTAAAGTAGAAAAGCAAAAGAAAGTACTGCCAGTGGCCAACTTGAATCGAATTAACAATTTTATTGAGATGCTCCTAGTTGATGGCTCAATCCCTACCGATCAAAATAAGATTAGGAGTGATGTCGTGCAGTTCTTTAAGGAATTGTTATCTGAACAGTTTGCTTGGAGGTCCAAACTTGATGACCTAACTCTCGAGTCCATGTGGGGAGGAGTCCATGAGGCTTGAAAGGCATTTTAAGGAGACGAAGGTTCTCAAAGTCTTAAACCCACATTATATGTGTATATGGTCTACACATGTCTATCATGGAATAGGCTTCGTGCAAAGAACAATTTTTTTTTTATAAGTAAAAGAACAAATTTACATGTAATGTTCAAGACTTTTCATTATTTTACTCCATGGGACTTTAATGCGCTAAACTTGCATGATTTTCTCATATCTTTTCCTCTTTCTAGATATGTATCTCTCTTGTATACAACATGTGTACATGGAGTATGCATTTTGACCTTATTAATGAAACTTCATTACTTATAAATATATATACATACGTTTTGAACTCATAGTAATAATTCTGGGAAAGCATAAATCTAAAGTTAAAAACAGACCAACTGGAACAATACCGATGCTCTTTTGAAGGCACTATCAACCCATTCAACTAATTCAAGTGTAGCTTTATCTTCAGCAGATAATGCAAATCGCTGGACTGCCTCTTCTCCAATGTCATACTTTGCTCTTTGCATGCAGCTGCAAAATAGAATAACATAACAATATTCACCTTAGGTACTGATGCAAGTTGCCTGGCTAGGGGTCTCATCAATGCCTATGATAATAGCAACAAGACGGGCACAAATCAGGAGCAGTCATTAAAAAAAGAAACACTTAGCCCCTACCCTGACCCTCAGCTTTAAGAATTTCAATCAAATCTGCCCCTAACCAAGCATGTATGTTCTGGATCAATCAGAGAGGTGGACAGAGCAAAACACCCAACTAAAAGTACTAAAAGAATTTACATTGGGAAAGAGAGAGAGAGAGAGAAATCAAGAATATTTTGACCTTATAATGAATCATATATTGGGAAAGAGAGAGAGAGAGAGAGAGAGAGAGAGAGTTAGGCTTCGTTTGGATGTTGAGATAAGATGAGATGAAAGATCTGTGAATAGTAGTGAAAAAGTTTGTGGATAGTAGTGCGGTTTGAGTGAAGATGTTTTTTAGGGTTTTGGGAAAGGGAGAGAAAAGGTTGAATAAAAAAAATTATAAAGTTAAAATATTATTAGAATATAATTTTTTAATATTATTTTTGTTTTGGGATTTTAAAAAGTTGAATTGTTTTTTGTATTTTGTTCGGAAGTTTGGAAAAGTTGTAATGATTAAATGAAAAAGTTGAAATTTTGATATTGAAAAGTGTTTGTGTTTGAGTGGTGTTTGGATGTTGATATTAGATGAAATGAGATGAGATGGGTGAAACCATCTCAACATCCAAATGGGGCCTTAAAGTGTTGAACACTACAGCTCCAATCTTGCTTGCTGAGGATTTCTGAACACTCCCCAATCAACCATCATAGATGAGCTTACCTTTTATAAGTAAAACAATCTCATTAAAAGCTCAGAGGAGCACAACCAGGTGCATAGGAAATATACAAAAGACCATACCCTACCAAATAGAAGAAGAAAAAGAACAAAGAACCATGAATTATAAAGAAGCGGCAGCTGTTGTGAGAAACCGTCCAAATATAAAGGAATTTGAACATAATGACTTTGAACTCTATGATGATTCACATATGTCCCGTGTACTTGGCTCCATCTATTTTAATAAAATTCTTATTTACTGACAAAAATTTAAAAAGACAACTCTATGATGGTTCACCTAATGGGTTGAGAAATCTCTTTCCTTTATAACTTACTTAACAACGAAGATTAAAAACTTTCATATGCACCATATTTTATAATCTAGTTTATCAGCAACCAAAGAAGCGGAAATCTGGACGGCAAAAATTATTGGAACTAATTGATAACAGATATGTAGCATACATATAGCGAGCAAGAAATAGTTACTCATCTCATAAACCTCCAATTTACTGATAAAAAAAGAAAAAAAAAGAAAGAAATAGTTACTCATCTTATGAATTTCAGAAAGAGTTCATTAAACTCACAGGTTGAGTAGTTTGGATGGGGCTGCATGTAATACAGTCAATGCTTCCTTCCATCCCCACTGGTGTTCAGATAATGGTAAAAGGCGCTGCAAGATTGACAAACGCCATTCCCACTCTTCGATGAAACTTTTAGCAACAGAGACTCTCCACTCCAAGGCCTGTCTTCCACCTGTTCTTACACCCTCACTCAGTCCTTGCTCTAGTTCAATTACAGCTGAAGGAAGATTGCGATGTAATATATCAAGTATTCTCTCCGTGAAATATATAACCACTTTGTTTCCTTCATCACATGGAGAGAGATCATTATTTTCCCAAGCACAGGTGTAACCGGATTCAGACTCTCTCTCTGGGGAGACACAATGTGCCATATTCCGAGAGAGATCATCCATATGTAAAAGCGAAATTATAACATTCACCATTAATATCTGCAACATTGAATTCAATTAACATGAATTGATACAGGAAAAATAACGAAAAACAGAAAACAATAAATATATGATCCCAAAACTTGTAAACTAAATGAATTAGTGGTAATAAAAGTTTATCAGCCCATGTGTTGTATACTACAACCTCTCAAAAGGTCAAGTTAGAAAATTTAAAAGAGCAATAAACCCAAGAAAGAATCACTTCAGATGCTGCTTATAAAATGCAGCTAGTCCTTGATACAATGATGGGATGCACGACAGCTAATGGTGAAGATAACATTTAATATGATGAATCAGTAATAGTTATAATTAAATTTTTTTCCTAAAAGCTGAGTCCTAAGAAAAATAACAGGCTAGACTTTCAACAAAAGTAACACTCTGTTCGTGCTTCTTTGAAGATTGTAAATTGGACAGGCCATGCAAGTATACGAAGATAACAACAGCCCAACACAAGAAGGAAACCACGATGCAAAAGGTTCATTAAAATAAGCAGTTGACCTTGCGGGCAATATTATTAATGGCTCCCAAATGGCTCTGCAGGTCCTTCAAATGGCATAATGCCAACTGGTGATGGGCTTCTCTTTCATTTTCCATGCCCCTTTCCATTGTTCCTAGTGCAAGAACTGCTGATTCTAGAGCATAACGCATGTGCATAAGTTCCACATCTTGCTTTCTGCCACCCCCCCCCCCCCCCCCAAAAAAAAAAAAGGGTTAAAAACCGACAAAAACAAAATATATGAGCATATTGGAAGTAAAAAAGGCAAACCGAACAGAGAAGGTTAAAAAAAGCTTGAATAGCAACACCTATGACACACACAGACATCAGGTGCAAATCTCAGTATTGGTACCAAATAGAGATGCCCCAAAATTAATAATGCATGGGCACTGCCAAATATCTTATATGTCCGATTCTTTTTTTCCAATGCTTTAAATTAATGTTCCTCCATCACACAAATTAGGGTACTTTCCATTTGTTCTGTCACATAATGTGTTCCTATATTGAATTTTCAAGTTTAAATTTTTATTTCCGCATCCCTCACTTGGAAACAAGTGTCCATGAAAAGCCCAAGTATCAATCCTATTCACCATCCCTCGCTCTGAAACATGGGTAATTGGAAGAAGGTATATAATAAAATAACCATGTCAAGGCATCAAATATTCCTGATTCATTTCTTTTAACAGAAGATAATCACATGTTGAGGAGGAAGTATAAACAATCATCAACATAAACTGGACTCATTGAATAGACCATCTTCAACATATATAATGACTCATTTGAAAACCACTCTAATGAGACCTGTAGTGTTAACAATCTCTTAAAGCTCTTGTCCATAACAGGACATACCTGTTGGCTATTGTTACATGCACAGCATAATCAGAATACCCATATCATTACCTTGTTACATCTTAGATAGACAATGACACTTTGACATGTTCTTAAAAAACATTAAAATGCATTATTATTAGTGTGATGGGCAGCAATAGATTTTATCAGAAAAAGGAAAGACCTTGAATTATATTTGATAAGATTGAATTGTTGCTAGAAATGAGTTCTAAAGCTGTAACAGCCCAAATCTATAGGAAAGGGGGTGAATGGAAACTTGGAAAATGCGACCTCACATTGCTTGTGAGGAAGTTCTTAGCTTTATATGATCCAGAGGCTCCAACTGCGTAAGCTTGATGAGTCCTCTTGGAGAATGAATTTAAAAGTGACTAAGGTTTTCTTTGGATCATTAGAAATGGTTTTAATTTTTAAAGTCGATCACAATTCAAAGTGTGGGGATTGATTCGTTTTAAATCTTGAGCCGTGCCACAGTATTATGGCCTAACGAGGGTGTCAAGCATTTGAGTGGGAGAGATTGTGATGCCCCAATTTACAACCAGTGAATGGAAGCTTGGTGAATGTGATCCCACATTTCCTAGACGAGAAAAATTGTAGAACTTTATAATGATTCCAAGTAGCTCTAAACAAAGTAGCTAAAGTTCAGAAGGGAATTTGCCTATACACCTCTTCCAGGCATCTGCGGTTGAAGCAATTGGCTGCAGGCTGATCAATTCCATAGCTTCTTGAAATTTAATATCCCGAACAACATCAAACAATACCTACAGAAAAGATAGTGTTTCACATGTCAATGCTTCAAAAAGAAATTAATAATAACCAAAAAAAGAATAAGAACAAAAGGCAGTACATAAAATGCATACCGTGTAAAATTCCACTAACATGTTGGCGAGAATTCAAACCACTTATGCTTTCAAAGGAATGAATTACGAGAATTTAGCTCTAAAACATGTAACCTGATTACTGTCCAATAAACTTTTCTACTGGCAACTGGTCAGAAATGCCACATAAGAGTCTTTTTCATAAGATGCAACAACAAAAGACCTTGTTACCAATTCAGCTCACTAAGGCCTCATTTGGATAGTCAAGTGAGATGAGAAATTTGTGAATAGTAGTGAGATGGTTTGTGAATAGTAAAGAAATAGTTAGAGTTAAGGATTTTATTGGGTTTTGGAAAAGGAGAGAGAAAGAGTTGAATAAAAAATATTATAAAGTTAAAATATTATTTTTTTAATATTATTTTTGTTTTGGAATTTGAAAAAGTTGAATTATTTTTTGTGTTTTATATGGAAGTTTGGGAAATTAGATGAAAAAGTATGAAAGAGAAATTAAAATTTGTTTGTGTTTGAGTAGTGTCTGGATGTTGAGATGAGATGAAACCAAATATGTATCCAAACAGGGCCTAAGTCTTTTGTTACAAGAGAAGTTTTATCCTAGAAGCCAAAGCAAGAAAAAACATTGGTAGGTTCTCATCCAACAGTAAAGTGATTAAGTGTCTGGATGTTGAGATGAGATGAAACCAAATATGTATCCAAACAGGGCCTAAGTCTTTTGTTACAAGAGAAGTTTTATCCTAGAAGCCAAAGCAAGAAAAAACATTGGTAGGTTCTCATCCAACAGTAAAGTGATTAAAAAAGAAAGTCTTGAGGTCCACCGAGTCTTTGTGCTATTCTCGAAGCTCTGATCATCTCTCTCCATATGCACCATATCAAATAAATCATGATCAATTTCCACAGGGTCTATTCTATTGTATACGTCCTGTGTACATGGGCTAGGCCTATTTCATTCATATATATAATATTGATCTTTTACTTATCAAAAAAAAATTTCCACAGGGTCTCACTGTGGTTACTATCAAACCATCCTTTCCAACATGCTAACAAGTCTACCACTACCACTTATCCCTTAGTTTAAGCCCAAATAGACTAAAAACAGCTATCAATAAAGTTCTTTATTATTAACGTATTTTAGTAATAATGCAAAGGGATGCGATCCAAGTGACAAAGAATGTACAAAGAAAATATTTTTTTTATCGGTAAACAAAATTTTAATGAGAATAAGAATAGGCAAGACCCAAGTACATGGGACATAACAAACAAGAAGAAGAAAAAGAACAAGAGTCTTTGAAGTCTAGAGAACAAGGAGATTGGAAGTTGTGGTAAGCAGCCACCAAACATAAAGAGTGCTAAATATTGTAGCTCTTAACTCTACAACTGTCCTTCTCGGACTGCAAAAGTTTGGGCATTGCATCCGTGCAAAATACTCCACATTAAGCATATGGGAACCATCCATGAATATCCAAACATCCCTTTACCATGAGCATTGAATTGGCCAAGGTAAGATCTGTCTCTGACATAGGAGGATTTCACAAACTTTGGCTGTCCTTTTGCCCTTGTCGCCACTTCCACTTAAGCCACAAACCACCCTCATTTTGCCCAACGACAATTTCACCACCCTAATGCTCTTCTCAACATTTATCAGAACAGAAATACCTGCCTTTGGTGAGAGCTCAAAGACAATTGAGTCCACCCCAAGGCTGCACCCTATGAGTAAGCTCTCTCTCTATCTTATAACAAAGGATTAGAACATTCAACTAGTTTAGAAGGCATTTACTCACTAAGTCTTTTGTTTTATAAGTATAAGAGATTTTATTAATGCAAGTAAATAGGCATAGCCCAAGTACACAAGTGGAAACGCCTAATTACAAGCTAGGGACTGGGAACTAGTAAATTCTGAAATAAAACATTTAAACTATCCCCATTTAAAACAAGAACTTTCGCCCAAAGACAGAGTTCGAAAAAAAAACTCTCCAAGTTCTCCCAACGAGCGTTCTCTGTCATCAAAACAGCCTCCATTCCTTTTCAGCCATAGACACCACATTAAGCACAAAGGAATCATCTTCCAAATATCAGCAATGCGATGATTACCCATAAATCCTTTACAACAAGCCAAGAGATCCACCACCCTCTTGGGCATCATCCAAGCAATACCCGACCTGCTGAAAATCTCGTCCCAAAGTCTTTGCCACCTCACAGTGCAGAAACAAATGATCAACCAATTCCACATTTACTCACTAAGTCCTAATACCAACTAATTGGAATCGGCTCAACAAGCAATGTTAACAAAAAAAAAAAAAACAGTCAACAAGTCATTGGTATTCTTAAAAAAAAATCTATAGCATGGTAAAGATGCAGTTCAGGTAGGCAGACAATACCTAGCCTTTCTTAACAAACTGCATACATTCTTACCCGAAGAGGACTTTGTACAGAGAGTCTTTCCAACACAAGATTTTCAACAAAATCGTCTGACTGGGCAACTTCATATGCTAATGTTGTTTGCTCTTTTCCAGACAACAGCGAGAATTTTGAGTTCCATGCTCGACCAGAATTGACACAGGCAACAAAAGAGGCAACATCAAGCTGATAACATAAATTATCACATAGATGTTCCAAACAAGATATCTGTCAAGATCAAAACAGGCATTATTTCTACTGATTTTTAGTAAAGGTGAGATCATGCTGTGCCAAAAGAAATTAATATCAAAAACTTTTAAAACTTGTTACCTCCTTCGATTGATTACCATAGAGCAGAGACTCTTCCAATTGCAGTACCTGAAACTTACTTATCCATAGCAGTTGCATTAAATTCCTTCGTGCTGTTGTTTTACCAGATAATAAATCCCAACCCATGGAAGCTACCAAGGGCTGAAGCCGGGGAAATAACATAAGAACCTGCCACATATACAGACCAACAAGGTTTGTAAGGTTAAAGATACAATCAATTCGACAATGAAAAATGTAACTTCAGTAAACTTTTTCACAAAAAAAAAAAACACCATCAATTACACGCTCACATATTCAATTAAGAGTTTTGCTACTCATCATCCCCACGCACCATACTTTTTTTTTTTTTTTATTCCTCCTAAACAAATTGAATTCTTCTACTCATCATCCATACACCACACATTTGGTAAGGGAAAAAAATTACAAATTAAAAAATAATGTGTGGTGTGTGGTGTGAGAATGATGAGTAGAATTTTTATTCAATTAAAACGTAAAACTGGACACATACATTGCTTATTCCTCCTAAACAAATTGAATTCATCTACTCATCATCCATACACCACACATTTAGTAAGGGAAAAAATTAAAAATTAAAAAATAATGTGTGGGGTGTGGTGTGGGGATGATGATTAGAATTTTTATTCAGTTAAAACATAAAACAGGACACATACATTGCTAGCATCTTGAAGTTGCTCCCTCTTCACAGCAGATAGGGCACTTTCCATGACACAATCAAGTACATGTAATCCAGAAACACGAGCATAATGGTACATATCTCTTGTACAAGAAGTGACAGCCATATTCAAGGATGAAGACTTGTCATATCTATCTTCATTAGATTCCAACTCCACAAGATATCTTTGAAAGCGCTCAAGTGGAGGTGGAAACTGGCTATTATTAAGAGCTCTATTCATCCCAATCTCTTCAGAGAGCGACTCGTCTTGAATAAACTGCATAAAATAAAGTCAAATCCTTCATTGAGGATGAAATTTTGACAATATGCATGTACTTAACTGATAATGTCGAACTCAACCCTTGAGGCCCCCACAAGGATGATAAAATATGAAGTCTTTCATTGGCAATCTTTGAACTACTATCTCAAAGAATTTGATTGGTGACTACATTCTTGGAATGAACAAGAATGGCCAAATAATATCTATTATAAATTTCCACTAAATTGTAAATCTTTAGCCTCCCATGTCAAATAACAAGATCATGCACTTATTTGTGCCAATGGACAATTCAGTGCCTTCATAAAGGGCACCTTAGCATAAACCAATTCACAGTAATTCCAAGTTAAACTTAATTTAATCCAATGCTTATTAGGCAATATTTCATCAAAGAGTTTGACATACTGAACACAAAATAAACTAAAAACCAGACAAATAATACTCAGTTACTCAGAACTTGGTGTTTACCACACAGCCCCCATACCTCTTAGTTAACCGGATTCACATGTTTAACTCATATACTAAAAAGGAACATGATCAAAAGTTTTGACAACATGCCAGCTGTGGCTGATAAAGAATAAGCTACTGATGAGATCCCTTCCAAGAAAAGGGAAAAGTTATTACCTGAATCATTTGAACAAGATGTCTGCAATTTGATGAAAGGGCTTGTTCATAAATCCATAGCAATTTTTCTCTCATGGCATGCCATGAGTCCCCAAAACCCTCCCTTCTCGACAAAATGCTCTTGATTAGATCTTGCAAAACCATGCTGAAAGGTACAACAAATGACTTCAAATAGACATCTAGAAGAGAATAAGAGAACAGAAACAAAATATATAGACAAGTTTCTTAATTGTTTTTTTTATTTACAAGTACAAGTTGCTTAATTGTTGGGACATGAAAGCATAAAACTAGACTTTGGCCTCCAAGAAAAATAAGTAAAAATATATAAAGATTGTTGCAACATGATCTTCTTACAAAATGAGAAACTGAGCACAGATAAATGAAAACTATTTTCGAGGGCCTGATCCCATTAGAAAAACAGCAGGGGTCACTCCAAGAAAACCAAAGCTCTCCAAGTTTTAGCAGCATGAATTACTCGTAAAACAAAAAACAATATTCAATACATGATCCATGAACTATAACTGACATTTCATGAATTTATAATTTCAATTAAAAATGCCCCTGGTTTAAATGGAAACTCATGATATTAAATACAGTTTTATATAACTAAATTTGACAAAGGACAATGAAACTGAAATTTTTTTTTCCTTTCATTTCTTTACTTTCCTTGTTTGTAAACAAACAAGGGGACCGTTTTAGTAACAACCATAGAACCTTGTTCTAAAAACCATCTCCCAACCCCATAAAATCTTTAAAGTCGTGATATTTTCGAAGGGTCCCACACAAACCCAAGAGCTCTTAAGCAGGTCTATAAGCTGAGGCAGTAACTATGGCCATTCTAGCCTAGTTTCAGAACACTGCATCAATGCCATCCCCTGACATATCCGCGTATTTGATAAAGTACTGTTGGGGTTCCATATTCATAAGGGATTTAGCAACCTAAGCAGCACTTCTCATTTATGTTTGAAAGCAATCGAGACAACAAAGCCTAGCTTTTAAAGCCCTAAACTATGTGTCAATAACCGCTACCAGCAACACCCGAAGCAACCATGAAAAGAATCCTGCCACTTAGGTTTCACCTTTATTCTTGTGTGGAAAGATAGAGATTAATTGCAGTTATTAACAACACGAAGTAGTGTAAGAGTACAACAACTGATTTTGCACTGGAAGGAGTTGTAAAGTCACGTAAAACATTATCAGTCCAACCTAACAAGAAACGTAGCCGGTACTTCCAAGAGATACACGTCAAAAAAAATAAAAACATAAATACCGATACTCGGCCTCTTCCACTCCGTAATCAATGTGAAGAAAACGAATTCGAGAAATCGCTCCTTCTACATCGCCCTCCTTCATGCATTCCTTCATAGCGTTCAGATGAGCGGACTGAACAATCCTCTGTATCAAACCAAGAACCTTCAAATCCTTCTCCTCTACTGAGAATTCCTCTTTTTTTGCATTCTCATCCCCCTGGACCGTGATTGCTAAACCCGAGTCATAACTCTCCCACCCCCTAACTTGCCGCTGTATATTCCAACACAGCGCATCAAAAACATCCGAATGATCCAATATCACCCTGCTCAAACACATCAATCCACCTTCATCAATTGGCATGGCACCTGGACTTACCGAAGTCTCACTCCGGTCATTGTCGTCCCCTTCAACATCTGGCTTCAACCTCTCAGCGCCTAATTCTAAAACCCTATCCAAGACCCGCACGCAATCATCCAATTCACCATTCGCATCTCTCAAATCCTCGCTCTTATCTAATACCACCGCTCGCTCCTCCAAACCCTCACTCTCAGCCAAAAAATCTTTCTCCATGTTTTCAAAATCAAAGTTCTTTCGCATACTCTCCGATACACGGTCGATCAGTTGCTGAACTAAAAGCAAGAACTCGGCCCGTAATCGCAGTGTTTCAGGATCGAAGCTCCAAGCCGATGAGGCATTATCGAATCGCAAGAGTTCGAGAGTGGACAGGTATGCAAGGAGAGGTGGGGATGGGCAAGAGGGTGACCAGAGAATGTTTTCGAATCGGTCAGAATAGGCGACGATCGTTTGGAGGATGGCGACAGCGACGTCGGAGTTCCGAGATCGGAGAGCGAGAATAATGGCTCGGAGGGGCTCGAATTGAGCTAAGCGTAGGTGGTTCGCAGCGAGGCGAGAGAGGATTTGAACCTCTTTGTCCATCGATGTACAGAGTGGGGGGGAAACGTTAGGGTTTTGGGTTTCGGAGCATGGGGGGTGATGGGAGTGGTATTATATTTGGATCTTCTAGAGTAGGGATTGGTCCTTGGGAAACGGTTAAAATTTGAAGTTTCTTGGACAGCAAGCTTCTTGGCAGAGCGGTTTCGGGGTCCTCCAGACTCCAGACTGGAAATAAAATTTGTTCGAGATTGGTTCCGAATAGAATACCGTTATGTCTGAAAAACAGTGGGTGTTCGCCTCTCCGGAACGTGTCGGAGAACCAGAGAAAGCGACTGTCGTTTTCGTTTTCGTTTTCGTTTTCGTTTCCCTTTTTCCTGGTTACGTAGAAGGGGCCAATCCAAGTTGGCTTAAACGATGACGTGTGTCTTTTTGTTTTTTCTTTTTTTAAAATACAAAATATAATTCCCTACCGTCGTATATCATGTACTGATCGAAATTATTTAAACAATAGTTTTATTTAGACAACGTTTAGATATGGAGATAACATAATATGATTTTAGATAAAAATTAAATAAAATATTATTGAAATATTATTTTTTAATATTATTTTTATTTTTAATTTAAAAATTTTTAATAATTGATTAGATTTTATACAAAAACTTAAAAAAACTAAAATAATAAGATTAAATTGTTTATATATCGACCTTATTGTTACGACCACTTTTCTTAACTTCCATCACTTCTACTTTCTCAACACTCATTGTTTGCTCAACTATATTTATCTGCTTAAAATTAGTTTTTTTTTTTTTTTTGGTTGCAGGTATTAGAATGAGAAAAGAGCACTATATGATAGAAAAAAATTATTGTGATCGACTGAGTCGGTTTGATATTTAGAATATTTTAGTATGCCTGTAAATAGTAATAACATTATTTGAGTTCAGATATTTTATTAAATTTTAAAAAATGAGAAATATAAAATTGAATAAATGTATTATAAAGTTATGAAATTATTTGAATATTCTTTTTTAATATTATTTTTATTTTGAAATTTGAAAAATAAGTTTTTTTTTTTTAACGGTGCTACTCTGCCGCTCAAAGTAGACTGCTCCATGTGACTACTAGACCAAAATCACATTTTCATTTTTTTTCCAATTTTTGTATTCATATTTTGTTATCATTTTAAAATATTTTTAAAAAATATAGAAAATATGTTAATACATTAATAGTCAATTCCTTAATTATTAAGTAAAAAAAAATATACACGAGGAGGCAAATTGAATGGGCAAAATAACAATTTTCTTGTTGTTTATGTTTTATTTAAGAGTTTGATAAAGTTGTAATGATTAGATGAAAAAGTTAAAGATTTGAAATTAAAAAATATTTTATATTTGAGTGATGCTTGAAAATTGAAATATACAAGAATACTTGATAATAATTGTATTGCCAAACAGATCTTTAATCTATTTAATGATGGCAAACCCATTGTCTAATTAAGAGCATTTAGTAAACTCACCTTACATTAGATTTATTGGTTAAGATTTAGGGGGATATTTATAAATGTTAATAACAATATTATACAAGTAATGTTAGGTACATGTCTTGAATAAACAAGTTTCATGTAGGCCATTTACAAAAAAAATGGGTCTTGCAAATTTTATTTTATTTTATTTTTTTACACTTTTTGAAGTGAAGTCTACTTGTTTACAAAGGGACTATGCGTAATTTATCTATCTAGAATTATACAAATTATTTATAGTATTATATATTGTTTGTAGGTTTTCCAACAGCCATACTCATATTTTAAGATGTCGGTCAAAGCTTGCAAGATGGAAAATTACAACAAAATGCCCTAGTGGGGGACTCCAACACTCAAATTAGACCCAATAGGAAAAAAGTTTGGAGGTTAAATATAGAGAGAATTATATACTGGCACACATGATTTTATATAATATGTTATATTTATTTTACAATAAATATAATTTTACAATTTAATGTACTAAACCAAACTACATTAATGCATAAATTTATTTTATAAACTTTTTTGTTAATAAATCGTTTATCTATAAAGAGTCATTGAAGAGGATACATGTGACCTATAAGTTACTTGCACGGATTTATCTAATTTTATTTTCTATGGCAAAGTTTCTCATTTGTTAAGTCATTGAGTGTGGTTAATATATACAAGTCATTTTACATGATGCAATTAATGCCTTTTTGACAGAGTATGATGCCATGTCGTTTAAGAGTAATGCTAGTTACGAATTCTAAATATATAAGTATTGTACAAACTTTTTGTTAAAAAAGGTTTACTATACATCAATCATTATTAATTCTTATACTTCATACTTATAATTTTTTTATAGAGTGTGAGACTGTTTTTCATAAGGTATGAGGATGTTCTTCATAAGATATGGAGTAATGAATAGTAACTGATGAGAAGAGTTTTTATTATAAAAATGTAGGTTCGATTGAGAGAAAAAAAAGGAGTTTTTCACACTTTTCTATCGTGGAGTCGCAAGCATTCCTCGTTGGGTGTTTGGCGAATCCCCACCTTTCAGGTTTTCATGTCTTGCTATCTTTTTCTTTTAAGTTATGTTTGGTTGTTAAAGATCAATTCATCGAAAATCAATTATCGATATGACTCACTATTTTTTCAATCTTTCATAAAATAAGTTAGGTGTGGTTTGAATAATGAGATGAGATTAGATGATATGTAGATAGTAGTGAAATTGTTTGTAAACAATAATAAAATGAGTTAACTTAATATGTTTTATGGGAATATTTTAGAAAATGAGAAAGAAAAAAATGAATAAAAATACTATAAAGTTACAATATTATTAGAATATAATTTTTGTTTTGTGTACTTGAAAATGTTTAATTGTGTTTTAAATTTTGTTTGAAAGTTTAGAAAAATTGTAATGATTAGGTGAAAAATTTTAAAAATTTAAAATTAAAAAGTTGTATTTGAATATTGACGTGATATAAGATTACATGAAACAAGATTGGATGAGTTATGAGGATTTTGCTATCGGACCTTAAACCCATTTTAACCTAATTGATACATTCAAGCATATATTTTAATTTATTTATATTCAAACACATATTATTAGAACTCATAAAATTCTATTATTTAAAAATCAACTCAAATCATATAGAATTATCACATCATTCAAACGCATCCTTATGCTCCACCTTACTTTTCTCATACGTGGTGCTCAAACTTCTTGTCAACCTAGACTTGTGCTCACGGGCCTTCAGCTACCTCTGATTGGATTTTGTACTCAACACGTTCTAACAATTTTACGGGTTTGATAAATAATTTATTAACTTCGATATTATTTGTGACCAATTAATTTATACCAAGATATACTCAAAATTGATTAATTTAGATGGCAATATATACTTGCAAGTGCTCGTAGACTTTTTGTTAAAGAGTTATAATTTTAATCACTGAGGACCCAAAATCAAATGGACACTATATACCTATCCTTAAAAGAATGTATTATTCGTATCAATGACGATGAGTAACCAGCCATAATAAAGTTGTGATGCCTAAACACGTGTGATTTTTTGATAAATATTAGTGGATTGTCTTTTTAAATTACAAGTTTTTTGTTATGGAATATTTTAAGAATTTTCATATCTTTTTAGGGTGGCTTTTGACTTTTGAGCAGGAGGGAAAATTTTTGAATGTTTTTCTAAAATAATTTTTTATTATATCTTTTTAAAGTATATAAATAAAATTAAAATGTAATTGTTTTAAAACTTGTAGAAATTGTATTAATTATGGTACCCGGATAATAATGGACGAAAAGTTGAAAAGTTGAAAAGTTAAAATAATTTTGTTTCTTTTAATTTTAAAGATGCTTGACACGTGATTTTATTTTTATTTTTTTTAAATCTCATTAAACCAAACATCCCAATTAGATTTTTGAAGGGCAGAAAGTTATTCCTAGAACTAAAAAAAATTATATGATTCAAGATTATTTATAAATAATAATGAAATAATTTGTGAATAGTATTGAAACTATTTGAATTAAAAAGTTTTATGGGATTTTAAAAAATGAGTGAAAAACTTTGAAAAAAAATATTATAAAGTTAAAATATTGTTAGAATATACCTTTTTAATATAATTTTTATTTTGAGATTTAGAAAATTTAAATTATTTGTTATATTTTGTTTGAAATTTTAGAAAAATTATAATGATAAGATGAAAAAATTAAAAATTAAAAAATGTCTGTGTTTGTAGTATTTAAATATTATGATAAAATAAAACGAGATGAGATTGAATGATCTTGCCATCCAAACGAAACCTTAGTAAGATTTGGACACTCAATTGAAATTAGATGAGTTGGAATTAAAGTTGAATAAAATATTATTATAATATTATTTTTTAATATTATTATTATTTTCATATTTGAGAAAGTAAGATTATTTATTATATTTTGTGTGATAATTTGAAAATTGTAATGATTAGTTGAGATGAATTAAATCAACTCAACTCTAAATCCAAACAAGACCTCAATTAACCGAGATGTCCAACTGAAGGTAAATCTTATTGAGCCAGGAAAGGCCCAAAAACTTGCAGAGAATAGTCTCCTTCAACTTCTAATCTTCATCCGTCTAGTTGAGAAGAGAACAACTATCGTCCTCTTTGTTTCTATTTCTAAAAGCTCTACATCATTGAATCTATGAGCAGCAGTCGCTAGACCTGTGTTTAGACGATGAGAAAGGTTATTGTGTTAGCAAATAATAAAATTGGAAAAACATCACTGATTTCATTGAGTACGTTAAGTGGAATTTATACACAAGAAAAGAATAAATGAATGTTGGTTTGTTACAAATAACTTGAGAGAAAATATTACAGCTTTCTCTATAGTACTATTCTAGAACATTTGTGATTTTGTTGTAACGTGCGGGTAATGGCAAAGCTTTGTTCCTTGATGCAGTGGTACGCCCGTAATGCCTACCTACTTTTTGTGTAAATCAGTTGAGTCACTAAGCTTGATACACCCCTCTTAAATCCAATGGGGTATCTACCACATTGTGACTCAACCTCAATCGATGGAAGCGATCTACAACGATGGGTTTGGTAAGTAAATCAGCTATCTGGTCTTGTGAGCTACAGAATAAGACTTGTAATGTTTTTGTAGCAACTCTGTCCCTAACAAAATGAAAGTCTATGTGCATATGCTTGGTTTTGGAGTGATAGACAGGATTTGCAGATAGATATGTGGCCCCAATGTTATCGCACCATAGGGCAGGAGCTTTAGAAAGGAAGACACCCAATTCCCGAATGACTGTTTGCAGCCAAATGAGTTCTGCTACCAAGGATGCGAGGGACTTGTATTCGGCTTCAGTTGAGGAGCGAGCTACAATGCTTTGCTTATTTGAACTCCATGAAATTAAGTGATTTCCCAAGTGAATACAAAATCTCCAGTTGATCTTCAATCATCAAGACAGCCCCCCAATGAACATCAGAGTATGCTTGAAGATTAAAAGTTGTTTGAGATTTGAAAAGCAAGCCATAATTGATGGTTACCTTGAGATACCGTAGTATATATTTGACAGCACTCCAATGGGAATTTTTTGACAAATGCATGAATTGTCAATCCTTGTTGACTGCAAAAAGATGTCAGGTCTGGTTAGAGATAAATATTGGAGACTCCCGACAATGCTGCAATAGAGAGTGACGTCTTCAAAATCTGGCGAATCAATTTTGAAAAGCTTGAAATTGGTAGCCATAGGAGAAGATATGGACTTAGCAATAAGCATGTTGCTTTGGATGAGCTTGATCAACAAAGTCTCGAGGCTGTTGCATATAGACATCGTTAATTAATGATCAATCCAAAAAAAGTATTCTGAATATCAAGTTGCCTTAGAGGCCAAGCACGAGTCACAACAATGGAGAGTATCAAACGGATTGTGGAAGACTTTACCATTGGACTAAAAGTCTCAGTGTAGTCCAAATCGTGTAGTTGATGATAGCCTTTTGCTACCAATCGTGCTTTTCTCCTTTCGAATGAGTCATCGGTTTTGGTTTTTGTACGGTAGATCCATCGACAATCGAGAATGTTAGCCATGGGAGGAGGAGGGACTAAGCTCCAGGTCATGTTCTGCTGAAAGGCTTGATATTATTGGTTCATGGCATCACACCATTCTGAGAACTTAAAAGCTACAGAGAAACTAAAAGGTTCATCAAGAACAATTAAAGAGGTAGTTAAAAAATGCCGAGAAGAGTAGGGGATGGTGCCATCCATGAAGACTCGGGCCTATAAAAGTTAGTTTGGGCTCTTGTGATAATGGGTGAGCGAGGTGGTACAAGGGTGTTGAGAAGAGGTGGCGGTGGGGATGAAGATGAGGCAGCGAGATTAGGTGAGTTGACCGTGGTGGACGGGAATGTGTTTATTGCAAAAGAAAGTCTTGGGCGAGAAGTTGAAGACGACAAAGGACTGGGGGCTGGACTAAAAGAAAATGGAGTTGGGCCAGGCTCAAGAATGGACGGTGAGAGTAACGTTAAAGAAACAGTTTGTGAAATTAGAAGAATTAGATGGACTGGGACAAGACTTAGAAAGTGGAAATGAATACTCATTGAAGACGATGTCCCTTGAAATGTAAAGACGATTTTTGTATAAATCAAGATATTTGCATCTTTTGTGAGATGAGCTGTAGCCCAAAAATAGATAGGAAACACTAAACAGATCTAGCATTTAATTTATTTGAAAAGTATGGTCTAAGATTAGGCCAGCATTCATATCCAAAAATTTCAAAAAATCATAGGGTTAATTACACTTTATCCCCTCGAACTTTCACTTAATTCACAATGTGTCTATGAAATTACTAATTGTATCAAAGTGGCCCCTCGAACTTAAAAAAATTTTCAATCCCCCCATTCCATCTACCAGCAGCTTTAAATCCACTGCATGTGTTTCTCATGTGCATAACATTCACTGCAGAGATATAATTTTTATCTAATTTATTATTATTGACTATATAAAATATAAAATAATACATGTTATCAACTAATAATAAATCATAAACCATTAAATAATTTTTTTATTAATTTATATATGGTTAATAAATATCAAATAATTTCATTATGTACATAGATTATTCATACTTGCTTGCAACTTAGGTATAAAATAATTTTATATATGGTTAATGATTAATGATTTATTATTATTTGATAGCATATATTATTTTATATTTTATATGGTCAATGATAATAAATTAGATAAAAATTATATATTTGTAGTGAATTTTCATTAGAATTAATACTGCTAGTAGATGGAAGGGGGATTTGAATGTTTTGAAAGTTTGAGGGTCCATTTTGATATAATTAATAGTTTCGAAGGTACATTATGAATTGAGTAAAAGTTCGAGTAAACAAAATGTAATTAACCCAAAATTATAATTTGGCTCATAATGATGAACAAGAAAATGAGGTGATTTATTTTTAATAATGGCAGAAAGAAGATGATTAATTAAATAAACAATTGTTTCAATTAACTTTCAAAGGCATCAGCCTAGTACAAAAAAGGCAAAGAAGAATGGACTAAAAGTGCTAGCTTAGTTTCGACTATATGTCTATATTTGTGTTCAACAAATCCGTTTTGTTGATGTGTAAGGGCACAAAAAATGATGTACGATACCAAATTTTTGACAAATTAGGATAAGGGATTTGAACTCCCCACTGCCATTAGATTGAAGTGTTAAAAGTTTGGTATTAAACAATCGTTCAAGATAAGATAAAAATGTAGTAAAAATGTGAGCAACATCGTATTTTAATTTGAGCAGAAAGAACCATGTATAACGTGTAAATTTATCTACAAAGAAAAAATAATACTTAAAATCAAGTCTAGAAATATGGAGAGCTGGGCCCAAACATCAACACATAATATTCAAGAGGCTTAGTATAAGTAGCTCGATTACTATAAAAGGGTAATTGATGGACTTTTGCAACTGGACACTCGGTACAAAAGAAAGAAGAATAGAGATAGTGGGTAGACAATGTTGATGTAAAATACTGGAAACAAGACTCAGGTTAGGTTTGGATGTTGAGATAAGATGAGAATTTTTGAAAATTTTGTGAATAGTGTTAAGATGAAAGTTTAAAATATTATTTTTTAATATTATTATTGTTTTGGGATTTGAAAAAGTTAAATTAAAATTTGAAAAAGTTGAATTGTTTATTATATTTTATATGGAGATTTGAAAAAGATGTAATGATGAGATGAGATGAGATAGAGATGAGAAATCTCATCTCTCTCCCCCAAACATAACCTCAGAGGAGATTGTCCAAGCCTTCTATGCCATTGGGCCGTGTTTGTCCTTTCAGCTAGATGCGTAGAGGGACTTGAATCTAAAGGAGAGAGTGAGGAAAAACACAGGGTCCATTATGCGTGGGCCTGTGAGGAGGACTTTCTCCGTTTGTTTGTCCTTCACAAAAAAGTGAGATAGTGAAATTTAAACTAACAAGAATTGTCTATGCATAAACGCAGAACAGACACAAGATTCTTTGTTATGGCAGGAACATGCAATAAATTTCTAAGATAGAAGGAATAAGTGTTAGAGGAGAAACAAGAGTCACCAAAATTCTGGATAGGTAAGCCCGAGCCATCTCCAACACGGATTGAGTCACTACCATTATATTGTTCTGGAGAAATATTCAAGTTATTGAGCTCATTTGTGATATGGTGCGTGGCGCCAGAGTCAGGATACCGGGCAGCTTAGATAAGGAACTGGGAGCAGTATAGTGAGCAGAGAAGGATTTTGGAGTTCAAACTGATATGAATGATCAAATCTGTAACGGCATTGCAAAGCAACATGTCCATACTTGTTGCAAACTTGACAGGTGGGGCGTTGGGTGTTATATTGTTGTGATGAATTTGTTTGAGAGAAGGAACGGCCTCCACGATTGTTGTTGAAGGAGCATCCCCGTCCACGTCCTTGTTTGCCTCCACGAAAATTTCCACAGCCACGCTGATCTTTATTTCCAAATACACTAAAATTCACAGAGGGCTCAAGAGAGGAGATAGAACTCCTAGTTTGGTGAGAAACCCGACTTAAATGAATAAGAAGCAAGTGGTATAATTCATGGGAGGAAAGGGAATCAGCTCGTGTAGTTACAAAAGTTATAAAAGCATATGAAGGACCTAATCCATTGAGAAGGTAAGTGACAACTTCCCTATCAGGGAGAATGTTGCCAATAGCAGTCAAGGAGTCCACAAGAGAACGTACCTTCCCAAAGTAGTCTGAAATTGTTTGGTCACTTTTGGAGAGATTGGTGAGCTGAAATCTGAAACTCTTTGGCTTGGGAGTGAGATGCAAACATAGAAGCTAGAGAGATCTAGAGAGAATGAGAAGTTGTCGAAGAGAGTACATGAGCAAGTATATATTCAGAAAGGGAGGAGAAAAGGAAACTTAGAATAGCTGGTCTGTACGCTGCCAGGAAGAAAAAGCTGGGTTGATTGTGGGTATGGAATCTGAAGTTTCTGGAAGAAATTTAGGGGGAGGAGGGAGGGAGCCATCGACGTGAGCATAGAGCTCTTGTCCGCGAAGATAGGCTGAGATCTGCACCTTCTAGAGAAGGTAATTGTCATTTGTTAATTTGGTTGTGACAATATGAGAGAAGGAAGAAAGGGTAGAGGAAGAAGATGAGGAAGCCATAGATTCAGAGTGACGTTAGTCGTTCATTGCTCTGATACCATGTTAGCAAATAATAAAATCGGAAAAACTTCACTGATTTCATTGAGTACGTCGAGTGGTATTTATACGAAAAGAATAAATAAATGTTGGTTTGTTACAAATAACTTGAGAGAAAATATAACGGCTTTCTCTACAGTACTATTCTAGAATATTTGTGATTCTGTTGTAATGTGCGGGTGATGGCAGAGCTATATTTCTATGCTGCAGTGGTACGCCCGTAATGCTTGCCTGTTGTTTGTGTAAGTGCTCCGTTGAGTCACCGAGCTTGATATTCTGAGCAAGAAATTCTGCCAATGGCGAAAGAAGGAAGCGCGGAGGAGCCGGTGGTGGTTCCGAACGAGTATTTTTTCGCATAAGAGCTTGTGCATATACTATTGTTCATTGTGTTTGGTAGCGTACCGTGCACTGCATTCCATTTGTCGAATCAAATTTCCCATTATATTATTATGTATGCTTATTAGATATTAAATTATATTTCTCACTAAAACCCTGATTTCACATGGATTTCTTCAGAATCTGTCCCAAGATTCAGTTGACAACATGGTCCCAAATGCAATTTTGCTTTAGCGATTTCAAGCCATGCCTTCTGATGCTACGGGACCACGCAAAACCTCTGTCAGCTATGGTAGCTGAATTGAATCCGGCGACCCCGTCAGATAAATTTCCTTCGTATTTGGTCATCATTTCTGTTGTTTGATTCTCATTGTTGTGTTTTTTAATTGCTGTAGAGAAAGTCATAATTAATGAATGAAGCTACTTAAAGATTTAAGTATGGATCTAGAAACTGAGATCATACTTCTATGTACACAAACAATCAGAAGTAGTGAATTAATTCCAAAACGTACTAAAATCCAGAACACTTTTGGTTTTGCTTTCAAGTTCTAATGTTCTATTGCAAACTTACAAACTCATCGATTTTGTCGTTGAGCTTTCTTCTATAGATTAGTACATCCCTTTAATCTGACATAGATGGCCTGAATTATTTTCAGGGAACACCGCCTGCAAGTAAAGCATCGAATGATTCTGATGCACGGTTGACTACACTTTGTAAGAAACTTGCTATGTGGTGGTCATGGACTCATGGGTTAGTTATCACGGCAAGCAATCTTCCCTGTACTCGATATTATGTTATCCCCTTCATAAATTAAACAGGAGGAGCTAACAATTACGACTTAAAAAATGGACTTTCCCCCCCTTATACTGCAGGTAGCTGAAGGAAAGATTCAACTAATGGCAGCTAAGGGGTATTTAACCATGAACTGCTCATTTTTAAGATGACAACGTTTATGTGATACACTCTCAAAAGGGAAGATTCCCCACTTTTTTGTTCACACCGATGTGATACTTGCTTTATGAATGATGCAGCGCTTTAAAACCAGCAAATCAAATATATTGCCACCGCAAAGTTGAGATAGGAGGAGAAGGAAATGGGACTTCCTCTCGGTAAGGTTTGAATGTACTGGGAAAGTAACATAACAGTAGCGAGATGCTTATGTTTTCCAGTTAGTTTTCATGTCTTTTTAGACCTGTTTACTCTTTATTATTCAAAATTCGCCCGAAAATCCCACTATATACGAGGAACTTATCATTGTTGATCGTGACTTCAATTTATAATTCAGAAAGGGGGAAAAACTACTACAGAGAGAAGTCACGAAAGGAAGGGTGGTGAACGGGGGAAGAAGGAATGACAGTGCCTCTAAAGTCAAATAGAGAGGCCAAGAAAAGGACACCAACTGAAAAGGAAATTCTGCTAAACGAGGAGGTGACTCGGGCTTAGTCGCACTGAAAGTGATGTGATTCGAGACGTGAGGTATTGACGATGAGGATGAGAACGATGAATGCGGTGACCTGAGATTAACCGCATATATATTGCTCATACTTCCCTCCAACTTCAACAAATCAGGATATGATTATTAGTTGCCTCAATTTCTCATCAGCAAATTGTTCAGTTTGCCACAAACATAGTCACAGAACACCATCATAGAGATTTTCGAAGCATTACAAGCCACATAACATAACCCAAATCCTCAAGTAATTGAGATTTCCATTTCCATTTCCAATTCCTTATGCATGCATCAAAGACCAACAGAAAGAACATTAAAACCGAGCCGCATTTTTATTACCCAGTGATCATAGTTCCGGCCCCTTTATCTGTCATAATCTCCAAGAGCAATGAGTGCGGCACCCTCCCGTCGATGATACTCGCAGTCCTCACACCTTGGGCGAGCGATCGAACGCAGCAATTCACCTTGGGAATCATCCCACCACCGACCTTCCCCTCCTCAATCATCTCCTTCACCCGGCTAATATTTATTACTTTCACCAAGCTAGTCGGATCCTCGCGGTCCCTCAAAATCCCCGGCACATCGGTCAGAAGGATCAACTTCTCGGCCCCCAATGCCGCGGCCAATTCTCCAGCCACCGTGTCCGCGTTTATGTTGTACGGTTGTCCCGACTCGTCCGCCGCCACCGAAGTTACCACTGGGATGTGGCCACTGTCGACTAGTGGCCGCAGGACGTTGGGATCCACGCGGGCCACCTCGCCGACGAATCCCAATTGGGCAGAGTTCGGGCTGGGCCGGGCAGTCAGGAGTTGGCCATCCATGCCTGAGAGACCGACCGCGGTGGCGCCGGCCCTGTTGATCAGGGACACCAAATGTTTGTTGACTTTCCCGACCAACACCATGGAGACGATCTCCATGGTTTCGGAGTCCGTAACCCGAAGGCCGTCGCGGAAGACGGCCTCGATGTTGAGTCGCTTGAGCCAGAGGTTGATCTCGGGGCCACCGCCGTGGACCAGGACGGGGCGGAGGCCCACGCAGGAGAGGAGGACGAGGTCGTTGACGACGGAGGCCTGTAGGGCCTGGGACTTCATGGCTGCTCCCCCGTATTTGACCACGATGGTCTTGCCCCGGAATTTCTGGATGAAGGGTAGGGCTTCCGACAGAATGTCGACTCGGAACTGACCGGGGGTGACCGACTCAGCATGGCGGTGCTCTTCGGCCGAGTTTGTGATTGAGAAAGGGCGTGCTTTGGGAGAGGGAGAGTGGAGAAATGGGAAGGCCAAGATAGGGTTTTTGGGTTTTGGTGTTGCTATTCGCGGTTTTGACGAGAACGAGGAAGATGAACAGTGGTTTATTAGGGATTTTGCCGTCAACATCTTCGTAAGGACGTGAGGGAGGAGTGACGGCCAATAAGAGGAGGGTTCTCTCTGTGTCGCTCTTTGGCCAAACAAAGCAAGATTGGTATCTAAATACCGATCAGTGGAAAATTAATAGGTCTTTAGAAGTATCATAATCTCTTTTTATATTCCATTCGCATATATGCTCGTTAGTCGTTTTCCACTTCAGGCGCAAAGATTTTTGTGACCCGAAGTAAATTTTTGGTTAATTCTATCTTTTGAGTTGTGCTATATGTAATTATTTTTATGTATGTAATTGATTATTTTTTTTTAATATAAAATAATTATTTTGAACAATCACTTCAATAGATTATATAAAAAATACATAAAAATGATTGTACATAATTTTTTTATTAAATTCTCAAGTATAAAATAGATTAATGCTACGTACAGTTATAAAATACTTAAACGCTACTCAATCATTTTAAAAAGAGTGAGATTTATTATTAAAAATTAATTTTTTTAATATATATTTTATATTTATTTAAATTTTTTAAAGAAATTACGTGGATTTTGAATATTGACGAATGTAAATATTATTTCTAACAAGGATATAGTATTTTTTTCTTCATCGGTTTTCGCCTTTTCGGTAAAGATATAAGAATATAGTACTCGAAGCTTTATCCCTCAAATCCAGCTTGTCGCACTCGCAGCGGTTTTGGCAAATTTTGTTTTCTCAGCGCAGTGGTTTTACAAGTTGCATTTTAAAGGCTAATTTTCAAAAAATAGAAAATCATCCTGTCCAATTTATTAAACTCAAACGCCTCCTTTTTTTTTTTTTTTAAATGAACGAATTTCATTGCTCCAGTATCAATCACTACATGACTTGTCTGATAAAATAACATACATAACTTCATGGGGACCTTCTTCAATCCAAACGGACTCAATTCTGCATACGTGCCTAGTTTTGAAGCAGCATGTGCTGCCTTGTTACCACTTCTTTTGACAAAGACCAGCTTCTAATTTGTATGCCCGGATAAGAAGAACTGGATGTCTTCTATCAACTGCCCTTTCCATGAACAATCAGCATTGGGAGTATTAACACAATCAATTACTACTTTAGCATCTCCCTCAAAAATCGCTTGGTTAAGTCCCAATTCATGATACAACTGTAGGCTTCTAAGTAGAGCATGGCATTCTGTAGAAAATGCAGCACACACACGGGCTTTTGGAGCAGACAACACAACCTCAGCATCACCTCTGTTATTCCTTATCACAATACCAACTCCCATTATTTTCAGTTCAGCATCAAACGCGTCCTTGAAGCTTGTCAAATGCACATATTATATTTTATCAATGGGATTGAAGGTGTTCAAATCAATAGAGACAAACTTTCTACGAACAATCAGCATTGGGAGTATTAACACAATCAATTACTACTTTAGCATCTCCCTCAAAAATCACTTGGTTAAGTCCCAATTCATGATACAACTGTAGGCTTCTAAGTAGAGCATGGCATTATGCAGAAAATGCAGCACACACACAGGCTTTTGGAGCAGACAACACAACCTCAGCATCACCTCTGTTATTCCTTATCACAATACCAACTCCCATTATTTTATTTTCAGCATCAAAGGCAGCACACACATGGGCTTTTAGAGCAGATAACACAACCTCAACCTCACCTCTGTTATTCCTTATCACAATACCAACTTCCATTATTTTTAGTTCAGCATCAAACGCCTCCTTGAAGCTTGTCAAAGGTACATATTATATTTTATCAATGGGATTGAAGGTGTTCAAATCAATAGAGACAAACTTTTAGATGTTAGATAAAAAAAAAAAAAAAAAAAAAATAATTAATGGTAAACTAATATATTAATTTTATTAAAAATATCTATTTTATGTGCTTAAATAATTTATTTTGAAGAAAAAGGTTCGTTTTTTAAGTAAATTGTATCTTCATATTTGTATATCTGTTCAGAATAATGTTACCATAATTCAATTATCATCATAGTTCGAAAAACGAAAGACAAAACCCGGCATATTAAAAACAATGAATATTAAGAAAAAGGAATTTCTTCATATAATATTCATATGTACAAAAATACAAAATACAAAATGACTACTAAGAAAAAGGTATTTCATTTTGTATAATAATTCCGTTTGGATACAGAAACGGTTTTATTTCATATTATTACATAGGTATAATTTTTTTAAATTTTTATATAAAATATAATAAATAATTCAATTTTTTAAAATTTAAAATAATAATAATATTCTAACTATATTTTATTTAACTTTTAACTTTAATATAAAATCATCTCATTTCATCATCCAAATGAGACTCTCATTAGCTTCGTAAACGCGGCATACTTTTTTATATTGCAACATTTTGTCGATATACAATTTCAGTAATGTTGTAGTTAAAAGACTCGCATTTGGTATATTGTTGCCGATATTAAAATTCATTTTATATTTAACCAATATAATTATATTATTTCATTAAAAACGTTATTTTAATTTTCAAAGTGATGATGATTTCAATTTTTACAATATTATAGATCACAAAAACATGGGGTTATACTTGTACCAAAAACATGGGGTTTTGTAGGAAATGATGAAATTTTGAGGGGCGAAAATTGGAATTAGGATTTTGAATCTGTAACGAGCAAATTGCATTTTCGAAGAAACCACGCATGTTTTTTTTAGGAACATTACTGTACATAAGCCTACATACCAAACATTAATATATTTTTTATTTTTTTTAATTTTTATTTTATTTTATTCTTCTTGAAATATTTATATTTTTTTATTCATCATCCATATAATACACATTTAATAAAAAAAAAAAAAAAAATTATGATATGTGGTGTGTAGGCTTATGTAAAGATTAATTCTTTTTGTAATTACCACCATTCAGACTACACTTTACAAAACCCTGACCCCGTTCTTCATACTTCCTTCTGTATAGCGTCACAAGCAGAGAGACCTAGGAATCTTTCTATTCGTTCAACCATGTCCTCCGCCGAATCTCAATCTCCTTCATCCGGCGCCGTGCCAGAGCAGCCGTCGCCGCCTCACAACCAGCAACAAGAAGAAGAAGACGAATCTTCCAAATCTCAGAGCAAGAAAGCCGCCAAGAAGGAAGCCGCCAAGCAGGAGAAGCTCCGCCGCCGCCAGGAAGCCGCATTGGAATCCGCCGCGCAGTCACTCTCCGTCGAGGAGGACGACCCGCTCTCCTCCAACTACGGCGATGTCCCGCTCCCGGAGCTCCAATCGAAGGTTGCCGCCGACGTCCAGGAATGGACCGAGGTCGGTACGCTGACCGAGGCGATGAGGGACCGGTACGTCCTCGTGCGTGGGCGCGCGCAGGCGATCCGCGCCGTCGGGAAGAACATGGCCTTCCTGGTCGTCAGAGAGAAGGGGTTCACCGTCCAGTGCATCGTTACGGCGCAGCCTGACTCCGTGAGCCGCCAGATGGTGAAGTACGCCGCCGGGATGAGCCGCGAGTCGATCGTGGACATCGAAGGGGTAGTCTCCGTGCCCACTGTTCCCATAAAAGGCGCCAGTCAGCAGGTTAGCTATCGATGCTCCGTGTTTATATATGAATGCTCTCATACTTGTGAATGCGCATAGGTATGTTGTGATTCATACGATTCCCCTGGAAGAGTGCGTTATACTGTTTTTCATTCAAAACAAACGAGGAATATAGCATGCATACGCATGCACTTATTTTTTTTTTTTTATAGGCAGCTTACACTTGCACAAAATTTGCACATCTATTCACTCAAAATTTCCAGATATACGAAGTTGATTATGTGAAGCACAGAAGAAATGGGTACGTGTTTGATTCTTAAGCTGCGGTTGGCCATATGTGGATAAAGTAGCAAACTTGAACTGATGGCGATCAATGGCCTTAAGTTGGTTTGCATTTATCATGTATAAATTGGTCTAAGTAGGTAGAATGCGGATCGTCTGTGAAAAAGATTGAAGGAAGTTTTCCATTTAAGTAGTTAGGACTGAGGTGGTTTCACAAATATTTTTAATATATATATTTTTATTATATTGATGGATAAGAGTTTTATATATCCCTGAAGGTTGAAGTTCAAGTGCGGAAAATATTTTGTGTTAACAAGGCTATGCCAACCTTACCCATCAATATTGAAGATGCTGCTCGCAGTGAAACTGAAATTGAAAAGGCTTTGCAGGTACACTCACAGACAATGCGCCCTCTCTCTCTCTCTCTCTCCCCTGTGCATTTCAACTATATTTTTGTACTGGGCTTTGCTTAAAGCTATTTTCCTTGACAATTAAAACTTATTGGCCATTTCTATGTATAAGTTTTACAAGTGAGAAATAGTGCAAAAGGCACAACACAAGTACTTCTATGTATAATTTGTTAATTGATTACGTGATGGGTGCAGGCTGGAGAACAACTTGTTCGGGTTAACCAGGATACTCGTTTGAACTACAGAGTTCTTGACATGCGAACACCTGCCAATCAAGGAATTTTTCGCATTCAGTGTCAAGTTGGAAATGCAAGTTCCTGCCCTTTCTGGATCATGTTCTTTTAAAAAAAAATCAGCCAGTCATACTTGATGGATTTTTTGTCACTACATTATGCGGCATGCTAAGTATGATAGGCAATGCTATTTCTTGTGGCAATGTTTTCCACAACTTGCTTGATGCATAATTCTAGTTTCCCCCGATAATTTTTCCTACTCTGCGTGTGTGTGTGATTACAAGTTGCCATTGGCTGGAAAATAAGGGAAGGAGGAAAGGCATGAGAGAATCAGTTGGTTTGTGAATGAAAGAAGATTATTTTTGTCTCACATTCCCTCCAGCCCCAACAGAAATTAATGGCAGATTGTGGGTTGTATTTTGTCTCATATTTTTTATTGACTTACAGTAACTTTCTCAAGAAAGATTAGTTAATAAATGATTTTTTTGAAAGATTAAGTAGTAATTGATGATGCTATAAATCACTCGAATTGGGGAAGTTGTTGATGATTACTTTATTGGGGTGTCAGGACTCAAAAGGGCAAACCTTATTTTGTAGCTCTATGTCTACCCATGCTCCTTTGTGTAGTTATGCTATTTTTAGGTTTTGTTACTTTCTTCTTTATTTAGTATGGGAAAATTAAGTACCAAGAAAGGGTATTGAAAAATTCAGTTTATGCCACTAGAAACAAACCAAGCCTTTTGCTTTTTTAAAAGAGCTTGGTGAGTATATATATTCTGTCCAAATTCCGTGTGTGCTTTAGAAGACTGTGCTATATTTGACCTACTTATTATCCCCCTCCTTCATCTCCCTGAAGTTTTGGCAAATTTGATCACTGGTTTTCATTTTTATGACAATACTCCTAAGCTGAACAATGCTTAATTAGTTTCAATACTGTGCAGGTATTTAGACAATTCTTATTATCTGAAGACTTTGTTGAAATTCACACTCCAAAATTAATTGCTGGCTCAAGTGAAGGTGGTGCTTCTGTCTTTAAATTGGACTATAAAGGGCAACCTGCATGCCTGGCTCAATCACCTCAGCTTCACAAGCAAATGGCAATTTGTGGTGATTTTGGACGTGTTTTCGAGATTGGTCCAGTTTTCAGAGCGGAGGATTCCTATACTCATCGGCATCTATGCGAGTTTACAGGTCTTGATGTTGAAATGGAGATTAAGAAGCACTATTTTGAGGTAGAATCGAATTTTGAGTTTGTTTCTAATCAGCATCTAAGTGTAGTGATGCCCTTTAATTTGCTGTGCAGGTTATGGATATTGTGGACCACTTATTTGTTACTATGTTTGACACATTGAACAAGAATTGCGCGAAGGAGCTTGAAGCAGTGGGGAGACAATATCCATTTGAGCCTTTGAAGGTCATCATTCATTATTAGTTTTGAATACTTGGAATACCCTGATTTTAACATTTTGTGTGCTATTGAAGTCTTAACTCTTGTCTTTATCTTGAATCTGGTTGTTAACGTTTACATTGCAGTACCTGCGAAGTACTCTGCGGCTTACTTTTGAAGAAGGCATCAAGATGCTCAAGGTGATGATTGTTTTTTTATAGCGTTGTGTCACCTCAGTGTAGAAACTAAGAAGATGATTAAGGCATCCGTGACCTTTAAACAATAATGAAATCATTGAATTGGGGTCAATGTGCATGTGCCTGGGTGTTTCGTTGATGTGTAGGGGTCCAGGGTTTGTAACAGTTGGGGGAAATCCCCGCTGGATCTACTGTGTTACTTTCATGTTTGAACATTTTGATCAATAAATTATACATGAATTCTCTCATTAGACTAGAGTTAAACCCTTATTTCCATGTGTTTTCCATAAGTTTATCCTCCTATATACAGTAGCAAATAACATGATATTTAGCAGTTTCACAAACAATTATGTTAACAGTACCTTCTCGGTGCAGAAATTAATAGGATTTGCAGATTCTCTTAAGTCCATATCCATGGTTCTTCTTTTAAACAATATACGAGAAGAAGTGGCAACTTTATGGTATGTCTTATTAAACCATCTTTTTGGCTGGTGAGGCAACTATCTGGCCCTTGGAGTCACATGGCGCTCTTGAGTGGTAGTTCTCTGATGCGGTTAATGTTTTCCCCACCTCAACTCTTAGGACTTGAAGAATGGGCCATGGAGGACTCTTGATGGCTTAAAATGCTGTTCTCTCTTATGGTTTTTTTTTTTTGGGTTGTAATTTTTCCCGTTTAATTAGAAATTTCAAAACATGAAAGCAAAAGGTGAGAAGGAGTGACAGAAAAACAGTTATACTATCTTCTGCTTCCAGTAATTGGAAACTTGTGATGCTTATGCTTAATAACTCTAGTGCATGGCTTGCTTCTAGTTGTAAGTTCCTGGCTTGTATGATTTTTTAATAAACAAAAAAGGCAATGCTGATTGCTGAACTTTATCTTGTCTATACAGGAGGCTGGAGTAGAAGTTGATCCTCTTGGCGACCTAAATACCGAGGCAGAAAGAAAGTTGGGACAGCTTGTTTTGGAGAAGTAATTGTTCTTGAATTTCCGTCCCGCCCCTACTGTTTATGTTGTTCTTTTGTTGTCTTAAATAAATTCTATTATCGATGATGTAGCTCTGTAAGTTTCAAGCAGATTTTGTTTATGATTATAGGTATGGCACTGAGTTCTACATCCTTCATCGTTACCCTTTGGCTGTTAGGCCCTTCTATACGATGCCTTGCTTTGATAATCCAACTTACAGTAACTCATTTGATGTCTTCATTCGAGGTAAATTATCGACTATTAGATCAGAACTATTGTTGCACTTCTACTTTAAACTTTTTGCTGCTTTGTTTTTAGTATTTTGTGCTATTGATGGTATGTCATATTATTTGATTTATATAGCATGGATACTGTGTGTGTGTGTGTGTGTGTGGGCGCACGTGTGTAGCAGCAGTTTGGTAACCTTTCAATCTCACCTCCCCCTGCATCTGCTTATAACGTGTTTGTGAATTCTCATTCTAGAGATCCATGGTATCCTTGGGTGCCTGTTCATTATCGTTATACGTATGTGATATGTTTTGGCTTATTATTTGTAGAACTCATGTCAACATGGCAACACACACTGGTTTAAGATAGTCCAACACTTTTCTGACATTACGGGCACAGCTTGTCTACCACACACACACAGGGAAAAAAAAAATCCAGCCAATACATCTTGGTTTTCCTTGTGCTTACAGCACCCACTAACTGTAGCCAATATTTTATTCTGTTGAGTCTGTGTCCTAAGTTTTGAACATTGGGCATGCTTAGACTCTTAGCGCACCTTGCTCTTATCTTAGAGATGAGGACATAACGATTTGTGTAACAGCAATTAGAATAATCCTTCTAGTAGTTGGTTCAGATCTGAAGCTAAGACCATACCATAGCCCACTGCACACTCCAAAAAAACCTTTCAATGGATCATGAGTTTAACTAAAACACTTCTTAGTAAATTCTGTTATAAAGTCGTATACTTTTGGGTGAAACAATGTTAATTGGGATGTGGTTAAGAAATAGATAAGTGGAATGCCTCAATTTGAAATTTTGTACATCAGATGTTATGGAGGAAGCTTGAAGAGAGCATTTTTCAATGGTGGCCTCAAATTAGGATTTTGCTCTGCCACAATTAGGCCTCTTTCTATAAAAGGATTCATATTCTTTTATGATAAATTAGAGCAAGACAGTAGGAAAGCAAAATTCGCAATTGCCAAAGTAGCAGCTGATATCATTTTTTTATATGTGCAAATGCTGTCATTTACTCATCTCAATTAATTTTCTTCTTTAGTTTCGTTATATCAATTTACTTTTTTTCCTTGTCCCCTAGGTGAGGAAATAATTTCAGGAGCTCAGCGTGTACATGTACCTGAATTCTTAATGGAACGTGCACAGGCATGTGGAATTGATGTTAAGACAATATCAACATATATTGATTCTTTTAGGTAATATTCTGCTTCTCATTTATCTTTAGTTTTCCATCATTGCAGGTTTTAGTTAACTCAGTCACTTTCCACCGGTGTCCATTCTAATAAAATCAGCTACTTTATATGTATAAAAACCATACAGAATTCTGTGTAGCTCCCGTCTCCCAGCATTTTTCTGCCCTATGTGCATATAAAAGGGGCAAAACCAGATAAAATATTTTGACCTGTAATAGGGCCGTGCACTTATTTGCTTCTCGTGTTTGTTAATTCAGAAGCTTTTATTTTTTTCCCCCAAGTTGTTTGTGGGAATATTCTGCTTAATATTTTGGAAACAAAGTGTTCGGTCTGACTGAAATATCATAATGTTGGTCTTTACAGATATGGCGCACCTCCACATGGTGGGTTTGGAGTAGGGTTGGAACGCGTGGTGATGCTTTTCTGTGGTTTGAATAACATCAGGAAAACTTCTCTTTTCCCTCGTGACCCACTTAGGATCGCTCCGTGATAGTCTGTTGCAGCTGTGGTGGACACCCTGAAGTTATAAACATGTGATGAATGGCCAATTTATGACTCATACATATTGCCTTTCTTTATTTGCAGCTTTTGGTAACAATTGAGTGTTTGTAATCGGTCAGTACATTCAGAAACACGTTGCTTTTATTGGAGAATTTCGATCGGATTTTTGCAACGATAATTTTTTAAAATAATAATTAAAAAATTGGTCAGACGGTGATGAGAGAGAGAATACAATTCCTGGAGAACCGTTCCGGATGGTCTCCTCCTCTGCGTGAATCTCACTGTATTATGAAATCCTCTCGGCTATTATTTTCCTTTCTCACTCGGTTGTATCTGAAATCTTGAAACGTAACAGGTAGAACAATGATGTCACTTCGGCAACAAAGCTATTTACAAATGACTTTCTGGTTTCTGTACATTTCCAATCTGACATTGTCACGCTATCAACTAAACTATGGATTCCATCCTCCAACTTCTTACAGCATAATTACATTATCCAGGCTACAATTAAAACCAATGTGATAATTATGTAACATTTAATAACCAAAACTATAACCCAAAACATCATCCTCATCATCACTACTGAAAGATTCAAGCAATTCACTATCCTCATCACCCTCTGTCACGATCTCTAGTAATCCTGTTCCACCCTCCAGCATGAAATCCCCATCGTCGTCGTCGTCGTCAATGAGCTCGCTAACACTATCATTGTTACTCAAATCATCTGCATCACTTTCACCATCCCCATCAAGATCTGGGCCTAGAATAGGGTCTACATCAGCATCATCATCATCCTCATCTTCCTCCTCACTTTCAGCATCATCAGGATCCGAATCGTCATCCGTTGGCCTTCTGCGACCAATTTCATAAACTCTTCCTGAAGAGTACATCTCTTCTTGATCATCCATTGTAATCAACCCTACAAAGGAATCTGTTGACTCTGTTGCGAAGTCAAGGACACAACGATCTACAGGTATAGTGGCAATGTCAGAGTAGTTGACTGCATCCACCGTGCGAAAAGCAGCAAAGAGAGGATGCTTGACTCGACGTGTGTGAACAGCTGACATTACATCCTCAAGATTTCTCCGAAGGATCGCATAAATCACATCACCACGTGCATTAAAAGTTACTGTCATTTGATCCAATGAAGGTACACTACGGAGGAGCCTAAACTTCCGGAGATCCCAGACCTCTGAGTTTATAATTACCTGGAAAAAAGAAAATTCTCTATATAAAAGCAGTCATGGGGAAGACAGGAGGGAGGAGTTTTAAACTAAAAGCTTTTGAACAGAAGTTTATGCAGTGATATATAACAACAGCAGGAAGTGGTCGATGCCAGTTTTGAATTCTGGAAGTTCTTCTGAAGGGGAAATGGTAATTAATTAGCTTCAAGACAACTTCTATTTAAAAAAAAAAAATTAGTTTCAAGGCACTAACAAAATCCCATCAAACCTGCCTTATTCACCCAACCTCTACTGATCCTGTCTGAAACTTGACATATGTAACTTAAATACCCAAACAAAGTAATCATAACTGACAAAGAAATGCCAAGTGTTGAAATTTGGTGCTTAAAACACTTTCTACTAAAACCCTACTGTTCAAACAGAAATGATAGGGTATTCATCACTACCATTTTTCTAGATAATTTTGTACTTGTTTATTTGTTTGTTTGTTTATTTTCTTTTTCATGTTTTGAACATAGGATGAAGTACATAAAAGGAAGAGAACAAAATTTAGCTTTAGTGATGAAAAGTTCAACAAGTGGCAACAAATGATAATCATACGAGAGATGCACTATAACTGTTGTAGTAGGGACAGGGTGCTGCTGCTTCTGCATACCTCATTCCCAGCTGGATGAAAGCCACCACCTCCATAATCTGTAAATTGATCAAAGCGATGAACATGGCCAGAAACCCGCCGATCCCACAATACCCCATTCCATAGCAACATAGCATCTGAAGGGCTGAAGTGTATGAGAGAATAAAAATGCCCCCGACCTGTAGAACTTGCAGACGTGTCTGACAGTTTTGATTCCAGCTGGCAGGTTTGGATATTGTAGAGGAGAATTTCTCGTGGTGCAGGCTCTACTGTCAGGGCTGCAAAAATGCTTCCAGAATTGCTAAACCTTGCAGCCTTACACCCTTCAAATGGATGCATTGGTCCACCTGAGATTGAAGTTGCGTCCCACAACCGTACATCCTGGGAGCTTGATGAAAGCACCAGCTGCGTCTCACCAGAAATATATGATTCAACAGATGTCAAAGGAGACTGGTGGCTTGTGCAGCTCTCCAGCACATTGTTGCTGTTGGAGTCAAAAATTTTGAGCTCTCCAGAGTGGCTGCCAACTGCAAGACGAGAGGAGTCCCCAAGAAAATCAATGCATGTCAAAAGTGCCCCGGCATCATCCCGACAAGTTCTCCAAGGTCTGAATCTGCTGTAAACAAACTGGCGATCCCTGCGATTTCCATGTACCCCACCATATATACTTCTGAACTCACGTGTACCAAGTCTGCCTGTTACATTTGATGGGGCATCAAGACTTCGTTTAGGTTCAGGACAAACATGTGGATGCAAGAGAGAGAGTGGCGGAAGAGTGGTTATAGGGGCCGGGCATTGGCGATGCTGGTGCTTCAGGTATTGAACAACAATAGAGTCTAGAGTTAACTGCTCTGTGCTGCTGGGCTGAGGATCGTTTAAAATCCCAAGTTGTGAGGATGGTGTCGCCAGACCCATATGGGTGTTGCCATGTTGGTTATCATCCATATAACCTGCCAAGCCACCAATTGGCATTGATTGCCAATGCTGATCTCTTACGAAAGAACTTGGGGTAGACAGTCCAATATTATCAGTTAGCAGGTTGCTTTTACGGCCACTACTGGGTGTTGGACAAACTGGAGACCGGAGTCCTTGCTCACCCGTGTTAAGTCGCTTTCCGGGGGATGAAACCTTCAACTCTGATAATTTTCGCTTCATCGGCAATACAATTGGACTCTTACATTGAGATTCTGTATCAAAATTAGGTTTTGGCAAGGACTCTGATGAAGTTTCTGATGCAATTGCGGGTACAGAAGATTGCTTTGATGTACTGAAGATTCTCCCGACTGATACCGATTGGCAATCATGGGATTGCAACTGATTTCTTGAGTGTATACCAAAATTTGGTGAGAAAGCCAGTGGATTTTTCTTTGAAGAAGATACAGTTGAATCGCACTTCAGGCTTGTATCCTCATTCTGTGCAGTGAGTTTAGATTTTTCAGTGAGAAATCCACAAGGGGCTCTACCAGAGGGCCAGTGGAGCTGTATAGAGGGGACTTCTGGTGCAGAGGTTTGGTGCGCAAGAGATGATGGAGCCGCCAAGAACAGCAAAGGAGTCAACTGAGCCTCTTTTAATAGTGTAGCAGCAGTTGCACCCAAACCAGACGCCTGTAGGTGTTCATGGATTAGAAGTAAAAGTTCCCTGGGATTTTCATATACAGACAACAAAAAGAAAGAGCCAAAAGGTGAGAAGAAAAGGAATTACTAGAAAGAAGTGGGTGGTGAATATTTACAATAGCACTACACAAGAAATTAACAAGTACCTGGAATGGTAAGTAATCGGAGTAGCAGCAGCTATAGCTGCTCTTTCTATGCGCCTCAAAGTAGGGGTAGCAGCATCAGTAGCTGCTAACGTACTTGCACGCCCTGAATTTGTCACAATCTGCATATAAATGGTGCAAGCATATATTTCAGTTACTTATGCGATGAGAGAGGGGGATTATTCAACAACGTTGAATAACATTTTTACTTACGAGAGGGGGGATTATAATTGTTAAATAACAATTTTGCTTGCAAGGAAACCTGACTTGAACTCCAGACCTCTAAGCTACCTCTAATTTATTTTTTTTGGGAGGGGGGGCAGGGAGACTTACTGCTATCAGTTCAATTGCTGCCTGGGAAAGTTCAGCTTGCCACCTGCCTTGCTCAGTTCCACATGTCTGGCCTCCTGAATCTCGAATTAGTTCTGATAGCTTTTTCCCAACCTAGAATGTCAAGTTGCATTTAGTAACACCGACAGTTTTAATTAACATATCCAGACAGTTATGACTTAACATCAGAATCACAGCAACCTATTTGAATGCACAAAGCATAACATTTTTTAATTAACAAAAATTTGGATGTCTTCTTTTTAAAATCCTCAAATGGACTTTTTTCCTCGCCTTGAAGATTCTGATAACTTTACTCCCATATTCCTTCTTTTGCAACTATAACTAAATGTCGACGAAAACACGGGGTATACTGATAAAGTGGGAAGACAATGTGTTGTGCAAATGGCAGTAGTATGTTCTCTATTTAGAGGACCACCAATATGTTTTCATAAGTACAATTCCTTGTTCAACAGGCATTAGAAATGCAAGTCCACCAATGAACCCATCTCTGAGAAAAGTGAATCATGACTATGAGAAGACCTCTGAAGAACATCTAATAATTGGAGCAGTATACAACTGGGTATGAAGTATGAGCTGAAGCAGCCTAGGATGGGTTCAATTGGTTGGGGCGGGACTTGATACTTATGGTAAAAAGATGTAAACTAATATTCATTTCACCTAAAACTATTAAATTAATTAGATGAAACGATCATTTACCTGAAGCTTTGTCAATATATGTGCAATTGCATCATCTCTGGCTAGTCCAAGCAGAACTCGGCAAGCTAGAGCACGAAGACAATCAAGGGCAGCAGGAGGTGAATATATACGTGGCTGGAGGAGATGAAGCAGGACCTTTATGCCATTGTTTGCACGTACAGCCTCTCTTGCTTGACGATATCCTAGTTCCAATTGGGTAGCAAGGCCAGCACAACCTGCACCAGCACCTAAAGATATTCTACGATCTCCAACCAGTCCTGAAGTAGCTGTGGGAACAGGAGTTTGTGAAGTACTACTGATGTACTGGGTACCAACTCCTGTGGCATTTCCCCTATCTAAAACAATAGATTCCCCATTCCGCTCCCTTGGATCACTCTGGCTGGACATGTTAACAGCTCGATCAGAGACATTACGTTCTGTGTTTCTGTCTCTATTCTCCATCCCAGAACCATACGAGGTTGGAGCAGAAACAGAAAGCGGACCTTGTGAAAGTATAGGTGGTTTATTGCTGATTGCAGGCGGAGGACAAACAAGATTTACTAACACATTTAGTGCTGGTTGGATGATCTGCAAAGGTATCAGCAAACAATTAGATAATATGATACAATGCTGAATGAAAAGACAGCATTATCCAAAAAAGTATCATGCTTGTCTTTTTTCTTTTCTTTTTTTCTTTTTTTGTTTACTTACAAAAAAAGAGATAAGTATGATACTTTTTTTTATAATTAAAAAACAAGCATGATACTAGCCTCAAAATCTGCTTCCAGCATCAAGAAATGTTCAGGAGAATAATAAAATAGGAGAATACGTCTTACCTCTGGGTCCACATAACTACTAGCACTATTTGCTGCATCCAAAATGACTGCTATACCAACACGATTATTGCTTAATGTGGCATTTACAATCATCTTGCGGCTGTTGGGTACTAATGTAACAATATGCAACACACCCAATGCATATTGAAGCAAATCGTGCAAATAGCGCTCAACAGGGAGGGCCTGCATACAACCAAAATCAGATATAATAGGAGAACAAAAGAAGTGAAAAAGAAAGAAAATACGGGATATCGAATACCTGACACAATTCCAACAAGGTAAAGTGTCCATTAGAGCTCAAGAACTTCTCAACCGCAGGCCAACGAGTTCTTACAAATGCAGGGCCCAGCTTTCGATCCTTTTGTAACTGCAGAAACACCGCATCCATAGCTTCATTACAGATATCAAGTGGCTTGTAGGCTGCCCTTACACTTGGAGTATTCCGCGCCGTACTTCGATTGTTTTTATTTGGACGGATTGAATCCACCAGCAAAAGAAGGTGAGCTCTAAAATATTGCCGCAAAGCAACGCAGGTATGATAAGCTATCTGCTTCTCTGATGATGTCAGAACTTCTGCAGGTGAATGATCATTTCGAAATGATCCTGAACTGGACAAACCTAATGCCCCAGTATTTACTCCAGACCTAACTAAGGCAGCATCATTTAGAAGCCCAAGTAATTTTTGTAAACAGTCCTGAGCATCAAAGGCATCAAGAACTGCTCGGAAAACAAATGCAGCAGCAAAAAACAAGGCAGCATTTTTTCTAGCTTGGTCCTGAGGGCACTCAAGAAGTTGGATAGCTAACTCAACCACCTGGTGTACAACATCTGAGGGAAGAGCGCACACACGTTCCATTATTCCCTGAAAGGAATTCTTAAGAATTAAGAACCCAATGGACTGACTAGATAAAGGTGATTCTAATGGGAAAATACTAGTAAAAAAAGGTTTCAAACAATTAGATATTACAAGCAATTACCTGGAGAGAACCAATAGTAAACAGGCAGGAAGAAAGACCAAAAAAGGTTTGAGCAACTCTAGGGACAGCAAGCAGTTTCTGCATGCCACCCCGATCCACAAATAATGCAGCGAATTTTCGGTGAGCTGCCAACGCACAGATTAGCTTCATTACATCAGGCAAAAGAATTGCAGCCTTTGATTCCTCCTTGTTTCTGGAACTCCGTTGTAATAATGCAAGGCAGACATCAACACCCTTCTCATGAAGTACAGGCCCAAGAACTTCAACATATTCTCCAAGTATCTCAAGGCATTGAATACAGTATTTTTCCCTCAGCTGTGCAAGAGATTCAGAGTCCAGGATGAAATATTCTTCCACATCCTCACTAGTTTCTGTCTCTGTGTAATTTAGATTCAGCGAATTATCATTGATGCTACTAGAGCTCCTGAAATCAACGTATGGAAGTGTTATTAATCTGTTAGTCAAATTAACAAAACTAGGATGTTAGCAATTTCAAGCTGTACATTGTGATTCAATCTCTTTATTATATTCTTAAACAACAAATTACCTACCTAGAAACCTCGATTGAATTAGCAGCATCAATAACAGTGGATGCAGTTCTGGAAGCAGCCAAGACTGCAGCTTCTTCATCTTTGGTAGTTTTAAATTCCTTAACATATAGAGCAGCAAACCATTAAGTAAAAGAATTCACATAATCTATGCTATGTGAGATGAAAAGAGCAAGCAATGCTGCATACCTCGAAAGCTGCACTTTTGACAACTTCAGCAGCCGCATCACCTGCTGCTTTGATAGCTTCTGCAGGTGCATTGGCTGTTCTTGCTTCATCTTCGGCAGCCCTAACTGCTTTCTTTACTAGATCGGAGATATCTTTATTTCCAACTCTGCATTCCTGGAAGCAGTCATCGTTATCGTCCCTTTCGACAACCAAAGCATCAGAAGTAATCCTGCCAAAAGTCTTTCTAGCATCTGGTAATTTTTTCACATCTGAATGCCTTGAGACACTCCTCTCTCTTGGATTCCGCCCCTGTCCCAATCGACTACCAGATCCTGGTGAGGTTAAAGCCTGTTCATTCTCAGGGCCGCCTTCATTGAACCTTCCCTTGCATCTTGATCTTGCCAATCCACGATTTGCTCTGCGCCTTGAAGAGTCATCTCTACCATTCTCATCAAAATCTTCCAATTTTGCCTTCCCATCACGAAATTCTCGACTATGCCTCCTATTATCACCATCAGCATCTATCTCATAGGCATCAACCCTTTCATCCATTGCATCAGGTCTTTCTCCATCATTTATCCTGCATTCTTCTCCATGTCCTTGCAGAACAATGTTTCTATCCTGATCCCTTTCAAGACTTTGGTCATCTAAGGATCTCTCATCCGCTATCCTTGAACCATCTAAATAAGCTGTTTCCAGAGCCTGCCGAACCCTAACCTTGCCTTCGTCCCTACCTCTTATGCAAGTAGCACCAGATGCAATCTTACCATTTGTTAAATGAGCAGCATCTTTCTGGCTTGTACTCATCTCTCCAAGGACACGCACCCGAAGATAGCGCATAAGCTTGGCAGACAATCCAGATGTCAACACATCTTCGACTACATGAACACCACTGGAACCAACCAAAATGGTTAAGATGTAATATAATATTATGTTATGTCATATGATATTATAGTACACTATTCAAAATGATGCAAACTGGAAAATAAGCACAAACTATATTTACTCCTGGAGCATACCTAGACAAACAAACGGCAAGAATTCCGGTGGAATAAGTCTTCAACATTTCATAATCAGATGCCTCCTTGCCCTTGCAGTTGTGGTCTTCACGGGGAAATCTTGCAGTGTCATCAATCACCCAATTTTTTATGTTCTCTAAGACAGCTTCTTCAAAAACATGAGGATACTGCAAAACAGATCATCAAATTTATAATAAACCATGAAATTAAGGAATAAGAAAATTAATCTAACAGGTGTAATAAAACAATAATCTTACAGTCCAAGTCAGTGAGCAGCTTAAATGAAGCCTTGCAGCAGCTGCCTGGATGGAGGGTGGGTATCTTCTTTCTGATAAAAACTTTGAAGATATCAATTCAAAGAAATCATCATTTTCCTGAGAACAAGAGGTAGAAAAAATTATGATAAATAACTTTATTTAAGTACTCTAAATGAAGTAGGTGTTGTGGAAGAGAAGGGCGAAAAAAAAAAAAATAGTAACAACACAAAAAATAAAATGACAAAGCAGGTTCACACAGGCCAAATTTAAATACCCGGACTAGGTTCCCAAGCCGCCCAACGTTATGTGAAGCACGACCGTTAGTGGATGAATGACCATTCTCTTCCATGTATCTGCATTCGAAACAGACATATACGTAAAGAAAAAGGTTCAAGACTTATCAAGAACCGAGCAAAGATGAGGGAGCAGGAGGAAGTACTAATGGCGAGCGCCAATTCACCATCAATGATAGTCAGAATTGGTTCCTTTTTCTTTCTTTTTTTCCTTTAATACACCGCAAATAAGAAGTTACATGTTAAAATATAAATGAATTGCTCCATCAACATCCCTCAACCAACTAAAAAAAACACGCGCAAACACGTAAAGTCACGTCGATACCCACACATTTGGCAAGGAACTATACCTCCGGAACCCACTAATGGGACATGCTAAAATCGAAATTAACATTTGAATGATCCAAAGCGCATAAACGGGGATATAAAAATGTTATGCTTGCGCGCGCGCACACAGACACGCAAGCAGAAAAAAACCCACGCCTATTGTTTGACTCCTCGGAATTTAATCAAAAACCTGTTATAGTAGGCTAAACAAAACCAACTAAAGAGGCAAAAAGAAATGGGAGGGGGCATACTGGGATTCTTGTGTTTCAAGCAGGGAGGCGAGGGCATGGAGGACGAAGGCGCTAGGTTTTTCAGGCGAAAAAGTGATCTTCTCCATCAGCTTCTGAGCCTTCGCGATCAACTCATCATCTTGGTTCCTTGCTTCCTCTTCTACGTCTTCTTCTCCTACGTCTTCTTCTCCTACGTCTTCTTCTCCTTGAGACTCAGGCTGAGATTCCGCGGTAGGAGCCCGAGCTTCTGCTTGCGGTTGGTCCGCTTGGTCGTCCATGGCCGCCTCCATAGATTATCAGATAAAGGTACTTGCTATATTATACGTGGGTGTCTGTGTCTATAAACGAAGAAATGGCAATAGTAATGAAAGGAATTTGGATGGAGGCCAATTTCGAATGAAATTTAGTTTGCAAAATTGTCTTTATTTTTCGCATGCGGTAGTACTTGCTTTGAAGTTGGGAGTTGCAGGAGCTGAAAAAGAACCAAAAAGAGAAGAAAATGAAGGGCAAGTGCGTTTCGTCAATTTATATTGGGAGGAGAGAGAGGGACGCGAGAAAATGGATCAGAATGTTCCGTATAGAAGGAGACCCGACTCGGTTCTAAATATGTAACCCTAGCCCAGCCTGTTTTGACTCTCCGAGCCCGTTCCAATAAAGTACCGGATCCAATTTCATGCGTCGCCCCGAGCTCCAGTGTTAATATGAAATTTTATTTACAGTCTCTGAATAAGAAATGTATGTACAAATCATTTATTAAATTAAAAAAAATATTATTTTAATCAAAATATTATTACAATTTTAAAATAAAATTAATTAAACTTACAATATAACTTCCAAATAAAAACTATAAGTAACATTGTTTATATTAATAATTGAAGAGAAACGTGAAGTTTGATAATTTGACTTGAGTTGAAGTAATGTACGTTATATGTATTCTTTCGAGAGAGGTTAGAATTTTTGATAAGTGGGAAGAGAAATATAAAATTTTTATTTTATTTTATGATTATAATTTTTAAAATTTTTTATATAAAATATAATAAATAATTTAATTGTTTTTTAATTTTTAATAATAATAATATTAAAAATAATTTTTTAAATTCTAATCTCGCTATCTAAAATTCTCGAGAGAGCTTTAACGGCGAAAGAAAAGTCGGTGCATTAGGAACGAGAGGAATGTCCCGTGTGTTACAAAGCAAAGCACATTCCTGGGAATCCCGTGATGCGAAGGATTCCGTGCACCGATTTCGCAAGTTAGCGCAGGATTTGATCCATCGTCTTTAGGTTTCTCTGTTTCTCTTGGCTAAATACCGTATCGAATTGGGTACTGCCTTCAGCAGCATCGTAGACGACTCTTATACCCACTGTTAGGTTGCTCGGATGGTCGCAATCTGATCATGGAAAAACTATTCGAAACGGAAGCCGAAGAAGCATCATCTTCCTCACAAGATCACAAGCGGTGGATCGAGTTTGTAAAATATAAAATCATCTCATTTGTGACAAATAATTACACAACGAAGCTTTAATAATGGGTGTTTTTATAGGGCTCAGGATATGCTCAGGAGAAGATTGATCACTATGGACGATTTCGCGTGGAAATTACCAAAAACAACGTCCACAGAGAAAGAGGAGGAACTGGAAGAGGTGGAGATGTTGAGGTATGTAGGTGGGGTAGACGTGAGCTTCTCAAAGGAGGACCCATCGGTCGCTTGTGGGACACTTGTGGTGTTGGACATTCAAAACCTCCAAGTCGTCTATGAAGATTTCGCAATTGTCACCATTGCTGTCCCTTATGTTCCTGGCTTCCTCGCCTTCAGAGAGGTTTTCCTTCTATCAAGAATCCTTTCGTTATCTCATCGTTCGTTCTTTTCCTGTTCGATGCATTTGACTTTTTTTGTTCGTTTGCTTTTTTAGGTTTCGATTCTTCTAGAACTTTTGCAGCGAGTGAAGAAAAAATATGCCAGCCCTTTCTACCCACAGGTAGATTCATGTATCTGCGCTTGAAGTTTTCATTGACCTGGAAAAGAAAAGACGAACCTTTTGCTAAACTATTATGGTGATACTTGGGATTTGTAACACTGGTGCATTATTAAATGAACAGTTGTTAATGGTTGATGGAAATGGAATACTTCATCCTCGAGGCAAGTGCTTCGTCACAATTCTGTTTGGAATTTATATTTCTTCCTGAGCATTGTACACTAAACCAGATGAGGCATTATTCTGAAACCCAGCTTGTGACTGGATGTAGTAGTCACGGCTTGGCCTCCAGCAATCTTCTGCTGCGAAGGAAACCCTTAGGTGGACGTATTCACTAGTTGGATGAATTGCGGCAGGAGTAATCAAAACATTCCTTGTTGGTTTATGTATATTTTCCTTTTCCATCTAAATTTGGCTCTTGTTTTAGTAACAAAATGACTCAACGTTTTGCTCATTCCCAACCAGAGGATTGCTATACTGTTAGGAATAAGTTTGAAATATTTAGTTTACCTCACATAATTTAGAACATTGATTTTATTTATTGCTGTGTGAAAGGTGAATTATGATTGACTTACATTAGCCATTGATTACATAGTTTGTTACCCATCCTTGCTTTAACCAGAGAAAAAATCTAAACCATAAAGTTTTGTGTAGGTTTTGGCTTGGCTTGCCATCTAGGTGTTTTGGCTGACCTCCCTACAATTGGGATTGGAAAGAATGTGAGTTCTGACTGTATTAACTTTAATTTTTCTGGTAGATTCATCTCCATAACTCCCAATATATTCATATTGGGATAAACATGAATTTATTAAATATACATGTATACATCATGTTGGTTACCCTTGAATTACCTATCCTCATTTTGACTCGAAATTTGATCCTGATTACTTGCTCTTTTGGTTAAGCTATGACAATGTTCGTACTTACATATCTCAGCTGCATCATGTGGACGGTCTTACTTATTCGAGAGTGAGACAACTTCTTGAAGCCAAAGAAAACGGTACTAGAGATTTTATTACTTTGACGGGATGCTCTGGCCACATATGGGGAGTGGTAAGAAACTTGAGTATGAACTCTATTTCTTGAAGTGATATTTGAATCTATTGGCATATCATTAATGGATAGAATAATTGATTACATCATTTAGACTGTATCTTACAAACTGAAGTGAAATGCAAAAGATTGGCTAACTCAGATAAAGCACAATAATACTGCAAACTGTATCTGACAAGCTAGAGCTTATTGGTTTGTTTGTAGCTATTGCTGGAAGCCTTTAACCATGGGTGAAAACAAAACATGTATCCTACACTTGGTTGCTTTTGCACTATAAACGAAATAGGCATTATCATTAGTGCTTGATTTTTTATCTTGAAACTGCATCCTAGCTGTAGACCATGTAATGTCTAAGTGAATAGGGTGAGCATATATGGGGAGGCAACCAACACCGTCCTATGTGGGATGCACTCTTTATAATCAAGCTCAGGTATAGATGCTCCAGGATCATTTCAGCTCTTGAAAGTTTTCATGGAAGGTTCCTAGTGGGACATTTTAAATAATACCTATGCACTGGTTGGCATATGTGACAATCTAGGGCAAAAGACTAAACATTGAATCCGTTGTTCCTAAGTTTTGATTTACAGCATTGTAATTCAGACTCTTCTCTATCTACAGGCAATGAGATCTACACAGGACTCCTTGAAGCCTATATTTATTTCAGTTGGTCACCGTGTATCACTTTATACTGCCATAATAATCGTTAAAATGACTTGCAAGTATCGTGTGCCAGAGCCTATCCGACAGGTAAGATTTAGAAGCAGCTGAGTGTAAGCAAGCTACCTTCATTCAACAGATTTATGATTGAGTAAAATTATTTATTTTACATGGGCCCTTTCTATTTAATACCCACTATTGACTTCGAATATGGAGCTAAGTACAAATATTATGACTATATTATGGAAGCTTTATCCTGTTCACTAATGCTCTGGCTTAGATCTTCAATTTGCATCAAATGTTAAATGCTTTGCTTATTAAACTAGTGCCCGGCCAAGATAATGTTGGAGGCTTGTCACTTTAAGTTGCATGATGCCTACTCTGGTGGAGAGACATTGTATGATACTACCATGTCAGAAATCCTCTTCTCCAATATTGATTTTTATATGATAGCAAGTATCAAACCAAAGATTTATGGAATTCTCTCAACATACTTTCCACGGTTCATCCTAAAAGTTGCCATGCATCGGATTTTAATGTTCATATCAAGTTGTTCCTTTTTTTTTTTTGGGAAGTCCATTTTTTTTTTTGATATTGGTGAAATTTTGTGGTACCCCAAACTGGAAGTAACACATGGTTGAGAATATCAGCAACAAGAGTTCATTTTAATCTCCCAGTCACAATTTTGCAATTTCTCAAGCTACCAAAGATACAAGTGCGCGTACGCACGCACGTGTTTAATCTTCACTGATTATTAAATATCATGTTGGATGGAAATCAGCTGTGATTCCATTTATTACTTACTTTATTAAACAACAGGCCGATATTAGGTCGAGGGAATACCTGCAGAAGCGTCAAAAAGGAGCGTCAGAATGATGCAGCTTCATGGATCTGGTTGGTTCACTTATTTCTCTCTTCTTCAACATATATAGTTTCAGAAACACAAAGCAGCTGAAGGGATGAGATCTGAGAATATAAGGGAAGTACATAGCTGCTAGAAGCAAGCATGTAAAGTTCAATGACATTAGAGAGTTTGTAGTATTGGCCCTGAGTTGGGGGTTCCAAAGAAGTAATGTTTACTATTTAACTAAACGAATAATTCTCTCTAGGTCTCAACACCTGCCTCGATTGTAGGCATCTCATCTCCTTGGCCAATGAAACAAGTTCCTAGTTTCAAATGCTTAGTGATGGTGACAGGGAATTGCCAGTTGAGACAACAAACTGGCTATATATGTTTTTTAAGGTACCCCAATTAACCATGAATTAGAATCTTTTATTCATATCTGCCTCTCTGTAGAAATTTGTGGCTATTTCAAAGTTTAATGAATAGATGTTTTTAAGGTTTAGATCATTTATCGTGCATGAATTTTTCAGGTTTTTTTTTTACAATGGACAAGAGTTTGTTTAAACAAAGAGCTGTTTGAGGTAGTAACTTTTGGCAAAGAATGGTGGCTTCTTGGTGAGTTTTAGGTCAACTCTGTCTCTTGGTTAAGGTTATGAGTTTTCACAATTAATATTAAGAACCAATTGATGGGTTTTCTCAGAAGTCAATTGTGCTTGAACGGTTTTAAATCGTATCGCCAATGTTGCTAGGAAGTTACCCAAAACCTGATAAAATGAAAATATATGGTCATATAGTCAAAATGTATCAGATCAAAGCACTCTGTAGACAGCGTGTGTGTGGTATAGAAACATCAGGCTCAAATTAAATGATATGAAAAGGCAGATTTGTAGACATTAAACATCCGTATTTTCCGTTATCTTGAGCAACCTGATTTGTCAACTCTTCAGGATAAAATGCAAAGGGCCTTCTTTATAATATGGGGGCTCCAAGTTTAAGTTCCAATTTGAATTCGATGTTATATAGGCCTGACGTGTCTCTCAATATGGGTTTTGTATGATTGCATCATGTTGTTGCAAGTCAAATTTATTAGAATTCCAAAACGACATCCAATCAGCTCCAAGGTAATACGCATTTCTCACCACACATTAGTCTCAATGCAAGAACGAACTTCGAAGCATAAACTTGAAATCATATATTCAGAACATTTGGGCATGTAAACAAAGTTCATGCCCGACTTAGGAAACGTCTTTAATCGGACGCCATATAGATTTCGTGGACCAGGTATCTATATAAATATATATATATATATCCAACTTTGGTTGGCACAAACCTTAGTGGTTTAATATCTCTCAACCGCTAACTGTAAGATATGGATCTCAAACATGTCGGATAACGTTTCAATCTATACAAATAAAACAAATTGAAGCCAGTAGCGTGCTACATATACGCAAAATCACATAATTGTAGAGACAAACAAGAACAGAAACAGCAAAAAACTAACAGACTTTTGAAGTGATCCGACGCTAGTCCCCACTACCACAGGCGTATCAATCATAATCCTAAATTTGCAATCACCAGATGATGGTGATGGATCTGTGCGCGTGACAACCGAAAGATTTGGAAACTTGCAGGCGGAATCAAGCTGATTCTGCATCTGATAGTAACTGTTAAATGCATAAGAGATGTTTCCCCGAGCATCCAAATCTCCACATGAAGTCTCATATCCAAGACTACTGCAATCAGCATTTTCACAAGCGTAAGTGACACTAGGCCCAACTTGCTGGTCATCAAGACTAGCAGAGGATGACAGGACACACCATTGCTGGGCCAGATATTTTACATTACTTGCTGCTACCAATCCGTTCGAGTTGGCCGTAAGATTAAGCTGGTATTTGGGTTTTCCATCGAAGAAAAACAGCCCCCAATGGCGTTCAAAATTTCCTGGCTGAGTGCTTTTGCCATCTTCATCTATGAGGCCGAAAATGTATGCATCTAGGGGGCCGGGTCTCATCGGAGTTCCCTGCCCAGATATATAACGAGACATGAAGCCTTGGTTGAACCTCTGAGCATTCTGTATGTTTGCATTTTGATCTCCATCAGTAGGCCATCCAATTTCTCCAACTATTATGGACATGTTTCCAAAGCCATTTTTCTGTAAGGTCCATACCAGGGTATCATAATTGGCACTAAACATGTCTTGATAGATTTTGTCGTTATCAGTTATGGGAGATGAAAAGCCGTTGAAGAAAGCATAGTCAAAAGGGAAATCGGGATGGCCATAGAGGCTGATAAAGGGGTATATGTTGACAGTAAAAGGAGATCCATTGTCGTTCAAGAACTTAATGATTTGCACCATGTTATCACGGATGTTTGCACGAAGGTCACCTTGAGAAGGGATATTTGTTGGACTCTCGTATACATCAGCATTTAGGGGCACAGTGACTTTAACCTGACTGCTCAAACCAGCTTTTACAAGGGCTGCCTGGACATTTTGAAGGGCCAGAAGAGTTAGTCCTTCAAAGCTTCCATTGTAGGTTGACAAGAATGGCTCGTTCCCAACTGCAACGTACCTTGCAGAGAAAATATGAAAAGTAAATTCAACAGAAAAATATAGACCGCACACTAAATGAAACGAAACAAGACAAGCCAATAGAAGAACGAAGATAACAACAAGAAATGGGTTGCCTTCGCCTCTGACTTCTCTTGATGCGTTTACAGTTCTGTAGAGGTTATTTCCGAAACTACTCTGTTTGCAAATCCTATTCTTATAAGAATGCATTTCCCCAAAGTTTTATACTGAGTTTCATAAAAGTTATCCGGCGCCTATATCAGATGGGCATACATTATTACTACATTAGGCAAAACAGCTGAATGATGTTATGTAAAATCAGGCATATATAATCACGACTTCACAATGACTCGAGGAGGAAATAATTTACTCTATCATGTATAGGCCGTATCAAGGCCTGATACAAGGGTGGGCCAATAGGGAATAACCCTTTCTTCCCTGCTCCCTCTCCCGGAGGGAGAGTACAATGGAATTCCCTCTCCCGGAGTATCATGATAACAATTTTAAAATCAAGTGATAGAAATCTTGCAGTAAGGATGCTTATGTGGTTGGCATTTGGAAGCACACTCAAAATCATTTGGATGTATGTCACATATGCGAATATAAATCTCAACTTTTCAGCAACAAACCAAAAATGAGAGCCATTTATTCACGTTGGGGTAAGAAAATGTAGGTAATCCTCATCACAAGCAATATGTTCACCAACTGACAAAGGAAAACAAAAAGGTGGCGGCCACTGACAAGTAATTAGGATCAAAACCCTGTAACCTATTGAACTGTAGCCACTGAAAGTGTCCATTAGTGTCAGGTCACATACTTTTTTTTTTGTTCGGTGTAAAGGTCCTATAAAAGGCTGTTGAGACGCAAAATAAAGGTACATAAATCTTCTTTAAACAGTAAAGTGACATTCTCTTTGTTTAGATGAAATTGCTAATGCTATACATCAACTACTATTTACTCACATACACAGCACCTATAGTTTTTTTTTTTTTCATAAGATGTAGGGTGTGGAGTAATGAATAGTGACTCATGAAAATAATTTTGCAATACCTAGGGATGATGGTTTGTTAAATATAAGGTCAAAACTACTTAAAAAAAAATACTAGCCAAGGGGAAATTGGAGTTAAAGAGGAACCAAAGCACACTAGCATCCGGTGTGAATAAAATGAGATTTTATGAACTTAGGCAACAGAAAGCAGTTGGTCTACCCAGTCAGTCCCTGCATTGCCTGCTTGTGCCGTAAGTCTACCTAATTTTCTTTCAGAAGATTCAGTATTCCAGAAAATAGACATGAAAATGTAATATAATTGACAATTTGTTAGAAGCGAGGATGAACGCACTCCACGCTTAACGCTTAAGAGCACATGGGCTTACCAGCAGGAGCCAAGAGCTCTACAAAATTGTTTGCTCAGCTGTTTGTTTCATTGTTTGGTTCAGGAAAAAACAGGACACAGAAACAGAGACGCTTACAAGATGTTTTCTGTTATTCCCGTGTGTTTACCGATTAAAAGTTATAGCAATCTGACCATAGTACGCGGACTTTTGTAGATCTGCAATATCTTTAATGTTCGCGAATTACAATTTCTTCTGCAACACGAATTCTGGATTATTAAAGCACTTTTCAAGCATTTTGTCGCCCCCCTAAAAGATTATACAAATAGTAGAAATAGTATTACAGCCATCAGACCCAGTTCTGCATTCCACAAGGGAAATGATCAGAATCCATTATTAAGTAAGAGAACAATAAGAACTGCAACTTTGTCTAGTGTGCACATAGCTGCAGTTTAGATTCCAAGTTATTCTTTTTGGATATCTATGGTAGAAGTTTAAAACGGTGGCGTTGCAGTAAGAAAAGTGGGAAAGGATTCACCTGATGTCTACGCCATTGGAAGAGACATGTGCCGATACATTCTTGGCAACCCATTTCTCAGCTGCTTGCACACTACTAGCCAAAGTAGAAAGCATGTCGTTTGGAATACCCACCATCACCTGAATCCCTGAATCTCTCAGAGCATTCAAAATTGTGGAATCGGCATCGAAGAGCTTAACCTTCTGAAAACCATTTTCCTTAAGCATCTTCACCACGGTTGCAGCTGGCAGAGGGCGCTTTACCTGGGTTCCCCAATTAACTCCAATTCCACTTGCTGAATGCATCAAAAGCACAGCAAGTAATAAGAAAACGGCAACAGAGAAATCCACACCTTTCAACCACCCCATAATCCCTTCGCGGATATACTCTCTAGATTATGCTTGAATGCCGTCAAAACAACTGAAGGATAAATGGTTCTAATGAATAGATACTGAATTTAAAGAATGGGGTCAGCTCTTCTTCTTTTTTTATCAGTTAAAGCATGGGGTCAGCTTTAATGCGTGGATTTGAGACCAGAGCTTGGTTTTATCCAACAACTAATCAGAGAGGTAGAGAGCTGGGGAATAAGGCAGAGAGATGCCAAAGCAGATTTTAAAATTATGTCGAAAAGGGTTTATTCCGTACTGTGTAATAAAGATTTCGACCAAGTAGCTAGAGAGTGATCAATAAGGAAATCAAGAAACAGAAACCTAGAAAGAAAAAGTTCAATAAAGCAAAATGAAGGACTTTGGAAAAGTTGCAAAGGAAACAAAATAAAGTGATATAAAATTAAAGCAAGCGTTCAGAATCAGAGCCAGTCAAAAAGTAAAAAGCGGCAGAGCCCAGATATGGGATACAGAAATACCTCATGACTGAGAGTATCAGCAGTCCAATCAATAAATTTGATAAAATTTATTTTTATAAATTTAATTAATTACTTTTTAATAATATTAAATAATAAAAATTTATCAGTATTTTATTAAGATAATGATTTCGACCTTCATTTATTTTAATTTTAATATTTATTAGTTTTTAAAAAAATATATATTAATTTTTTAGCATTCATATTATTTCTAACAACTTTTTTTACAATGATTATATTCTTTTAACTTATATATTTTTTCAACAGACATATATTCATAACAGATATATTTTTCTACAATATTTTTACATGGAGGAACAACAGATAGAGAAAAGAGAATTATTTATAGTGAAAATAATATTTAATCAGTCCAAAGGACTGGTCAGATTTAGCCAATGAATAAATCTTATACTAAAATTACTGTTTATTTATTGAATCCATTATAATGAATTTTTATGCCACCTAATTAAACTTTTAACTAAAATTTGGTTAGGTTGAGTACGCTACTGGTGCTAAGTGAGAAACCAGAAGCCAAACAATTACTACTGTTCTGAAAAAAAGAAAAAAAGCAAGAGAGTTGCTATACCTCAATAATAAACCTAGTAATAGCTCTTAACTGGAACAGGTTCTGACTGAGTACGACCAATGGACTAGAGAGAGAGAGAGGACTAGGACGCATGGAGGAAGGCATGCTATAGAGGCAAAACAGATTGTTTAAAATTATTTGAAGTTTATGCATAGTATTATTTATTGATATATGCTTGCGTAGCGTAGCTCGTATATAAACAGATTCCACTACCAAACCATGCTTTCTTTATCGATTGATTTATTTCATCGCTGTCCTTCCTTCAGTCTGTCCCATGGCCATGAGTACATTGAGTAATGGCTACCGATTTGATCGAACAACCGCAAAAAACTCTTTGACAAAAATCACTTCTGCAATTCTGCTGGCTACAATAATCATGGGTGGGGGTTAGTCTAGATTTTTCATTCGGGTGTTGGCGTTATTGTCCGACTCAATAACTCCATTCTCACGTGAATGATAAAAGCATTATGTTTCCACTTTTATCTTAAAAAGGGCAAAATACTATACTAACCCTTCGAGTTCAAACAAATTTGCCACCGACTTTATTCTGATCAATCTTATTAGTAAAATATGTGCTCTACACGTCAGCACTTTCGATTCCATTTCCTTATTAACAATGAAAGGCCTCTTCTTGTTTTTGTCAGCTCTGTACAGTATTTCTCCTCACTTTGACCCGTACTTTCTTTAGATGACCTTGTCCCGTTTGATTCCTGGAATGACCTAACTGAATAAGTCATTCCGATTTGATTGCTGGGCTTGAATGCTTACGTTGACGTGTTGCGGTCCGAGCCTATTATCATTTATCGGTATCATACTTGTCGTGTACTTTTTGTTGTTGTTAGTTTTCTCCCATATACAGTGCGTGTTGACGTACATAAGGTACCTCCGAGTTCCATCAGAAGGGAGCTCTTTCTTGGGCCATTCATATTTCATATTTCATGGGCCACCGTCACATGCTACCCAAACTAGCTTTGGTTCCAAAAAGAATCGCCATAACTTGCTAATATTGTAAAATAATTAAATTTTCTTAAATAGATAAAAATAAAATTTTAACCCAAGAGTTATCTAAACCCTAGAATATATTTTTCAAAAAAATAAATTCATAACGTATAATAATTTTCTATTCTCCTTTTAGGATAAGTTTGGCAAGTGGGATGAGATACAAAATTTTCATCTCATTTCATAATTATAAGTTTTTAAATTTATACATAAAATATAATAAATAATTCAACCTTTTCAAATCTTAAAACAATAATAATATTAAAAAAATCATATTTTAAAATTTCATCCAAAATAAAAAATTATCATATCACTATCCAAATCTATAATAATCCCATTGAAGCTTTTTCTTATTCAATTATTCTCATTTTTGTATGCACGAGTTTCCCTTTTATATTTTTCTTTACTTTCATTTGTTTTTTATCTTCTTCACTTATAAAATTTAGAAGATGGGAAATGGTATGCATTAGCCATTATCCACTCTCATACTTCACAACTATAACTTTTTCATGAAGTGTAGAGATATTTTTCATAGGATATAAAGTATTGAGTGTTAAATAGTGACCGATGACAATAATTTTTCTTTAGAAGATAAACGTTGAATATATCAAGAGTGATCTAAATACGATTCATGTGTCATTGATTTGATAAATATTGATAATATTTTTTTGTACTTAAAATATATTTATAATATTACTTGTTTGATTTATACATCAAAACATACAATAAAAATAATTAATTAATTATAATAACAGTTCGAGCCTTTAAATATAAGTTTCTTGATCCATTTAGCTCAGAGCCACTTCCTATATTTGGTTGTTTATTTCGAATTAAGAAGTAACACAGCCATAAAAATATTTTATAAAAAATAAAAATAAAAAATTGACATAATTTAATATGATACATTAGATTGAGATTATTTTATGAGATGTTTTGTTATTAGAGCATTTGTTTAGTCGGTCGGAGGTGCAACCAAATTATGATTGAACATTAACTATAGCCCTCAGCCAACGTTGTTCATCTTCTATGCCAGCTCGATTGATCCCACCCAAGACCTTATATGCCTCTGAGTGCACCGCATAAATCTTCACCCTGCCTCCAACGTGCAACTTGCCAATGATTTGAAAAATAGACAACACCAATCAAAATTTTAGAAAGGCAACGCGATATCCAGCAATTGTTTTTTCACGAAAGCATTTGAAAATTAGCCTCTGCGTTGTTTTCTGCTTCAACTTTGATAACCTCATTAAGATGATCTATAAGAGCCGATATTCCATTTCTGAAATTAATGGCGTCAACTATTTACAAAATTTTGCAGGAATGAGACCAGAGAACATCAACTCATAAAGAGTAAAGAAAATAAATATAAAAACTTTCCTCTTTATGATTTCGAAATATAGAAATATGGATAGGTTTCGAAATCGAAATCTTTACACAATCTTTACTCTGCGAAATCAACATGAGTAAAATCAACGCAAATCTTTACTCTTTATGATTTCGAAACTTTTACTCTTTATGATTTCGAAATCTTTACACAAACTTCCACAAAAAATTCTACAAATTTAGAAATCATCCGTGTGTTGAAGAAAGCAATATTGAAAATGTGTTCTGTTCTCATTGATTGTAAACGTATTACAAGTCCTTTTATAGGACTACGTACAGACAAGAATAAGGAATATTCTAGTGTCTGAAATATTTGTTTCAGATGAGTGGAGCGGCGTATCAGAATTAGCAGCAAGTTATGTACGCAGCAGGAGCAAAGAACAACTAAAATGAGTGAAGCGGCGCATGTACGTAGTAGCAGCAGAGCAGATGATACCCTTGGTAGGTGGATAGAGCAAATAGCAGTACTGTACATGATAATTATTTACGTGATTCCTCTATTAACAGTTGTAGCAGGAATTTGATCCTTAACACTGTGCAAAATTTTTATGATTTCGATTTCGAGTTACGATTTTGTCAAATTAGATGAAATCAGAGAAAATCAACCCATAAAGAGTAAAGAAAAACTTCAGAAAAACAAAGAACAAGTTGCTTCGAATTCACCCTAGATTCGACGTTGAAGAGACGCAACGGTGATGAAGTGCAGCACCGGTGATGAGCTTCTGTCGAGGAGGTGTCCATTGGTTTTGTCGAGAGAACGAGAGTTTGACTTTGAGATGAGAGAGAATAATGAAAAATGCTGCTCTTACAGTTGATTTTTATCGTTCTGGTTTTAATTTTTTTTTATTTAATGATTAAGTAAGTATTTTTTAATAATATTATGAACTTTTTTATTTTTAAAAAAATATTTAAATGTATTAAAAAAATAGATGTAAAAAAATACAAAAAAAAAAACACATCAATTTATACTAACGGTAGAGAGAGCGGTGGCTCTCAACAGTGGGAGTAACACCGCTCGAGAATAATAATATAAAGGGATCAGTTAGAGGGAAGTAATCATTCCAGTACGGAGATTTACAGATTATATTTTCAAAATAATTTTATTTATCTTCCTCTTACACATTATACATTATATTTATTTTAATTTTTTTAATAATAAATATGTAGTATATAAATAATAAATAGAACAATTCCATTAGTTTAACAATAATAATAATAAAATAAATAAAAATAATAATAAAAAATAATAATTTTAAAATATATAAAGTGTGTGTGAGATGATGAAGTATCACACTTGTATAATTTCGGTTCAGCATGTTTGAAGAATTTTTTTTAAGTCTATTATTTAAATATAAAGTCATGCAAAATGCAACATCAACTAATTTGAATTGAAAATGATATAATTCAAGACGAATTATAATAATATTTATTTAACAAATAATGTAGGTTAACGTTAAAGAAGGATATCGAGTATATAATAAAGAAACATGATTATATATTCCCCGCATGGTACGTACGTACAAAGTTCTACTTTGGACTTGCCTGATTATACATCGGCTATTCCAAAAACTAAGTTTATATATCTTATGGTCTAAACAATGCAATTCATAACATCATTGGAATGTCAGAAAGGAAAGAACAAACCAGAAAGAGCCAAAATGGCCGGAAACAAATTTTGATCACCCAATTATAGTCGGAATTAAATGAAAAATTATAAGGACTTGGTGATTTTAATTAATTGATTGGAATTTGGAGGCTTGCAGGGCATAGAATTAGAGATAGAAAATCTAAAAGTACCAACAAATTAACCGTTGATAAAATTAGGGAAAAAAATAACTCTTGATTATAAGTCATGACAAGAAACAACAGCTCAAATACAGCTATCAATCGTTACGTTGGACTGACAGCCAAGTGGCATCCCATGTTAGGTAAATATCAACAAGATTCTGTATCCATACACTTACCAGTGCCCTAAATTCGAACCCTTAATTTATGCCGACAAAATGCCCATATGCTTAACCTTACATTCTTTTCTTTATAACCAACAAAACCTCGCTAATTTGAGCCCATAGAGAGCCGAGTCCTTGAGAGAGACGCAGAGGTAATGTTGTTAGCTCCTTCATTTTACTTTCTCCTCCTCTTCTCTAATCTCTTGAACGGTAGGTTTATCTTCTTCCTTTTTCCCTTTCTTTGAATCTTTGTTTCAGCATTCAAACTTTCCCACATGTTTTGTTCATTCTGCATATTGTAAACGATTTATGGTTGTTTTTTTTTAATCGTAAACTTGAATCTCTGCATCCCACTTTCGTTTCATGCATCCTGTTATTAATGTCTGCGATCGATGAACCATTGCACAGGGTATTCAGCATCCCATTATATATTTGTCATCTTTGAGCATGGCGGTCACTGCAACAAAGATGGCTCTAATTGTGGGTGCACTTGGTTTCATCTCCTTCGTGTTCGGAATCTTTGCCGAAACTAAGAAGGTATATATAATATATTCATATGATCTTTCTTATAAATTAAATATAATTGCCGAAACAACCATTACATATGCTTTGATATGTGTATTTAATTGTTCTTTTTATAGCCTGCGAGTGGAACTCCGATTCCCGGAAAAGGTGTGGTGATTTGCAAGTACCCTTCCAGCCCGACAGTTGCTTTCGGTTATCTTTCAACGGCGTTTCTCTTAGCTTCGACGGTGGTTGGATACTTGTCCCTCTTTTATCCTTACAAAGGAAGATCTGTTCCGCAATCCGCGCTGTTCAAAAACTCTACCTTCACTGTCTTCTTCAACATTTCTCTGTAAGTCCAACGATTCTTCTCTAAAGTGAGTGTAGTTTCACCATCAATGTATCATCCAGATCCAGGGTGGGTGGTGAACAACTATTTATAAGCGGAAAAATATATTTCTATAAATTGGGTGTTAATTAAAGGAAATTTGTGGGCTCGCGATCAGGTTCACGGCTGGACTAGGGGTAACTTTCCTGTTATGGCCAACAATATCGGAGCAACTTATCCTGTCACGCAACGTGCATCACAATCTCGAGACCGACTGCCCCACAGCCAAAACAGGTCTGCTGGGAGGTGGAGCTTTTGTGTCCCTGGATTCGTCTCTCTTCTGGTTGGTTGCGTTGATGTTAGCTATCAATGCCCGGGAGGACTATCTAGATGAGACGCAGCAGGAACCCATCAATGGCGCGATGGAAATGACCGAGACACCACAACGGGCTTAATATTTGATTATCCAATATTGTTGGTCTTGACTAATGCTTGCTTGATCAAAACGAAGATGTCGACTGTCGGACATTTGTGGTTAGATTGATTGTACAAGGATTAATTGTTGTGTGTACAGGAAGCTGGTGGATTTGTAGTAACTCTCACTGTTAATAACGTACGTCTATCTTTGGCATTTTGCTCATCTCCTCTCTTTTCTTTTCCCGGATATTAGTTCAGTTGCTCATCTATCTTTTCTTTTTCTTTTTCTTTTTCTTTTTCTCTTTTGTGTTTATTTTCCTCCAAACCTAAAAACAACTTGATGGATATTTGGAATGACAGTGATTTATTGAAATTATTAGGCTTGGCTTGGGCTGTAGATTTAGGAAGTACGTAGAAGTCGAGAAGCCCGCTACTTCAACCTGCCTTGTTCGTTGAATCATCTTACCAATCTTTTCTTATCAGCAATCCAATGAAAGTGAAATACAATTGTCCTATTGAGAGTTGTCTTCTGAGTGATTTTGTGCCACTACAATTTTAAAAGAGATCGCAAACGTCTGGAACTAGTTATTTGACATGACATGGCTATTTTTGCCGGCCGTGAATTGGATTATCTATTATTGTTTTTGTTAACGGAGGATGGGATAGTATTGAGCAGTTTGACGGATTAAAATATATAATTTTTTTTACTGAGAAAAAATTAAAGAAGCAAATTATTTAGAAAATAATAAGATCTTCTATCTTGTAAAAATTATTTTTGTTTTTAATTCGTCCAATTTCATTAAACGGATGCCTTACATTTAATATTAATGCACAATTTGGTGTGTAAAATCACTTGCAATAAGATTTTTCCTAATAATAATATGAATAATGTTATACATCAACCATTATTCATCTCTACACTTAACATGACATCATTTTTTTTTAAAATGTGAAATGTGTAATAATAAATAGTAGTTGATGAAAATAATTATTTATGTAATATATATATTATTATGTAATAAAAGAAGAAGAAGAAGAGGAGGAGGATGATATCTTTTTTGTTCTGCTTCTTTAAGTAACTTCATCGTTACATAATCACCACAAATTAATCAATTACCATCTCTCTCCTCTTATTTTTAATAATTGAAGAAAAATCTCCCACGATGCCCGGGTTGCCAGTAGTTCTCCTTTAGATCATGAAATGAAAGTATTTGCAACTTTCTGGTCACGAGTTGGTTTCTTAAGTAAAAACAAATATTAAGTAGTCGCGAATATCTAATAATTTAAAAAAAAAAAGGAAAATTTAAGTTTAATTTCATAAATAAACACCTCTTACAAATAAGTTGTGCTGAGTAGGTGTTAAAAATGTAATAAAAATAGTTAAATATATTTAGTTTAATATTTTGAAATAAGTGATGATTTCACATATTATTAAGTCTTTAATTCATTCTAACTCTATATTTTATCTTATTTAATTAAATATTTTATATGTTGGTAGGCTACTGATTGAGAAAAAGTCTAACCCACACATGAATAGAATATTAAAAATATATACAAATAATTAAATCTATTTATTCTCATCAATTTGAATTTTTTGGACAAATAATAATTTATAGACATTTTGATTGGGAATTTTGCACCTATCTCCTTTTACTAGCAAGTTAAAATTGTTAAATATTTTAATATGAACATTAATAATTAGATCTTTAATTTTTTATGATCCACAATAATAAAATAACGACAGTTAAAAGATTTACATTTCTCTATCTGTTTGATGAAGAAATTAATCTAACTATGAGAGAATGATCACCCTAATAACTTACTCCTTATGTCTAGAATTGCAATAATATTTTAGGTGAGAATCCTTTAACCCTTTATTACTATTTATAGATTTTTTACCATTAAAAAATCTAAGACTTTATGTTTGATTGTGATTAGAGATATAAAGTTAATTTTATCTCTTAAGAATTTTTCTTATCCCATTATAACTCATTTATTAACTTATAAATTTTGAACTTTCTAAACTCTGGACAGAGTTTAAATAAAGATCTTCCAAAAATATATTAGTGTGGAAAATGGAAGTTATCCGTCCGGCTACCCACTTGCGGATTACTTCATTGATACTGTAGGTATTGGTTTCTATAATATGTAATATTAGATCTATATTGATAAATTATTATAAATTTACATGTTGTATTGTTTTTCTTAAATCAAGATAAAAATAAATAAATTTGATCAATCCTGGTGAGGATGTCACACATCCACGTAAATCTTATTTATTAAGGTTTAATTTGTATGCGCTACCACTACTCTGGACTAAAATTTATCTAATATGGCCAAAAGTGCAGTCCAAATCCAATTAGAATATTAGATTATTATTATTTTTTGATACAATTACAATTTATTAGATTAGATAAAAGAGAGATTCACATTAAAAAAGAAAAAAGAAAAAAGAAGAAGATAAAAGAGAGATCAGAGATTCCAGGAACGACTTTTGAATCTCAGAAACGAACGGAACCAGGAAACCAGGAAAGACTTCTATTTAGCCATGTCTATATGCTTCTGTATGCACTGACTCTCAGAACAAGAAAGAGAGAGCGAGGGAGACAGAGACAGAGAGCGAGGGACTGATCTCTTGCATTCGTTCAGAGCTATTCGCTTTCATCGATCTCAGCCTCAGGTATAACCCAGTTATACGAACGCCAACTTTGTAAAATATTCATGTATTCTGTTTAGATATTTGTCAGAAGCCCTGTTCGTTTAAGCAGATTAAAATCCTTTGAATTTTGATAAATTAGATTCACCGAGAAAAATTTCCCATGATGATGATTTTCTGGGAACATAAGCGGATGTAGAGCTACTTGAGGGGATGTGGTTTATTTTCATGAGAAAAAGTTTGACTTTTTTTTAATTTTTAATTTTTTTATTGTCGATTAATTATCCTTCCGTATTTCATTCATCTCCGTTAGGTTTGCACTTTCCTCCTAGAAAACACATCGCGTGGATATTAGTCTTACTTTTCTTCATTTCATTATCCGCCCTTTTCTTTTTTTGTATAATCCGTTTTGGTGGGACTGACAGATCTACATTATCTTTTGCAGTGAATCGGTAGCTATTCTGTTGGGGGGCAATGGCTGTTTCCGTGAGACTAATGGCTCTCATGGTAGCGTGTTGTGGCGTCGTTTCCTTCATATTTGGAGTTGTTGCTGAAAACAAGAAGGTAAAAAATAGATTATGAGAAAATCTATGTAATAAAAGGATTCACCATTCCACTGCTCTTTGCTCCATTTGTTTTCTTGGATATTAACCCTTTTTCTACGCATGGAAAGTCATATACTTGGAAAAATTTAAAATTTTAAGGTCGATGTAGCAACTTCGTAAATAGTTTTGAATCCAGGTTTCGAGAATGCTGTTCTTTCACGAGAAAAGAGGCTCTTTCACATATATTTATTTTTCTTTCAGATTTGACTGAAAAAATTCCTTACAGATTTTTTTATTAAAATATTTTGAAAAAATTCCCTACAGATTTTGGTTGATGTTTTTGTGTAATTATCTCAATTAAAATCAATAGATATTTCTACTAATAATTATGTTTCCTTCTTGCTTACTGTCTAATAATTCGTCTCGTTCTCCATGCTCTATACAGCCAGCGTCTGGAACTCCAATCACAGGGAAAGGTGTTGTTATATGCAAGTATCCATCTGATCCTACTGTCGTTTTGGGGTATCTGTCAGTAGTATTTCTCATTGCAACTACCGTGGTTGGGTATTTGTCACTGTTTTATCCTTACAAAGGAAAATCTGTTCCACAAGCTGCCTTGTTTAGAAGCTCCAGCTTTGTTGTGTTCTTCAACATTGCCATGTAAGCATACTTTTCTCAGTTCTCACCCTCCCATTCTTTTTGACATTCACATTTTACTCTGATCGCTGGAAGATACAAAGATTTATCATTCAGAATGTAAGAAGAATTATTAGTTAATTTGGATGCCGAAAGGAGTTACTGCACAAAAAATTCTTTATAATTGAAGCAGACCAGTACCAAATGTGCAATCCCAATATTGTTTAAATTTGCTGGCGAATTGGAATTTTGGTGTATGTTTTAACCAACAATAATAGTAGGTTCTAATTGTTATATATCCAACTGAAGGTTATGAAAGTTAATAAAATCCAGTAGCCTTACACTAGCCGTGTTTCCACTTGTGAAATCATCTACATCTTGAAGCCAGTAAACCTCATGACTTAAATTTCCTTTGATCACCATTTATGATTTATCTGTTAGTCATTCAATCATTATGTGCCACTCTTATCGTCCTTATTTCATATGCATATTGTGTTTCAAATGTATTTAGAGTAATTTCCCACTATTAGATGGTCAGACTTCTCGCCCTGTCAACCCCACTCTTAATCAGATCGCTATCCTGACAGTATATGGGTTTTGACTTGGAGCTTTTAAGTCCTTGGTAACCTTTATAGAGAAGGGTTTTTACTGTTATGATAGGCCGGCAGGGATTTTTTTGAACTTTGTCTTCTTGGCACTCTAGATGACAAACTTCAATACTTCATGTTGGAGACACCATTGGTGCTGGTATCTTATAACGGCTGAAGTATCTTACATTGAAGATTGTCTTGGCTAAACTTTGATGACTACCTTAATAAAGTGGCTAAAGGATCTTATTGACTCTTCTTTTGTGAATTGTGGCTGGCTACATTACACAGATTTACAGCTGGATTAGCTGCAACTCTGCTATTATGGCCAACGATAACAGAACAGATTCATCTGGCACGCAATGTTCATCACAACCTCAATACGGATTGCCCAACTGCCAAGACCGGTCTCCTTGGTGGTGGGGCTTTTTTGTCCCTTGATGCATGCCTTTTCTGGTTGGTTGCCCTTATGCTAGCCGATAATGCTCGAGAGGACTACTTTGATGAAACAGAAAAGGACGGTGTTGTGGAACAAGGTCAGGTTTTCGTAGATGATTATACGCGCATACCTGCAAAGGCCAGTGTGTGAAGTATCTGTTGGATATGATGAGAGAACTCTTTGGGTTTAGGCTCCTTTAGTTTTTTATGCTTCTCTAGTTTATGCATACTATGTCATCAACATCTTTGAATACCTTTATGGTGATTGGAGTTTAGTTTTAAAATGTAAATATTGTTTCGGATTGGCTTCTACTTTGTAGCATGCATAAGTTTGTTACAAGCTAAACTCTTTTATCGTTTTTTTCGCACGTCACGTATTCCATTTCTTAAGTATTGTTATTTGAAATCTGTGCTTTTCTTTAGCAGCTGGAAAAAAAAGTCTGTTTGGAAGATATGAAATATTGTAATAGCAGACTCCAAGTTGGTGGACTTTAGATTTTTGCTGTTCATTAGTAGCCATCGGAAATTGACTGCCCAGGGAAGGCTGTGAAAAATTCTGGACTTCAAAACAATGGTTTTCGGCTGACCGTGGTGCACTTTTCCGGCCTCAGGTTATACGATCGATGGAAGAATATTTAATCCACGTATTTCATACCCCATCACAAGGATCCTAAACCTTTTTTATTAACAATTTTTCATCTCATCTTATTTTTCAAACATTCCCTAATTGAGAGGAAAAGTACTACAATTTCCTAATTACTCTTATCATATTTTATCGGGTAATCTTATCTACAGTCTAAGAGTGTGTAGTTCCTTGCCGTACTCGCTTTGAAAAAAGTGGCGGCCATCATTATTTTATTTTATTTTATGTAGATTTTAAATTTATATACTTTTTTCAAATACAGTACGTAGAGATTGCATATATTTTAGCGTATTCTTTATACATTCTACTGGTGCGATTGGTCAAACAACTATTTTATATTAAAAAAAGTGATGTAGTCAATCACATTAGTGGAGTGTACAATAAATACGTAAAAGTAACTGCATGTAAAGTTTTTGACATGCATATACATATCTATTAACGAGTGTATGTATATATATATTTACGTATATTAATGAGTCCGTTTATAATGTATTACGTATCTAGATCCCATTCGATATGAGAATTTCAAAATTACAAATAAGAAGTTGGTTTCAAACAATTCATAATTTAGTTATTCTATTATCAAGTCAATGTGTAAAACATACTATCTATATCACTTAATTCATAAGATTTGATTTGTAAAATTTAATATTTAAAATTTATATTCAAAATTAAATCACGCTATGCAAATATTTTAGAATTAATCTTTGCATCATCTTACACACCACATACCATAATTTTTTTTATTTATTTTTATTTGTTTCTCTTATTAAATGTGTATTATATGGATGAAAAATAAAAAAATATAAATATTTCAAGAAGAGTAAAATAAAAAAAAAATTGAAAAAAAATAAAAAAACACATTGATGTGTAGTGTGTAAGATGATGGATAGCAATGCTCAATATTTTAACATACCGGGTTGATAATAGAATTTTTCAAATTAAAAATGAGGGTATAATCCTAATATTTAAGATAACGATCAAGACAATTTTTGAAGGCGATACTGCAAGCAGAATGGTTTTTTTGTTGTTGTTGTTCATCATCAAATTAGGGCTGACTAATTGGGACTAATGGATTGGGCTAGGCTTCCAGTTCATCGTCAAATTAGGGTTCATTAAGTGGGCTTAAGAACTGGGCTGAGCTTCCAACCGAGTCGAACCCCCACCCAACTGGTTGCAACATCAGTTGGGTGAAACCCGCCTACTAGCCCTGCCCAAAACCCTAGTTTTCGGCTCCTATTTATACAGAGCATGAACATTTCCATATCGGTTCAATAAAAACCCTACTAAAACCCTCTCGGCTTTTCGCCATTACATTCATACCTCACCATTCCTCTAGGAACCCAAAGAAACTTCTCTCTGTCTGTGTGTGATTGAAGGTGAAGAAAATGCCGCTAGGGGAAAGGAATTGGGATAAGAGCGAGTCTCGTTACTGCGGAGTGGAGACGGAGTTCCATGATGACATGCCTCAGCTTTTAGCTTACAACATTTCTTCTGGTGGCTTCGATTTTGTCGTGGCTCCTCTGGTTCGTACTATTATTCTCGTTCGCAATCGTTTCTAGCCTCAGTGCATTTTTATATTCGCAGGAATTTAAAAATCGATGATAAATCATTTTTCAATCTGGTTCATGCTTATTAACTCACAATCTGCACGCAAATGGAGTGAAAACTTGAGAGTCGGGCTAAAATCATTGTCCACTCCGGCGTAAGCTTATGCACTCGTAAGCTCCTTGCACATGGAGCTTATATATTATGTGAATATGGATAGATATGTAGTGACTAATTAGCACCTAGGTAGATCGCGTCATGTGTACTTGCATATATTTTATGGTGGCCAATTAGCCACTCACATAGCAGCTCAATGGCTGAAGATTTTGTGTGAATGGTCAGTAAGCTCACCTAAAAAAACTCTTTGTTAATGGCCTTTGATGGTGTAGCTACTGGATTATAGAGTTTCACTTTCGGGCTGTTAGCTACATTCATATGAATATTTACTTCTGCTAGGGTTTTGATAAATTGTAGTCAGCAATGTGTGCGATGGCAAGTACATCTTCTTGATTCAAGTGATAGGAAGAAGAAGGTTTGTGTTGGAGGCACGAATTATGATTCTTGATAGGAACTAATTGAGGCACTTTATCCTACTTCAGTTACATGTTAGCTTTGTAATGTTGATGTTGTGTATGTTTGGTTATTTGACAAGAACTTGGATGCCTTATTTGTTTCCGGTGGCCAATTAGCCAATCACATATTGCCTCACGGCTCCTGATTTATGTGAATGGTCAGTAAGCTCACCAACAGCATTAGTTTGTTGGCCGCCATTAAACTGTGACACAAAGGTCTGGTTTCACTTTTTGGCTGTCAACTACATTCTTGTATGCGAAATAATCTCTTTCTATGGCTTCTTGGGAACCTAATTATTTATATTAGGGCTACGTTCTTGGACATTGTGTTAATTGTTTCAATTGGTCTGTGTTCTTGGTTTCACCGTTTCACTTTCAACTACCTTCTGTTGTGTTTTGATCACACACACGCACACGCTTCTCTATTGTCAAAGTTAAAATTACTGCAAGTCAGATTTGATTTTGACTTGGTAATAAAAGACATTTTCCTGCATATTTGAGCACCCAATGCAAGTTACATATTTATATGGCATCATGGTGTAGATGGATCCTTCTTATCGGCCAAGCTTAATGGGAAAAGACTGTGGTGGATCTGGTGTTCTGCCATTTGCTGGGTCAGACTTGGTTTTGAGCCCTTCCCAATGGAGTAGCCATGTTGTTGGTATGAAATGTTCTGGACCACTTGCAGATCTACCGTCTTATCTCAAGATCAGTTTAACATTTGTATTCTATTTTCCCTCTGGAAAAATGTTTGTTGGATTAATCTCATTTTTGAGTTGCCACTTGATATATGCTAGACTAAGTTCGGCCTATATATATTCTTGGTTTTCTGTTTTTAATTGTTCATTTTGGTGGATAGAAGGGCATTGACATACCGAATGAGAGCACTCGGTATATTATTAACCATTGATGGAAATATATTGGAGTGGACTCAAGTATGGGTATCACTGTCCCTGATTTTGTACTCAGTGCCAGCATGAAGTTTGCCTAAATAACATGGATTTTCTAGTTTGGAGAGAGGTCCCACTTTGTTTGCTTTGGTGCTTTTTGTTGGGGAGTAGACAGACAATTTAAATGTTTGGTCCAGACAGTTTTCTGGCATGGTATCATGTCTTTCACCCGTCGCAAAACCCCCACTACAAGAAATTGAGAGGGGTGTTAATGTGTTAAGTTGACAGGCATGGTTGGCCCACCTTCTGTCTGGCAAGTAAAGGTTTTGGATTGTATGGTTTTGAAAGATGTACACAATTCTGTTATTAAATTTATTAGATATTTTTTTTGAGTATGTGCTCCCTACTCCAGAAGACTGTGGAATGATCCTCTATTTTCTTGCATTATCTTTACAATAGATTTTGCCTTCCATTTAATTTCTTTCTTTTACTTCAATGGTCCATTGTAATAGATTTTAACGGTCTTAAGTTACTCATGTATACGTCTTGTGTATTTGGCTATGCCTATTATTTTATGAATAAAACTTCTTGATTACCTATATATATATTTGATAAAAGACTTTAACGGTCTAAGTGTTCATGAATTTCCGGTAGCAGCTGTCAATGAAGCATAGATGTCTCTCTTGCATACGTCCTGTATACATGGGCTATATCTATTATTGTCATCAATAAAATCTTTCATTACCTACGGAAAAAAGAAAAAGAAAAATGATTTCTTTCTTCCGCTAGGCTATATATAATACACTTAGGTTTACTGATGATCAATGGAAAATATATAAACCTTCATTATCGACCACGAAAGTTCCATTTGATCAGTCAATTTGTTACTTTTTTCTATTATGATGTAAACGCTCACCGTGAAAAATTTATGATCTGGGCCATTATTAACTGTGAAATATGGTGAGACCTTATTAAGAATGCCCTTGAATTACTTATCAAAATGAATGTCGAATTAATTATTCGGCTGTCTGCTGTCATCTAATGGAGTTTTACTGGTTATTGTGTGCTAAATGCCGTCTGGGCTGAGCTCTATGTATTTATGCCTTGATCACGTATTTTCAGTGAATTAATGGACCATTTAAGAGAGTAACTTAATATGCTTTTATTATTGTAATTGTTTAGTCTTACTGTGTCGATTTGGCTTGTAAACCTTGGAACTCCCTCAGAAAGTAGGCTCTTAATTCTATGCAGGAAAAGTTAGCCCATGGATTGATTTGGACTCGGAGGACGAGATCCTTCGAATTGATTCCGAAACCACTCTGAAGCAAGAAATAGCTTGGGCTTCTCATCTCTCCCTTCAGGTTTGCATGATGTGGATAGTTTTTCAGTTATTGATGCACTCCAATGTGTATGATCGACTCGAGAACTGTTCCTTTTTTGTACAAACTAACTTGCTCACCTAAGTATCTATTTGCGGTATACTTTCGAAGGGCCACCTGACTTTCGTACTTTTATTAAACACCCTACCTCAATTGAATAACATATTGAAGGTTTTCCCCACCTGAATTGTGGCCTGAAGCTGTAGGTCTGTAATATGGAGAAAGTGAATGCATATAAGAGATATATGAACACATTACTTGGGTCCTGAACTATTAGCTTTTGCAAGAAAGTCTCTGTGAATTTGTCAAAGTAGATGTGTTTGCAAACTGATTGACATGGGACCGGAATCAAGTATTGAGGCTGGCTGATGAGACCAATAATTTATTTACATAGTCTAATATTAAATATAATTGAGTGTGTCTAAGATATGAATCAATATGGTCGTTGCATTATGTATTATGGTTTCATACTTTGACGTGTGGTTTCATACTTCTGTGATTGAAGGCTTATGTTTTTCAATGCTCACTTATATCCTTCAGGCATGCCTTCTTCCTGCTCCCAAGGGGACATCCTGCGCTAATTATGCTAGGTGTGTAAATCAGATATTACTGGGCCTGAACAATATGAAGGTGCCATTCTTAATCCATATATATACATATACATATTTATACACACACGTTCTTTTTTTTTTTTTTTTGATAAGTAAACAAGTATTATTAATCCAACAACTGTCAATTACAAAGTCAAAATGCCCTATCTACATAGGCACATTATAAACTAAGAAATCATGAAGGTCCATGCCATTAAAGTCCACAGCAATGGCCCAAGTAGAAAGAGTCCTAAAAAATAAATTTTTTAGCTTTGCCATAGATCTCTCTATCTTCAAACGTCCTCTCATTGCGCTCCTGCCACAAGCACCGCATAATAAAGATAGGGATCATCTTCCAAACCGCTTTGATCTGTTGCACACCTCGAATAGAAGTCCAGCAAGCCAATATATCCAACACGGTTTCTGGCATAACCCACGCTAGGTCCATTCTTTTAAACACCTCATCCCAGAGGGTCTTGGCTACCTCACAATGTAAAAGTAAATGATTCACCGACTCACCCCCTCTTTTATACATGCAACACCAGTCTGCAATGATAATCCTCTTCTTTTTCAGATTATCCGTAGTGAGAATCTTGTCTAAGGACGCTGTCCACACAAAGAATGAAGCTTTGGAAAATTGTATCTCAGGAACTTGTGTGAGGACCTTATAAAAGGAACGAACAGTGAACACCCATTTCCCTGCAGGACTCCACCACACACATGCACACACATTCTTAATCCAAATTTATATATATTTTTAATTTATTTATAGTTGATAACTTTTTGCTCTCTCTTTCTAGGCGTATCTATTGTATATGCCTTGTGTACAATAGATTGTGATACCCCATAAGGGTATCTACATACAAATGGTATACGTAGATGGTGCCTTTTTGCTCATTAATGAAATTATCTTCTTTATCAACAATAACTTATTCGTATACCATCATTTCTCTGTTCTTATTACTTCCATTTTGAAGTTGTGGCTAAGGATTCCTTTGTTGAAGACTGATGATGACTCAATGGATGTCAACTCAATTCACCCAGTGAGTAGTCCCCTCCAAACCATGACTATAAATTTGTGGCATGTTCTATTTCTCATTGTTTGTGTTTTGAAATGAAGAGAGTTGCCTTTGGTGGAGAGCTTGCTTTGTGCTTATGTTGTTGTGTTTGGAACTGGGTACAGTAGCTAAAATTTTTATTCTGCAATGTCCTCTGCATGAACTTAAGGCCTTTTCCCTTTCCAACCATTTTTTGGTTTTTGTGGTTGATTCTACCTTATATATCTTGCATTCTTTTTAATATTCTTAGATTCTTATCAGAGTTATGAGGTTATTTTTAGTACCTATTTGGTGATAACTTGCTTTGTGCTTATGTTGGTTTGTTTGGGCTGCACACAGTATCTTGTGATACCTTTTTCTGATAAGTGATAAGGGTAGGTGGTGTATGAGATCCCATATTGCTTGGGAAGAAGTTCTTTCTCTTTATAATGTTCCAATGAGGCTCCAATTGTATTATTGACTAGTTCTTTTGGAGTATAGGCCATGTGGCTTGAGCCTTCCATTGGGGCGTTACAAATGTATGAGATACCACATTGCTTAGAAATAAGAAGTTCTTGGTCTTTATAATGTTCCAATGGGGCTCAAATTGTATCATTGACTAGTCCTTTTGGAGTATAGGCATGTGTCTTAAGCCTTCCATTGGGGCGTTACATAGCTAAACTTTTTACTTTATGCAATGGCCTTTGCATGAACTTCAGGCTTTTTTTGGTGTTTTTGATCATTATTTGTTTGAATGGCTGATTCTACCTTATCTATATTGCCTTTTTTTAATATTCTTAGATATGAGGCCAATTTTAGTACCCTTTTCGACGATTTTATCGGCCATTGCCCGAATGGTGAAAAAGTTGAAAACAACCACGAGAATGATGATTGACTTAAGAACGGTGTTTTCAATTTAGAAACATTCTAAGGCCTGAAGGTATTAGAAATTGCCAAGACATTCGTTTAAGATGCTGATTATATTTTATTAACTTCTATTTCTGCAACAGGTTGATACGTGGGAGTTGTGGAATTCATTTCGTATGCTTTGTGAACATCACAGTCAGTTATCAATTGCCCTTGACATCTTGTGAGTTAAAAGCCTTGATTTATAGTATTTCTATAAGGCTACTTTTGACGTGATTCTGCACCAGAGTACAGCTTCATTATCCTCGACTAATTATACATGCTGTTCATTAGGAGTTCAATACCTTCTGCAAACTCACTTGGACGCTGGTTTGGAGAGTCTGTTAGAGCAGCTATTATGGATACTGATGTATGTCTGTAAGTCTTATTTTTTTGTCTTTAAAAGATTACACATACTGCTTGTTACTTCACGTATGTGATGTTGTTGCTTTGCCAGTCTTTTCTAATGAATGCACGCGGCTATCCTTGTTTATCAAAGCGCCATCAGAAGCTAGTTGCAGGGTTTTTCAACCATTCTATACAGGTATCTAGAACATGGTTCAAACTTATTTTCCTGTGAAGATATTTTCTTCTGGATGCTGCTCATCCTCACACAGGATAAGAAATCCTTAGTCCAATGCTCTAAGCAACTTTTGAATCTCAAAAAAATCTCGTTAAGTTTAATTTTTTACATTTCCTTTTTAGCTGAGACTGATCACATTGCAACTTGGCATATTTGTTTTTTTTAATGTTCTATATATTTTCCTTTATAAAAAAATTATTTTTTCAATCCCCTAAACGAAGGAGGTTGGCTTCAACCAAGCCAGCCCTTCTTATGAAATGGCTATGGAGATTTCCAAAGGAAAAGTAAAAGCTAGAGTGCTCATATTTGGCTTTTAAGTACCTTCTGTGGAATTTACTGGCATTAATTGGACCCTTCCATTTGATTTTTACTTCAAAAAGTCTCGATCACCCCAATATCTCTTTTGATTTTGTCATCATGGTTTTAGATGTAGAAGTTGATGATATTACATACACCATAGGTGTTGCATGGGAGCAATCACCATGTAAATGGCCCTCTTGTTATTTGAAATTCAGTCATTGCATTGAAGTACTTAAAATCTTATGCAGTTGTATATATATGTATTTAGAGTAATTGTCTGATTTGGCAGTCTGTTTTAAATCTCAATTTACTTCTCATCATTCAAATTTTTACTGATCATTGTCCTTGAAAATCTCTTTTCTTAGGTAGTAGTTTCAGGAAAACCCGTACACGGTCTTCCAAAGGGTAGTACAGATTTAGCTGCTGATCATAATGATGGAAATTTTGATGGTGAGTCCCTACTTCTGGTCGATAACTGCATGGTGCTGAATTCTGTTGGCAATTGTTTTAGTAATTATTTCTTGGAGATTGAAATAGAAATGGTTCAGTTGAACAATTGATATCTTTCTTGTTTTCTTTATACGATTCTAATGATTGACTACAGTTATTTTTTTGATAAGTATGATTGACTACTGTTATTAGTAGTAGTCTATGACTTAATGTGTCATTGTGGTTATCTTGTTCTCATATCTTTTATTGTTTCTATCCATGATTGTCCGTAGATCATAGATCATATATGTCATAAGGTTTCTAAGTGTTCTTGCTTTTCAGCTGTACAGAGACATCCACTGAGGCCATACTTGGACTACATTGGTTATCTTTATCAAAAAATGGATCCACTTCCTGAGCAAGAAAGATTTGAGGTAGCTTGTTCTCTCTGTCTCTGTCTCTGTCTCTGCAGCTCCTGATTAAGTCTCCCGTTATTTTCTTTTGACATCTTAATTTGTACTCTAGCTTGGTTACAGGGACTTTTTACAGTCGCCCTTGCAAGTAAGTTTTCTCTGCCTAGTGCCATTCTCTTGTATTTCCTTTTGTGCAGTATTATCACACAAGCTTAGTGCTTGTTTGTATAAAGGTAATTGATAATCTGTTGCTTCATTGTGAGTTAGGTAGTGTTCTCTGCACTTACATCTTTACTCTATTTGGAGTACATTAGGCCATGCCTCGAACAGTGGAGGATCTCCTGGTGTGTTGGAAAGGGCAGTTTGGTACCCATCATTGTGAAGTTTTAGGAAATTGGTCCATCTTGCCCAATGTGGTCTATTTAGAGTAGAAAGAAATGACCGGATCTTTGAATATTGTGACAAACTTGTGAAAGAGCTTAACTTTTTTCCTCAAAACCCTTTTATCTTTGGGTGGCTGCTTACGTTTTAGCTGTAATACCTTGTTTGAGGATTTTCTTCTTCTTCCACCTTTTTCTGTTTAGGTGTATGCCTTATATACTTCCCCTGCTGATGATTTGAATCTCTTCTTCAATTTGAATAAAGTAGTACTTATAAAAAAAAAAGTTTCCTCCTTGTAGGAATAGTTAATCCTATGTTGTCATTCATGTGTGGTAATTTTAACCCACTCAGTGGTTAATACAAGCTGGATGTTTTCTGTTATTTATATGCAGCCTCTCATGGATAACCTTGAGGCTCAAACCTACGAGACATTTGAGAAAGATGCAGTGAAATACATTCAGGTATATTTTGTAAGTTCTATTTTCAACAAGTTTATCTTTAAATGTTGCTGTTGTTAATTATAAAAAAAAATGTTGCTGTTGTTGGCAGTCCTGCTAGGCAATAATTCATGTCAGTAGTAAGTGGACAGATTATGGTTATTATTTGCAGTCATAGAGTGCGTAAGCACCATGCACTCTTTTTGAAATAAGTGAGTAAATATGAGACCCACATGAAAAATTATTTTTTTAATGGTGGATCCCACTCTTTCAAAAGAAGTGCACGGCACTTGCACAACCCATTACTATATCTAGCATTACTCTATTTTTAAAATGCAGTATGCCATGATTACGACACTGGAAACTAGTGATATGTTTGTTTGAATTAATACGTCGTGCGCTTACTACGTGTAGTACCAAAGGGCAATTTGTAAAGCTTTGCAAGATAGAGTTCCTGAAGAAAACGCATCAACGTTAACCATTGTAAGCAACCCACCATCTTTTCATGATTTCATTGATTTTAATAAGCAAATATAATGCAGTTGGTATCTGACATCCATCGCGTCATTGTTTTTCTTGTATGCCTAGGTATTGATGGTTGTAGGAGCAGGGCGAGGACCTCTTATCAGGGCATCATTGCAGGTACATTCATAGCTTCTGCTTTTTCAATTGTGGCTATGTCACGTCTTTAGACTGCATGCTACATGGTGAGATCTCTCTTTTCATGTTATATTCTTTTTTTTTTCCTCTTCATACATAGGCTGCTGAAGAAACTGGCCGCAAGCTTAAAATTTACGCTGTGGAGAAAAATCCAAATGCAATTGTTACACTACATGTGAGTTAATTTTATTTTGTATTGCAACCTTTGCTACTTTGCCGCAATGTAGATTACATGCTGGAAATGTGTGAACAATTATCATCTTATAAAAAAAAAAATGTGTGAACAATTATCATATTGGTTTATAAACTGCTGAAGTCTGTTTTAATCTAGACTGATGCTTTGTTATTCTTGAGTTAGTTTAATCATTTAATTACGAGGTAGGCTTATATTCACATACATGAAGATTGATTATGTAGGATATTACAGTTTTCTTTTTCTAAAGTTTTCTTTTGAAAATTGCTGCCTCTCGACATTTTTTAGTGTATTGGTTGAGTGCATTGTTCTGACTGCCTTGGTGCCCGTTTTACTAGCAATCTTATATTTCTTGGAACAGAGCTTAGTCAAACTAGAGGGCTGGGAAGACACTGTTACCATAATTTCTAGCGATATGCGTCACTGGGATGCTTCCGAGAAAGCTGACATTTTGGTAAGGGCATATTACCTTGAGTCTATTTTTTTATTTCCTTTGATGCCTGCTTATTTTTCTTTGCCTTATGTTGGTTCTTAGGTTAGTGAACTCTTAGGTTCTTTTGGTGACAATGAGCTTTCTCCCGAGTGCCTTGATGGAGCCCAGAGGTTTTTGAAGGACGATGGGATTTCAATACCATCTTCGTAAGTATATTCTCTAAAGTCTAGTATTTTCTCTAAAGTCTAGTATTTTCATACTTATAAAGAAATATGGGAGTGTTATATTTTATGAATTTATCGTACCAAGGAAAATCTGAATGGGCTATGTGCTTACCATGCTTAATGGTTGGCATGCGAATGATGATAGATAAACTCATGCCATACAGCTGGCAAGACAAATTTTTAGTTGCAATATTTTTATTTTAATATCATATACTTCTTTTATGAAATTATAATAGGCCTTTTTCAGGTACACAAGTTTCATTCAACCAGTGACAGCTTCAAAGCTGTACAATGATGTATGCTGCTTGTCCTTGTGCTCTAAAATTTCCACAATTTCCTGATTCAAGTATTTAATTTAAACTTTTGTGGTTGTGGCAGGTTAAGTCACATAAAGATCGTGTGCACTTTGAAACTGCTTATGTTGTCAAACTGCACAATGTAGCTAGGCTTGCGGCTTCTCAACCTGTGAGTATTTATTTTTTATGCACATACGAACCCTAGTGTGCAAACATTTTTTCGCCCATCTTTTCTGCTAAATTCGCGGGGCTCACTGAAATATGTTTTTTTTACTAATTAGATTGAAACATTCTTTATACATTTTCAAACAACTGTCTTTTTATGTGCTGGTCTTTTCTTCTCCATGGTTTCAGTAACTTTTTTCCACTTGCATAGGTCTTTACATTTACTCATCCAAACAAATCATCTAAGGGGAGCAATCAGCGTCACAAGACGCTTCTCTTTGAGATACCCAGTGATACTGGATCTGCCATGGTGCATGGTATGTGATGGCTTGGTTTGTCTCTCTTCTGTATCTGAAGATAAAATGTCCAGATGAATCATATCACCATGAACTTGGTTTTATCAACTTGTGGGAGTCCACCACAAGACCCTTTTTACCACCTAAGCCAGGACCTTAGGGATATTTTGCATGCAATCTGCCATTTTATATTTCTTTTGATTTGTTTATTTTTAATATGGCAACCCCTAATGGCACTCATGATGTTGGAGAAGAATTTTTATCTTCATTTTCCACAGAAAATTTCAGATTGACCTCTTTCATGCATCTTAATTTACAGGATTTGCTGGCTATTTTGATGCAACATTATATAAAGATGTACATCTCGGCATTGAACCATCAACAGCAACACCAAACATGTTTAGCTGGTATGGTTCTTGATTCTATTTTCCTTTTACGTGTGGGGCACTTTTTCACATTTAGTTTTCAATCAATAACATGTAATTCAAGTACCCCTCCTCTGTTATCAAGTAGAGTCCTGTATTTTTTTCCTGGGCCGTACAATGTGCTGGGGAGCTCAATTATTAATGTGAAATATTGGCCATTGTTTTACATTTACTCAACAAAAGAAAAGAAAAGAAAATAAAATAAATTTTTGCTCCTAGTTTACACGGAATACGTACTATACATGCTGAAAAAAATGAGGCGGCACTTCTGAATTACCTGTTGGTTGTGAACTTATGTTATTCAGGTTTGCTATATTTTTCCCGCTGAGGACACCGGTAATTGTGCATTCTGGTTCAGCTCTAGAAGTACATTTTTGGCGTTGTTGCGGTCCTTCCAAGGTGATTTTTTATTACATTTACTGTCTAGGATTCGTTAATTTTTTTTATTCTTAGACTTGTCATCAGTGGAGTAATGAGTTAATCGTGAAAACTAAGAATGCAACTTTGATTGTCATGCATAGTTAAATTTTACGGATAGCTGCTCTCAAACTGTCGTCCAAATAACAATGCCAGTGTTTGAGCAGAAAAGTTGGGATAATTTCTGATGATGGGAACTTTGTTTTGGTTTTTGTGGAATGGGGCAGGTTTGGTATGAATGGTGTGTTGCATCTCCCTGCCCCTCGCCTATTCACAACAGCAATGGACGTTCATACTGGGTCGGCCTATAAAGATTTATTTAGTTTATATGTTGATATGTGAACCATGGCATGTTCGAGAGGACGCTGTTCCGAGGTTCGCTATAGGGAGGAGATGATGTGGTCATATGTGAAGATATATGCATTGTCGTGTGGTTACTGTGCCTCGGACCTTGTTGATGTAACAATTCTCTGGAGGTCACCCCATTTAGGGTGCTTTTGATTTTGTATCCATAATCTCAGTCCATTGGTAAGGAAAAATACGTAAGCCACCATGTTGTACTATTCTTTTTCTACAGTTATCGTGTTTCTTTTTACAAAAATCTATTCAAACGTATATTTATTGATATATTCAAAATATATTATTAATGCGAAGTTTACCAATCAATTATCATTGAGAGCATTGAGGAAGTATTGGAAAATAATCGACATCGGGTGACCTTTTTCTTTCGTTTTATCTTTTGCTGAAAAACAGAATTGAATACTTCATTATTATTGACAGTTAACAAATTATTAGCATCCAAATGAAGCTTTAGAGATGCTTCGTGGTTTCAGAAGTCCATTTTTTCTAATCAGTGATGAAAGACGTAGAATCATTTTTATAACTTTTTATATTACTTTTTAAGTTACTTTGTAAAAGTACTATTCATCTATCATTTTTCTTCTTTTATTAGTAAGATAGGGGCTTAGATTTTCGAAATTTCTGTGTAATATCCGGCCCAGTAGGCCCGAAACCCATCCCACTGGTTATTAAGGAGAAAAAAAGAGTGCAGCGCTTTAGAGGTAGCAGTTTTTCCCCTTCTTGTACCCTGCCCGACGCCTCTCCCTCTCAACACCCTTGCCCAGCGCTATCGTTCTATCCCTCGCGCCCTCTCTCTTCTCTCCTTCTCTCCGGCAACCCCTCTTTTTCTCTCCTCTGCGTTGCGCACCCCGCCCCGCGAGTTAGCGCCGCAGCCTCCCGTTCGTGGTCTGTCGCCGGTAAGTATCCCGCCCGTTCCTCTCTCGCTCTCTCTCTCTCTCTCTCTCTCTCTCTCTCTCTCTCTCTCTCCCCCCTTGGTCTCTCCCTCTCCGTACGTTTTTCTCTCCCTACCTCCGCGTGTCCCTCATCAGTTCAAACTTGGATCTAAACTTCGTTTTTTATTGCTTGGACTAAGAGGGGCCGAGATGTACAACGGAATAGGGTTACAAACCCCGAGAGGGTCCGGTACCAATGGGTACATACAGAGCAACAGGTTCTTAATCAAGTCAAAGACTGGGAGGATCGCCGAAACCACCAAGGGATTTGAGGCAAACCAGGGCACGGCTGGTATCACCAGGAAGGCAAACAAGGACATTCTTGAGCATGATCGCAAGCGTCAGATCGAGCTCAAGCTTGTTGTACTCCAGGATACACTTGTAGATCAAGGTTACACTGACGCTGAGATTGCAGAGAAGCTTGAGGATGCCCGGAAGACTCTGGAAGGCGCCGCAGCCACCTCCCGGGATGGGCCCACCGCCATTGCTGTGGCTAACAATATGTAATTTCACTCTTTTCAGTTTTTCTAGTTCAGAAAGTTGAAGCGATTTGTGTTTTCACCTTCTTACATCCCGCAGTTGCTTGTGTACTAATAGTTTGTCTTAATTTTTTTTAAAAATGCTGGTTTATGGCTGATACTGGTATGCGTTTTCATGATATATATTAACAGTAAATAATGGACTAATAAGATTAGTGTGGTACGATGTAACACTCACCAAAATGTTAGTATAGCGTGCTATTGGAATAAACTGTTTGGCCCTCTTGGCAGCAAGGTGTAATGAATGAAGGCTTAATTTTTTACCCAGTCTGGGGTTCAGTTGGGAATTTGTGTTTCTGACTTCTAACTACATAGTTCTCTTTTCAATAACTTTCATTTATTTATCTCATTTTTATGTTTTTACGTCTGTATATCTATAATTATTTCCTTAATGGATTTTCAAATGGAGTAGACTTGAGATCTCGCTTGTTATATTAAGCACAGGTATATTGCGATAGGCCCTTTCTTTTGTGCTTGCTATTAATCTATTTAGATCTGAAATGGCAGGTATGTGTGCCAGGAGACAAGGTTTGGCGTGTGAGGCTACATATAACTTTGTGTATAAATTAAAAAAAAAAAAAATTCTGAAATAGGTTTTTTTCTTAGAAGAATAATTTATGGTAACCTTCAAGGAAGAATTATTCTGTCCTGTAATTAAAATCCCCCAAAATAATAAAAAGTAGTTCTAGCTATACTTAAAAAAAGTAGTTCTAGCTATACTTACCACCATGATTTTTAGTAGCTTTATTTTTCTAGTTTTCAATGATGGGCATTCTTTGAGAGTTTTGTGCTTTCATTTTTACCAGGCTTTCAGAGACACAGACCCACCAAATTGCTGCTAGAAAAGAGAAGCAGCTGGAAACATTAAGAGCTGCTTTTGGGATTTCTGCACGGGAACTCGATGAACACAATATGGAAGGGAATGATGATGCAAGAGATGGCCGAAAAAATGTTCCTAGTGACAATATCAAGCGTGAACATGCTTTTCTAGATAGAGAGTTCAGGTCAAAGAAAAATATGGAGGAAGATCAGAAAGTTGAAAAAGATGTTAAGAAAAAGGGTGTTAAAGAATCTGGGCGCCACAAGAAGGAAGAAAGTAAAAGGAGAAGGCATGAGACTGATTCTTCTGATACAGATAGCAGTGGGAAACATGCAATAGGTCTTCAAGCGAAGCACCACAGAAGTAATAGGCGGAGTGATCATGAAAGTGATTCTGACATTGCTGTTGATAAGAAGCACAAGCCTTCAAAGAAGCACAAGAAAAGCAGGGTGCATGACAGTGACGATTCGGATTCTGCCACACATTCTGGTGAGAATGTTGATGTGCGCAAGACTTCAAAGAATAAAAACAAAAGCAGGGTGCACGACAGTGATGATTCTGATTCTGATAGGTATGTTGGCAAGAAGCACAAGACCTCAAAGAAGCACAGGAAGAACAGAAAGCATGATAGTGATGATTCTGATTCTGCTACCGATGAGGATGGCATTGGCCATGAGAGTTCCAAAAAACAGGCCAAGTACAAGAAGTCAAGTAGGAGGCATGGTTCTGGTGATGATTCTGATTTTGATGAAGGCTCATCTAAGCATCGAGGTCAGAATGGGAATCAACAAATACGAACTAGTGGAAGACATCACTCCGAGGATGAAACTGATGATACCAATAATGAAGTAGAAGAGAAAATAATTCAACTGGAGAAAGAGAATAATCAGCATAGTAGAGGCCGATGGAAAGAGGGAGGTGACTCTGATGTGGAAGATCTCAAAAAAAGCAGCAATGGTAGACATGGGATAAGAAGCAGAATGAATGATGTGGTTGATGAATATGATTCTGAAAGAGCAAGTAAACGTAAAAGGGAAATAACAGATAAAAGTCTGAGAAGTCGGAGGCATGACTCTGATGATGAAGATTTTGGTACCGGCACAGATGAACAAATAAATGAGGGTGGAATTAGGAGGCACAATACTGATGAGGACTATGGTGTCAGTTATAATAGGAGAAATGCTAATGTGACTGCAGGGAAACATAAAACAGTTGAAGAGGCAGCAGTTTCTCCAATCGATGACATTGATAATGGTCTGTATGGGTCAAGGAGAGATTCTATTGATAGATCCAGATACAGGAGTCAAGAAGTAATGAAGGGGAAGAGGAATCTTGATGATGGAAAAGAAGATGGGCCACCTGACTCAAAGTTATCAAGTCGCAATTATGTGAAAGAGGCAGAGCATGCTGGGGAGCACTGGAAAGACTCTAAAATCGGGTATGAATTGAATACCAGAGAACGCTTGAGCAAGGATGATCATAAGAGGGACACAAGGCTTAGATCTGTGAGACAGCATGACAGCGAAACTGTTGAACAGGGTGGCAGAAGTTATAAAAAGGATGATGAACCACAACGAATCAGTAGAAAGGATGACCGGGAGCATGAGGAGCTTGGGGGAAGGGGAAGACAAAGCAGATATGAAGAGGAGCATAGAGGGAGAAAGCACAGAAGGGATGAAGATTATGAATATACAAGGGATGAGAGGGGTAATGCAGAGCAGCGAGCTGGAAGTAGAAGGCAGGCAAGGGGAGAGGAAGAAGAGCAAGAAAATAGAAGTCATGAGATGGACAGACGTATGGATTACTCCAAGAGAGCAAGATATGATGATTTGCGATCAAGCGAGAGAAAAAGGTATGATGACAGACGTGATGATGACAGAGCCAGGCGCTGAGAATAATACTGCCATTTATCTTGGAGTTACAATGCCGATGGTGAGTTTAGTATCCTCCCGTGAAATCTATTTGCATGCATTGCTTGTTAGAATGTTTAGGAAATTTACCTTTAGAGGTTTTTTGAAGACCTTGTGCGAACTTTGGGTATTTAGGCACGTTTAGCTTGAAGATCACGTATATGGCTGGAACAATTTTGTTATCTAAAAGCTCAAAGTTAGAGGGCTGGGCTGGGGCCTCCAACTGAATTTTGCGGTTTCCAATGGTCGTCTTTGGTGGTTTTCTGAATTTCAATGTGTTGTTACAGTGCTTTGTCACATCGAAGGTGCTTAAATAAGCTGTCGCCAGAGAGATGCTGAATCCTACGTGCAGAGGGCTTACGGAGGTTGAAGATTCTCTACTCCAATGTACCAGACGATGGGCTATGTATAAGTTTGACACGTGGTAATATATTTAACTTGGTACTCTGATCATTTCTTACTTTTCCGGCCCCCTCTCGTACGCTTTGAACAAGTTTGCAAGGGAGTGTTCTTTTCATTGTAATGATGTGAAAGGGAATTTTACTTCATTCCGTTTATAAACCTTACTATGTATTGATTATTTACCAGGATGCTGATAAGGATCTTATCACAGGTTCTTTTGGTTTTATGATTAGAATATCATGCTTGATCCTGTTATGGAATTAGAGTCTATTTATCTCTTCGGAAGGGATTTTCTGTAGAAGTGGAGCCTTTTAAATTTTAAAACAAAGTAGGACTTGCTCAAAAAATATCCATACGCCACGGACTCAAATAATCTCATTTCGATTTTAATTATCCGAACGGTAACACACTTTTTTGGTCAATTCATGTCTTCGACTCTTCCGCATAATGCCACACAATAGCAGCAGATATAATGTTCTGTAATGGTATCGAATCATCGATAGGGACAACTATGGACTGTTGAAAAACCATTAAGAAAGTCACCTGATCTGACATTTGACCTTAGCCTTGGGGTCAACAGAACCCTGCAAAACATTTTCCATGTCGCCCACTTTAGATGTAACGGGAGAAAACGTCTTGCTTTGTAACTTTTGATGCGACAAGGCATAAAATGGTACAGATCAACTTCGATGGAGATTGTAAGGCCAGTGAGCAACTTGCCCTAAATGAGATCCTCATTTGTAACAACCACACACACACACACACAAACAAAACCAAAAAAAAAGGGCAGTAAAATCAACAGCTGTTATAGGAGGTCACAGCAAAATATGCGCCGGAGGCCCAATTGATACAAAACAAGCGTGGGGTCCTCTTTTGCTCGAACTCTGCCTAGCTTTGCCTAAAAAATGCAAACACATAGAACAGTAAAAGAAAAAGCATTTTAGCTCGGAAACAATATGTAATAATAGCACATTCCAAGCTTTCACGAGAACATACTTTAATCGTAGAGGTCAAGGACAAAGTTCATGGATATGATCTGCTTGCTGATGAACCCATCCGTCATAATCTTGTAGTAGTTGCTGTAGAAGCACGGGTACGAGCCTATCCACCAGGGCTTGCATCATTCTGTACGTTACCAAACTTACACTCACTGAATGGGGTGCATGTAATAGCTCTTGCTGAAGAGAGTAATAAAGGTACTAGAGAAGCAAAAGCACAGCTTGCAAAACAGGGCATTCGTGGAAATGCACCGTGCAAAGCCTTGGTATAATCTAACATTAGTGAAAGTTCCAAGATACTTGAGACGCCTAAACCAGATACCAATATTCAGAAACAAACAGATAGTCTTAATAGTCCCGTATATTTTTCTATGGGAGTGATATACAAAGTTGAGTTCATCGGTCGTAGATTGTCAAATAAGGAACTGCGTACAAAATGGCTCACGGTACCAAAGGCCAGTTTACACCCTGGAAAACAAGGTTGTTTTCAAATTCACACATTTAGCAAAAGGAAAAAATAAATAAAAAAGATTCCAACACACTTCCCTTCTGAGAGGTACCTCCTTAAAGATCATGAATGCAAACATTGATTGTGGCACTTCTATTGTTTTGATTCTATAAAACATACACAGGATACCTAGGGTATAGCTAATGAGGTGATGAAACTGTGTCAGCCAAAATCATGAAAGATTGATTTAGGACTGGTAGGTTGCAATAGACGAAACTGCAATTAAAATGATTATTGAATCGCTTACAAATTTCCAGGATGCTCAACAGCTGATACAGGCATCATGGTAAATGGAATCGTGTAAATCTGCAAGCAGTAGATAAACTTGTGATAGATACCCTCAGCTCAATAACAGCCGGAGTAAGATTTAGATTCAATGAAGAAGTTAAATGATAGAGAAAATTTCTCTTTCCACAATATTCTGATACTATAATGATTCCAAAAATCAATCTTAAAAGAGTTAATTGTGCCTAATGCAAACCCTCCCCCCCCCCCCCCCCCCCCCTCTTTTTATATGTAAGTTAATCTTAAGGGGAATAATTACAACCTCAAGTGTGAGATTCAACTTCACATCAATCTCGAAAAATGACTCAAAATCATCTGTTTCCCAGGTCATGTGATTCGTCATAGATGCTGCAAATCAAGAGCAAAAGTTAAAGTTTTAAATATTGCTATTATCATGTATGTGTGTGTACATTAAATCTCAAGCTTCTGAGACCCTTAATAAAAACGTGCTGGAGATCAACCAATCAAGCAAAAAGAGCTTCCTGGTATTTTCTTGAAGAAAATACAAAAATCTATCCTACACAGTGAGCTTATGGATCCTAAAAGATTACTCTGAAGCTCCTGAAGAACCAGACCATGAGATTATTTGACCAAGACCTATTTTTTCATTGTGAAAACTATTGTGTTGTCTGCTTTGTGTTAACTGTATATAACACTACATATATAGTTTAAGGCCTTTTGTAGTAAAGATTCTTGTAGGTCTTTCGATTAAGCCTCTCAATAGCCCTTGAGTATCTCTTACAAGTTGACATTTTCAACTTTAATTTGATGACGCAAAGAAACAAAAAGGGAAAAATATAAAAGGTTCGTCTTGTGCAGTAAATTCTATTTTTTTTTTTTTTTTCTCATGATTAACTACTTACTCTTTTCATAGCTATCTGATCTACAAAAAACAAATTACCTGAAAAATGGTTGTTTTGGCGTTCCATGATCTCTGAGCCCTCAAACTGCATATCATATTGGGAAAAAACAAAATCTTTTAATTGTATAAACATTTCATTAGAAAAAGGGAATGAACCAAGTGCTTAGGCATGCCACCTAATGCTTGGAGATCTAGACACACCATGCCATATTATTTTTATGGGACCCTCAAAGTACTCAGTCAAAGTTGACATTTGACAGGGAAAAGAAGACTTCTTAATATTTGAGCATGACGTTTCTACCATTCTTTTCCTTTTTCTCTTTCCTTTTTTTTTTTCAATTATCTTATAAGGTTTATCTCAAAGCCCTCCGGTCTTCTTCCTGGCATGTAAGCCTCTAATGTCCCATTTTAAATGCGCTACAAGACATTTGACATCCACCATTCCATGCCTAAAATATTTATATATATATATTTATATATATAAATTGTCTTTTATCAGTACCCTTAATTATCAGCTGCCCAAAATAATATTTACGTCTTTTAAGAGTTGCATTTGGTTGTGCTGCCATTTTACCATTTTCCAAAAATAGGAAACAAGCCATTATCTTTTGTTTAGTTTCCAAGTATTTGGAAACTGAAACCATGATGGTTTGTCGTGGTGGTGGTGGTAGGATGGTGACCAGAGAGGCAATATGCTGGCAATGGCAGCAATTGTGGTGGCATGGCTGTGGTGTTGTTGGTGGGAAGATAGCATGGATTTGGTGTTCCTAAACGGTAGTGATCCTGATGGAGTAGTGTTGCCTGCCGTTTTTGACATAAGTATCAAATTATAGTCTCTCTTTTGAGAATTATGTACCAAATTCCTTTTATTTGAAATGCCCATAAAAAAAAAATTCCTTTTATTTGAAATGAATGCTAAACCAACGTGTTTTGTTTTTTCCTTGCCTTCATCCTCATTTTTCTGACAATGACAACAGAAACAGGAAACTATGATGCCACCACAAGAGCCCTTTTCTCCACCCGCAGTATTTTTTCTTGTAATATTCTCTAGTAGATAAGAGAAACTCACCTTGCAAGAAAGCATCTCAACTGTACAGTCTTCATTTGTGGGGGTCACTCGTAAGTCCAGCACAGGGGCTGCTTCAAAATCTAAAAGTTGAACTTTTGGGAGAAAGCATCTGAACCAGCCATGGGGGATTAATTTTGGTCGATACTCAATTTAAACAAAGAGGTAAGCAAAATCTCCCTTAATAGATGTAAAGTCTAAAGTTACAGGGGAAGGTGTGTTTTCCATGAACACCTAGGTCCTGGGGCTCTGTATCTTATATGAGTTTTGGAACAACCAAAATAGACTAATTGTCTGGTTCATTTATATCGAATTTTAGAACTCTCATTTAGTTTGAATAAAGAAGTGGACCTTCTTGAAATATCATTGGGGTAATCTGCTCAAATTTACACGTAATAATGAGCAGGAACATTTTCTAATATAACATGCATAGAAAGCATAGAAAATCAACTAATCACTTTCCATCCACAGCTAAAGTTACATTGGAAGTCCAATCTTCTGGAATACACCAGAAGGAAAATCTTGTAAATGGAACAACAAAAGATAGAGGGGCTCTCCGGAAGAATAGAATCGTGAGTCTTCTTTACTTTGTTCACTCCAATGCTCAAGAAATCCAAGATCTAATCGTTTTAGGTTTAATTCTGTTTACAAACAACGCAACTTTCACATACGATAAAAGGACAGTAGGGAATATCCGGCACGCAAGAACCTAGAGATATGATTTCTAGTATACTATAAATAAAAGTGATAAGTAATAAAGATTGGATTCCTATAAAAGTTTGCCTAAAACAATGCTTGTGGGCGCCACCAAAACAAAGGAGCAAGGAGGAAAAAAAAGACCTGTAAATGTTCGAATCAAGAGCTTGAAAGTTTTGCAAGGCTCTTGTGTTGAGCATTGCCTGAATTCCAGAAGGATGTCTTAGAAATTCGCTAATATGAAATGTCTTGCCCCTATTGCCATGATCATACTTCGGTAGCTTAATCCGCTCTTTCCTTGCAGCTGATAAATTTGCTTTCTTTGCATTTGAGTCTGATGGACTAGACTTCTGTACCTTGATTACCTCATTTTTCTTCCTAAAATTCCAAATAGGGAAAAAGTGACTTACAAATACTAATTAGCAGCAATAGCTAGTTCTACGTTCTAATAGGATCGATTATTGCTATTAGTAGTAACAGTAGTAGTTCAAAACCTGTGGTTGGACTTTAGGAGAAACGGCGCACAGGCTGAGGCTTGTCCTCGTCCATGCCATTTGATAGTTAACATCATCAGTGTATTGCTGCGATCAAATAGCTACGGTTACAGAGAAAATGATGCAAAAGGAACCCCGAAAAAGTAGAAAAGAGACAAGAAAAAGAAACATGATTGAACTAGCGAGATTGAGAGAGACAGTAGTATTTGTTCATTTACCACAGCTTTCGTTTTTGTTTTTCTCGGAATTTGGAAAAAGAAAGAGATTGCTCGAAAGGATGATTTGATGATTGACGAAGAAGATTGAGAGAGACTGGCAATGCCACTCTCCTTGTGTGTGATTGCGCAGAGAGTACTGAAAATACCATCACCTTTTGTGTGACTCGACGTCTTTTCCTTTTTACCTCCAGTATCGCATCTCTGACCGCTATTCAAGCTGTGAGGCCACCAATTTAACACGTGTCTTCCCCCGAAATCTCTGTCCCTCACAAATTTTGTGTAACAACCAACGAGATTTGGACGTGAATGAAATAGATGAAGGCAAATTCAATGCGAGGTCTGGATGTGAACGAATAATTTAATGTGGAAATTGGACGTGAATGGAATAGGGAAAAGCATATTATATTAGGCTATTAGCTAAAATTTGGCTATTTGCTCCAATGTGGAGATTGGAAATGACTCTGGTCTGATTAGCATAATCTTCGACCTTTAAAATGGAGATCTAGATTTCGAAACCCTCATCTCTAAAATGTATTAAAAAGAAAAAAAGGTAAAAATTGGATGTGAATGAATAATACTATAAAAAATTGTATAATACACAAGTGTCGTGCAGTCATTTTGAAAAAAAATAAAATTTATTATTAAATTTTTTTTATATAAATTTTATATTTATTCACTTTTTTTTTAAAGTGATTACACGACGTTTACGTACTAACAACTGTAACTATAATTTCACCTAAACAATAAAAGATAGATATTATTCATCAAACTTTAAATTATATCGATAAAAAATTAAAAAATTACTCACGATATTAATTATTTAATCTTATAAAAAAGAATGATGGTTAAAAAGATCAAGGAATGTTTTTTTTAAATGAAGAATTGAATAATATAAATTCGAAGATGGGTAGAACATCATAGACACAGATTTATAATGATTACAGAGACGTTTGGCTATCTTTCAAGCTTCTGAATCACCCTGAGCTTAGCACTCCTACAGCGGCGGTTCAATCTCTCTTCTTCCACCGATGGTGTTATAGGTCTCTTTGTTAGGATTATTCCTCTGCAGCCCCCTATCATTTGTCTAATCCACGCTTCATTTTCATCATCCTCGTTTCTCATCTTTTTCCTTTCAGTCCCACGCCTCTCTTCTTCATCCCCATCACCCTCATTGCTGTTAATGATGTCAAGAAATGTTTGTTTTACAATTCTGTCCTCCAAACTGTGGAAAGAGATGACGGCAAGCCTACCCCCGGGCGCAAGGCAGTCAAAACAAGAGTAGAGGGAATCCTTCAGTGTCTTAAGTTCGTCATTAACGGCTATCCTCAGAGCTTGAAATACCCTGGTTGCTGTCTTTATCCAACCTTGTCTCCCTCCTGTTGCAATTGAATCCAATACAAACTTAAACGCTCTTCCTATTGTTAATGGGGACAGTTTCTGTATCCCCTTGTTATGAATAGAGATATAAGGAACGATATACAATAGTCATATAACTAGCTCTGGGCGTGTCAGGCAAAGGTACTATAAATTTACAAGGGTTATGGAAGGTAAAGCTGAAAGAAAACTGCGATGGAAGAATGGTATACCTCTTCTCCAAGGAGTCGCATTCTGAATAAGGTCTACCAGTTCGCCAGTGGTATGCAACCCACCATGTAACCTGGCTTTGGAAATTTTATTCTGAAGAGCGCGCCAATTGCTTTCTTCTCCATATTCCCGAAGGACTCGCCCCAGTTCGGTATCTGGCCAAGAGTTTAAAATATCTTCTGCTTTCAGACTTGCCTGTCATAGGCCTGTTCCAATCAGTTATACTTATATCAAACACAAATTTCAAACGACAGTTTAGCAAGCAAATATAGGAAACACTAAGGCCAACTCATTCATTCCCACCATAAACAGTTTTATTGAATACATAAGAGACAATATATTGGAGGGAAAAGACATCTCTATCGAGAAGGAAAGTAGAGAACCCTCAATCACTACAGGCTAGTCCTGGGATCCATGTACAGCATTTCCTTCTCCCTCTTATACTACTGTTATTCCAGAGACTCTTTTCATCTCCCTAAGTAGATATTTTCCTTTGTTCCCTTCTGTCACATATGAGGCTATTTGAAAAGCAAAATATCTAAACATTATGATTACATACTGCTACTACACAGAAACCACTAACAAGTGCCAGATTTAATTCCCATTACTAGATCTCCGCCAGAAAGTTATATGCACTTACACCATATTTCTCATAATTCTATCCCCACTCTTGCAAATCAGACGAGGTATTTCTATTCTCTTTGTTATCTTACCTGGAACACTACTTAATATTGGCACATTTCCCTTTTTCTTTTAACAAAGTGCTGTAGAAATGGCAACTAATGTCAAACAAAGAAAAGCCATCTGTGGTTAATTGAGTGATACAAGTCAAAATATTTCTAACAGGAAAATATTTGGGGAGGGGGGAGGGGGGAGTAAATTCAGAAATTGGACCCTACTTTTTAGCATCACTGCATTTAAGTTTTTTACACTCTACATCAGTTAATTCTTTAGTGGCATGTTAGCATAAAACAGAAGGCAAAAGTGACTGGACCTGAGGATCCATTCGCATATCGAGAGGTCCATCGCCAAGCACACTAAACCCTCTTTCCGGATCATTCACCTGTCCAAAAGACAAGGCACTTTATTTAAAATGGGGTAACATTGTGCAATTCGTAGGAAACTGGAGTCCACTATAGCCGAGAACCAACAAAGTGCAAATAAAAACAAACCTGCATGGATGACATTCCCAAGTCCATTAAGATGCCATCAACTCCCGTATCTAAGAGTTTCTCATCAACCTCGCTAAGCACAGATTTGATATGCCTAAAATTCTTCAAAATGGTATGTGTTTTCACGTCTGAAGTTGGGTTACAAGAATCACCATGCAAGATGTCATCAATTCGAGCTCTAGCTTTCTCATGTGCCACAGGATCAACATCCATGCCAACATAAAGTTTCAATTCGGGATGGGCTTCAATTATCTGTGGTTTTCAATATGCAATAGAAGATCAAAACCAGAACCAGTTAGCAGGAGAAACTCAAAGTCAAAGATGGAAGAAACAGTGTGAGATCAGAAAAAACTGACAACAAAGCTTCAGTGGAAAGACGAAGCACCAAAATTAACTAGAACAGGCATATTCCAGTTAATATGCAACATATATTTTCTGTTTCCTGGGTGAGTAGCTAATCTTTGCTTGCCAGAACATTTTTAAGTTGGATTAGACGATGCCAAAGCAGTATAACTTAAGGACCTCGGCGAACCTACGCCTGACTGGCAAAAGCAATAAATGGAGCGCCATAACGTGTACAAATTCTCAATTCGGGCATATTTTCTTTCTCCAGTATGCTACCAATAAGAAAATATATTCACAAGGATGGCAGAGAAACAATGTATGAGGGAGTAGAGGGCAAGAAGAAATACTTTCTTATTAGGATTATATAAAAGATAGAATCTATTCTTTCTTACTTATCAAAATAAAAATTAAAAGATAGAATCCATATGTCCTGGCAAGGGTGTGCACGAATTTCATCAATTTAAAAGAGTCGCAAAAGGTAGAAAATTTGCTGCTTTTCCAAAGTTTCAAAATGAACAGAGAGGCAATCATATAGTGAAGAACAGTTGAATGGTAAGGAGGGAGCGACTGACAGCGGCGGAGTGTCCGGCGGCTCCGACGGTACAATCGACGAAAGAGCGGAGGGGTTTCGAAGATGAAGAAAACGAAGAGAAGACGTCGAGCACTTCACCAAGCATGACAGGGATGTGGGCGGCGGTGCCGTCAGCGTAAAGCTGGGCAGCGTCCTTGTGCAGCTCTTTGGGGGAGCGAGTCCTCTTCTTCTCACTCACCACAACCAATTTATCCTTATGCTTCCTGTTGTTATCATATCTCTTAGAAGCACTAGTGGTGAAACTACAAGAGTAAGTGAGAGTTCTGGCGATGGCGGGGATGTTGAGATTTCGAAGACGGAACGAAGAGGGAAATGGGGCTATGAAGAAGAAGAGTTTTGCGGTCGATTTTGCCATTTCTCCCGACAACTACCTCTAGCCTCTTAACTCTAACGAACAACAGCGTTACAGCATCATCTATTCAAGCCACCGTCTCCATCGTTCAATCTTTGGGCAGCTCTGTCTCCGAACAACATTGATTTTAATTTTTATGGGACTTCTAAATTTTTGTTATCTATTTTTAAAAGAAGTAAACCCTAGTACTGCTGGGACCAGTAAGGGTGCGCGGGGTAGACCCACCACGGAACCCTGTCCCGCACCATCCGGGGAGAGTTTACAGAATTAACATTGGCATGAGTCACTATTTAAGATCAGTCAATACTAACCATTATAAAATGATTAAAATATCATCATAATAAAACTCAATTTCTTTTCATTTTACATATTTCAAACTGAAAATAGTAAGAGAGAAGAGAGTTTAGAAATGAGAGAGGGGGATTTGAGATGAAGAGAGAGACGATGAGAGAGGGAGCTGAGATGAGAGAGAGAGCGGCGATGAGAGAAAGGCCAATATGAGAGAGAGTGGGGATGAGAAAGAGACCAAATGAGAGAGAGCGAGGATGCGAGAGAGAGAGATGAGAGAAATGGCACTGTTGAGAGAGACAAGAGGATGTGATAAAAATATAAATAAAAAAAATAAATTATCACGTATGGTGTGCAAAATTGCACACCGCTACAGTGGCGGATGCGTATCAAAACTCGAGTTTACAACCCTATTTCCGCTTTCTAGAGGTGGGGGCAGCCCGGGCAAACTCCCGCTCGAGTACTAGGAGTGGGGTTGAAACCACACTCCGCTTCACCTTCTATTCAATCTAATAATCTATTGGGCCTATAAATTATTTTTGAGACTAAAATTTTTTTTAGACTCAAATTATAATATAATTAAAATTTATACATTAAAAAAAAAACATAAAGTCATTAGAGTTGTATTTTGGATTGACTTAGTCTCCTAAGCCAATCTTTATACAGGATTGCAGTCCCACAATACTTAAGTATAACTATTGTTTTGTCTTAGCCTAGGAGGTCAAAGCAATCTATTAACTTAAATTTAACTTCAAATTTTTAAGAAATTGTTTATATACATTATATTTATATATATATATTAAAAATATAATTTTTTTATATTAAATAAGGGAGGGGTGAAGCGGGTAGCAGGCCCCGCTACCATTTGGGCTTCACTATGGCCGAATTGGCTTGTCTCGGTTGGGCCTAAATCCAATATCCCGTCGTAATTACCAATTTGCGACTTCAACATCAGAATCAAATCCTTTTTAAGGTCCATTTAACATCGAAATCGTTCTTCTAAGTCCCAATCGACCGTTAGATTAAAAAAATGCAACCATTATGAAAATTTTTTGGGAAATAGAAATTAATTAACTAAAATGAAAGATAGCATACCTTTCGTTCAAAATTTAAGTATCATTTATTTTAATAATATTTTTGACAATAATTGAAATTCCAAAAAGTTGAATTATGAGGGGATGAATTCTATACATTAGCTATTATTTATTTTCACATCCTACATCTGTAGTTTTTTTTTTTTTTTTTTTTGTGTCATAAAGTATGGAGGCATTTTTCATAGAATATAGGGTATGAAGTAGTGAATAATAATTGATGAAAAATTTTTTTCTTACGAGAACGCCTTTGAAAATTCAGAACTTTGAATATGATGTCATTCTAGTCTTGCTGTGGTGGGTGGCTTACATTCTGCGGTTCATAATATTCTATATTTATTTCGTATTGACCCACTCCTTCATTTCATTATAATATGTATCTTGGATAAGCATTTTTTCATCAGATGACTTTCCATTTGTTAATATGATGACTTTCATTGCTTCCATCTCCCATCTTTCAACGTTTTATAATCGTTCCACTTTCGCCTTTAATCAAAACCGGGATCCCTCCCCTCCTCCTCTCTCTCTCTCTCTCTCTCTCTCTCTCTCTCTCTCTCATTGCCATGGACGAGCCAATAGTTCCAGTGGTGAAAGCAATAAATAATGAAGAACAACAGTCACAGGCGCCATCATCATCTCCAGGACTTGAAGTGCCTCTTCATGATGCTGAAGGTAACGGAAAAGCAGGGCCTTATTCCACTTTCCTTGGGAAGCATAGAATGGCAGCTGCCATATCCAATCTAGATAACCAAATCAACATGATCCAGGTCATCCCTTCCCCACCTTCTTCTTTCAAAAGCATCCTATTTATATCATGTTATTCGTGTATAGACTCGTCCATATCGGGTATGCATTTTTTATTTTTTTTTGGTTTATTGTGGGAAAAAGAAATATAAATCAAGCTAATGAAACAAGTTGTGATGCAGAACGAGCTGGAGGAACTTGAAACATTAGGTAAATCCTCCATTGAATGCAAAGAGTAAGTGATTAGCTTGCTTTTACATCACTCATGCTCACCATTTGATTTAATTTCATCGCACTCGGTACTCAGAATTCATGTAATGATCAACATCATCAATTGTAATCTTCCGCAGACTCGTTTCAAGCCTCGACACTGTCCGCGATCCGCTGCTTCCATCGTAAGAAATTGCTGTTGTTACCGTTTTAATAGAGTTGTTAGCGTTGTGTTGCTTGTTGCGATAAAGTTGTGTATGGTTGATGCAGGAGCATGGGTCCGGAAGATGTCAGCTGGGATCGTTGGTTCCGAGGAGCCCACAACTCCCGCCCCCGGAATCACAAACTCTGGATCTAACGTTATATTTCCCTCAATATCAAGAATAAGCCTAATACCAACCAAATGCATTAAGAAAAGCAGGAAGGCAGGCTGGCAGGCAGAGAGAGAGGGAGAGAGAGGGACAAAATGTAATTTTATCAGTTGCTTTTTTCTTTTTCCTTCCTTTTCGTTTTTGGGGTGGGGGTCTGTTAAGATGTTAGATCGTTTTCTATAGCAATGTTTCTGACTGTTGAGTACGAGCTAGGATAAGCTTTTGTCATAATGTTACGCATCTGGAAAGCTTTCAGTCGTATACGGAAACATTGTCCTCTAATGTAATTTCAATCTAAGCCATCATGCGTTTGAGAAAAGAGTCCGTGAATCTAGTATTTACATTTCGAGGGACAAGGATTTAAATTTTAAACAATAGTGCGAGAGCTCTCATGGGAAATGAAAATAGACACACGATTGCATGCACTCTGATCTGCCCCAATCATCAAGTGATACAATATTCGATTGAAAATCTATAAAAAGTGTCTTGGACGTCAATAATTTCCTTTAGTTGGTAAGAATCCATCAACGTGGCTCATTCCATGACGGCAATATAAATCTCGGTTTAGGTGGGAAGAAAATGACAACAATAAGCAGGATTTGACCAAACTATGATACACTCCAACTCCCATTCTTCAAGTTTCTCCAGTTAGTTGTTTTCTTTATAAGCTCGTGATAAACAGAAGGGAAAACCACCTTGATTGGCGTCATTTTTGGCTAAAAGTGGAGCAGGAATTGTTACGCCATTCTAGACACTTAAATCAGTATTTGGACATCAGAATACGTTCAGAAATAGTAGTCATTCCGGCTCCAAGATCTGTCTGTCGACTAAAATCTAGTGTGTGTGTGTGTGTGTGTGTGTGTGAGAGAGAGAGAGAGAGAGAGAGGGAGGGAGGGAGGGAGATGCAACTTGAGTAAAGTTTCACACTTAGATGTACCTAATACATTAATACCCGCATAAGCCATCCGCCAATCCGTCACAAAAGCACACAATCATGTACAATGGACCCTCGAAGCCCATGATATGGACAAGGTTAGGTAGACAGAAGGCAGCAACATCCAAGGGGAGCATTGAACTGAAGCCAGAACAATTGCACCCAAAAACCACGACTTTGACACAGCAGCAGATATGAGTTAATACCTTCACATCCTCTCTGTAGGGGGGGGGGGGGGGGGGGGGGATCACCACCAGACATTGGTACGGCTAGATGCTTCTGCCTAAGACAAGAAAAAATGGTCATCAATGCAAAACCAGAATGGGATTTAGAAAAGCAAATCATTTCTCGCCAACAAAAACAAATTTCAAATTAATGTTCATTTGAACTTCAACCTTACTGTTAAGAACCAAGCCTTTTCAACTTCAACTTTTCAACATTTTGAAAATTTATTAAAACGTGCAAAAAGTGTTAACAGTAAAGATCAGTTGAATATTATAGAGAAATAAGCATCACGGGAAGGATCAGAACAAAGAAATAGAGATATCTGAGACCCCAAAAGGATATGTTCATTCAAGACGATAAGATATTCTTACTATGCCACGAAAGAAGGATCACAACAAAATGTAAACAATGTTTGATAATGGAATAGCTACCTACCTCCAAAATGCAGCCCAAAATTTCAATTAGTTTCCTCCCCTAGTATCATGCCTACAATCAGTTGGATGTTGCTCGCAAGATTAAGTTTCAAAAGCATGTTTTTTAAACAACTTGGGATGAACCGTTTGCTGTCAAAAGTGTTCCGCGAAAGCCTTCCTCAATGAGTTGAACGTCCGATTTCTGGTCAGAGAGCTCATCTGTGGAACATTGACAAGGCAAATTAGCACAAACACGGTTAATTTAGTACATCATGACTAATCAGATACTAGAAGGTTGGTGGGTTCCTAGCAAGTTGGAGTAGTCTCCAAGACAATCCACAAGTGACTGCAATTTGGAAGTCATAGAAGCTTTGAAGACCACGAGAGGACAATGGATGAATTGAAACTTTCTTTTCTAAAACCTTGTTCCTCTGGGTAGGGGCAATAGATTTTAGTAGGCTTAATGTCCATGAGTTTATCATTTCGGTTCTAAATGCTAGTTAGATTTACTCATGTATACATCTTGCGTACTTGGCTATGCCTACTATTATGAATAGAACTTCTTGATTGCCTACTGAAAAAAAACAAAAGGCCAGTCCTTCCAACTGCTATCACCTGAAAAAACCAGTATATAATCACAAAAGAATATCTCTAATATCCCTATTAGTACGACAATGCTAATACCAGCAATATCTCGGTGCTCGTGGATCTCTGAATCTATCACCCAAAGCTTATCTCCGGGAAATATATTCATGTCTGCAAGTGTGGCAGACTCCTTGTCAATTATTCTGGCACCTTTGTGAAGTATCTGATTTTCCTTAACAACCTGCACAATCGATTGAGTGAGATACACGATGCCCGTACACAATCTATAATTGACTATGTAACAAATAGACCCACTTCTATAAACCATAACCATAAATTCTGTTTCAATTTTCCAAGAAGGAATCTAATAATCTCTCTCAAAGATTTTGTCCAGGTTTGAAATATTCCTCAACCTTGAGATCTACAATCTTGAATATAGAGCCCGACAACAGTTGAGAAAACAATAAATAAGCACATTAAGAATAGACAGCCAGAGGAAAAAAAAAATAAAAAAATTAACAAAATAAATGCCTTCATTCATTAATGTATTTGCTCCAGGTAGCCTACCCCAAATGATTCCCATATCATCATTTTTAACTGGTACACTGATGTGGAACCAGAGACTTTCAAATTTATCAGATTTCCACTGTTTGTCTTTCGAGAGCGCTTGGAGACCCGGCGATCTTGCTCGACGGATGTATCAGATGCTGCTAGAAATGATTTTGGAGCTTCCTTGTCACGTGCAAAAAGTACATAAATGATCTCATTGCAATAGTTAAGTTTCTGCACTAACTCACAACTTTCTCTTTCTCCAATGCATTCCTGGCATATCTGGAAAGTTTAAAATAAAAATCAGATAAAAGAAGCACAATAAGAGAAGAGGGAGGACACCGGGGGGGAATAAAAAATGAGTTGATAATATGATTACAATTGATATTCTACATCAATGGAGAAGGAAAAAGAAGGCAGGTTGGAGAAAAGAGGGAAAGACGAGGTGGAAAATTGGAAGGATATAAAATGGATCTTAGGTTCCCTCGTTTGGTTTAGGAGAAGCTTGAGAGGGACAGCATTATACCATTATACCATTTTGAAAAGGGATAAAAATAAAATAAAATAACACTTAAAAGGAGGAGCAAACTTGTACAAAGTTACAAACACATCATCCCTCATACCCTCCCAATTTCCTTCCTCAAACATTGAGAGAGATTCAAAAATTATGGGCTGAGGGGGAGATTCCCATCTCTCCCTTTCCTTCCCATTTTCCTTTATGCCAAATGTTGGAAAAATAACATTCGCTTTCATCCATCTTCCATCCCCTGCATATTGCATACCAGATGGACTCTGAACTAAAACTTTGATTATGTGCAGAAATAATGATGTGCTCAAACTAAACAGTAAGTGGCACATCAGTCCAACAATGTTCCAAAATTAAAAAGAACAAATAAGTCTTTTCTTTATTTTCAGCAAGCATTGTTTGGAAAGTAGCAATTCTATTCAGTTCAAAAATTAAAAATAAAAACAAATTATACAGGAAAATTTTTTCCTTGGATATTTAAGAGATGTGCTCTATCTTTTGGGATAATAGATGTGGCTGCAATCAAAGAGTGTAGCAAAAATATGAAATAAAAGCAAATGATACAGGAATCTCTCTACTCAGCTATTTAATAAACAGTGATATTATCTTGGAACGTATTTTTCTAACAGATTCAACAAGCTGAATACACAGAAGGTTTGTGGTTTGTTTTATAACATTCACTAAAGTTTAAAAGATTATGCAGACACATCGCCGGATTATAATGGTCTGATATGAATAGATATTTTTCATGAAAAGGCATTTGAAAAGTCTAGCATGTCATACATTTGAGTTCATATGGAAGCCGTACTTATGATTCTAATAGAATATATTAAGTCACAACTTATTGTAAATGAGAACCAATATTATCAAGATTTTAATTTTGAAATTTTGAAGGAAAAAAAGAGTTAAAAAGGTCCCTCACCATGCAGCATGGATCAAAGACAATAGCAAAGTTTCAAATTACCTCAGGACAAGTCCTAATCACAGGTCGTCTGGACTCATTCTCACTATTCACTTCATCCTGCGAGGTCAGATGCTCTTCACAAACTGGCATCTCTTCACAAGACCCAGCCAAAGTATTTTCAGCATTATAACTGTACTCAATTATAGCAGAAATGCCTTTATCTTCCTCACCGCCCCACTCTTCACAGAAGCATTTCCAATCATTCTCCGTAATGATTGTCAACCCATCTGTCTAGAACCAACATGAGAAGGAGAAGAACAAGAAAATCAGCTTTTATACAGGTATTGACTTAAAGCAGAAAGTTGCTTCCTAACAAACATTTTGAATAGAAGAAAAAATAAACCCAATTAATAAACAATCTAAATAGGCAAGAACAGATGAATAAATTGCTACTCAAAGGCAGTAACTTTCAGACACTAAAAATACCAACTGCAAATTTACAGATCAAAGAAAGAAAAGTCTGACATATCAGTTTCATATACTTACCTTCTGGAAAATTGTACCACGTTTGCAAACTAGTTCAGGAGGCCTTTCAAGAAGTCGCATGTGCTGGTCATAAGAAAAACACAAAAAAGCATCTCAAAAAAATATCAAGAACAGCGAAAAAGAAGGGGTATAAAATCACACATGAATCTTTATGACTTAAATGCCCGCACGCAAGCGTAATTTCTATTCAGCAGTATATAATATGACATGGATTGCAGCCAATTTCCCAGTAGATCTTCCACAAGCTCTGAAAGTTCTATTTGAAAAAACAAAAACTCAATCACCAACTGCTCTCCACTAGAGACGCCAGAACACAACTTGCTAGAAACTTACCTTTTCACACTTCAGAGAATGAATTACACCATCCAGAGTCTCAGGTTTCAGAGAGGTAGAAACATTCTTCCCACTAGCATTGATATAGTCCCTCCATTTCGAAAGCCATGAGGAGGGCACTAAGTAGTTCGTGCAGTGTGGCAAAAGTGGAATACTTTTTCCCATAGCTAACTTCTCATGATTCTGGCGCTGTTTGAGCTTCACAACTCTGCAGAATAGATTATTAAGTCAAAAAACTTTAAAACACTAGCTCTATATTCCTTGTACATGAAGAAATAAATCACCTTAGAGAATCCTCCATGAATGCAACTTCAGACAATTCATCACTGCATTGAGAACATTGTCTAGAGTCCGAAGGAAAAGTTGCACACCCCAAGGGATCATCAGGTTCTAATGCAACAGCATCTTCATATAAGAAGAGCCAGAGAATCTCAGGAACCAGAACCCGCTTAGCACCAGGAGCTTGATCAGGCATAAGTTGCCCATGAGGACATCTGATTGAAACCGTCGGTCCTGCATCAGCTTCAGAGGGAGCGTCAAGGATTTTTCTTTTCAACCATTGGTGCAACCTACAAATATCAAAAGTGACTAGCATCACCACAAAACTGACAAACAGGATTATACAGTATGAGCACAGAATAGTAAGAAAATAGCTTTTTTCTTCTATATATGGCATGTTTTAAGTGAAATGGGTCACCAGAAACTAATGTTTTTCACTTGCTCAGTTTACTTTTGAGACAAGAAAAGCTTCACCACAGGCAATCATATGCTTAGCCAATTTATAAGCAGCCAAATCACTGTAGAAAATGATGGGAAGCATTATGAGAATTAGCTGCCATACCATGCCTTAGATACATAATATGTTCCATCCACACCGTTCCCTTGAACTGCCTCATTTGCGATTTGCTTCATCATTGTTCTTCGATCCCTATAACTATCACCACAAACTACAGTGCGAGCTCCATCGACAAGGCAATTGTTGCAGTAGTCATCATTGGACAGTGTTGGCCCCCCATCATGCTAAATTTACAAGTATATAGTATACCCAAACAAAAGCAATCAGTTACACGAAGTACACAGTAATGCATAAAGCCATAAAAGGATACCTAGAATCAATGTGGTCACAAGATACATAGAATGTAAAAATATGAGAAAATGATACCGCCCCTATCCCATATGTCAATTGTTTCTTCTGCAAAAACAACAAAATTACCACCATTCTTTCCCATCTCTCAATAGCTGCAACTTCTCGATATATATGCTACCACTTCCAACCTATACTAATTAAATTTCATTCATTAATATTTATGGCAACAGCCATCATAGTGAAATTGTAGGAAGGTGTCACACAGCAATATAACATACTTAAAGGAGCTCAAAAAGAAAAAAATTGCAGTAAAATTAGAGGAGTCACATTTAGAAATCTCATCTAAGCATTCAAATATTAGCAAGAATATCCAAAAATAAAAGTGTAACAACCCAAGCAAAAGGACCGATCAAGGTTACACTTTGAGCTCCTTAAAATCATTATAAATGGCGAGAACTCCTCTCTCCCAAGCAAAGTAGGATCCCATTTACCATTGTCTCATACTAAAATTGGGGTATTACAAGAAGTATCTTAACGCAGCTACCTGAAGAATCCAACAAAAGAACATCAAATGAAGTACAAAGTCAGAGTAACTAACAAGTAGATACCTTAGAAAGGATCATGTTCCAAGCTTTAAGCGACAATCGCTTCATGGAACTAACTTTTGAATGCAGGACTTTTCCATGCAGGCATTGGATTGATGTATTGTCAAGAACACTGCAGGAAATTACAAAAAGAGCAATAAAAGAATGCGCAACTCCTAGCCTTAAATGACACTGCCAGAAGGGCAATCACCAAGGGAAAAACGGATACACACATAAAAAGAAACATTGGTGAGGGCTTATGTGGAAATAACATTTGTGAAAAAGAATCCTTTCTTGATGCCCTGAGCAGATACAGAACCTAATCTGGGGTTTGACCAACACAATCTACATTTTTTTTTTTATAAGTAGACCAACACAATCTACATATGTAGTGGGTACATGTATATGATATAGGTCAAAGTGATCACTCAACCAAAAACCAAGATCCCAGCAACCAGCTAATGACATACATAACATACATAAGCAGACAGGAAAAACCTAAAATGATGAAGGCAGAACGTGATCTTGTACTTACGGTGGAGTTATGTTGTCAGCCCACTGGCGAAGCCAGTCTGTGGAGATCCAAAAATAAGGTTCCTCAACTGATCTTACAGGTGCTTCAGATAGAACTGATCGAACTTCCTGTCTCCTTTTGGTGATATGATCCAACTCTCTTTCCTTCTTTGATTCATATTGTTGGCAAGCATCATCATACAAAGCATTCAAGTTTGTTATCTCTTCACAAAGGTGAGATGGGAGAGAGACACCATTGCATAAAGAATCCGTCTCGGCTTCAATTTCCATATCACTGGAAACAGGCACCTTATGGTTTTTCTCATCGTCCTTCCAGGTATGCCTAAGGTTATACATCAGCATATACGCATCGCCTGATGAAAATGTCCTTGTATTACTATTATTACTAGACTCTGAAGACTCTGGCTGAACCACATCTATGTGGTTTCCATTGGCAAGGCCATTCTTTGACTCAGTACAAGATAGATGAAGAGGCTCACTTCCAACAGTTTTAGAAGTGGAACTTGAAGACCCTTCTCCAAAAGGATGACGACCTAAGTTTGAGACATGTTCATCATCAAATTCCCACCATTGTCCTGTATCTTCATCCTTAATGTGAGCTACATAATGACCACTATTTACAGCAGTTCCCTTGTGAATCAACACAGCTGACAAATCATATATTAATTCTAACTGAGAAGGCTCAGACAGCCTCTGTCGCATATCAAGTTCTCCAGGGAAGCAAAAGGCAGAAGTGATTTTCTTCTTCATTGTAGTCTGCTGACGAAAACCAACATGTAAGTTTTTTTTTTTTTTTTGGTGAATAAAAACCAGCATGTAAGTAGACTTCTAAAAATATTCAATGTACAATAGGAAATTGATAATTCATTTGCATGAATAAATTGACCGCATTAAAAGGCACCACATTTGTATTGTGATGCTGACTGGAAAATGTAATTGATGACTCATTTGCATTCACCACTCGAACCACTATAATTACATCATTAGTAAACCAAGCAGTAAAAAAAGTCCCTACAAAATAAAGCCACCAAAAGAGAACTTCTAACAGCTTTACTTACTGTCCTTTGGAAATTTCTTCTAAAAACAAAAAAGAACAAGCAAATTTTAAAAGATAAACAATAATATTTATCAGTAGCTTGCATTATTTAATAAAGAAGATCTAGGGCTCAATCCACCATTCTAGTTGATCTTTATGGAATTCAAAAGAACATGTTCTTCCGAAAAGCTTCACCATCTCAAAATGCCATTAAATAGTGGTTTCTTCATGCTTTACATCTCACTATGGTTGTAGCAATATACCTTCTTTGTACCAAAAAGTTAAGCAAACAAACAAAAAATAAAGACAAGTATCTTCCATATACAAAAGCTTCACACGAACCCTCATAATCTAAACAAAAAAATAAAAAATAAAACGACATGCAAAAATGAGAGCTCCTAGGAACACAAAAGAATCCCACAAACTGATGTGTCATAGTGCTAGTGTGCCACATCAATTAAGTTTTTCTTTTCATTTTCCCCTTCCCTACTTCCTTTCACAAACCCTCGAGACCCCCATCCATGAGCCAAGCACCACCGCAACCCAGCCATCTTTCTCACCCCTCACCGATAGGTACACGTCTCTCTCATCTCTCTCTCTCTGGCAAGGCAAGGATGTCAATATCGTCACCCCGCCACGTCGTCTCCCCTCACCGACGTCTTTGAATCTTTGCCCCTCACCGATGTCTTTGAATCTTTGCCCCTCACCGACGTCTTTGACTCTTTGCCCCTCACCAGCAAGTACCTCTCTCTCTCTCTCTCTCTCTCTCTCTCTGGGCTTTGGGAAAGGAAAAGAATGGGTGGGGGGCTGAGGGAAGTGAAGGAAGCGGAAAAATAACTTAATTGATGTGGCACACTGGCACTCTGCCACGTCAGTTTTTGGGATCCCTTTGAATCACTAGTATTTTTCTACAAAAATTTAGTTCCAAAATGTTCAGAATACATGCCAGAGAATGGGAAATTACTTTTTCAAAGAACTTATCATGAAGTACCTTCGGAAGGAAAACACAACGCTTAAGCTGAAAATTAAGTACAGCAGGTAATGAGCGCAGCTTGATACTGCGAGTAGCATCAACTCTGGTGTTACATGATGCACAGAAATACTGATTATCTCCTTGAAGCTCTTCCACACTTAGATAATCATCTAAACTCTCATCTAGATTTTTCAAACCCTTAACATTCAACTCAAGCTCATAAAAGTCCTCCATGTTTGAAGAAGCGTCAGATTCTTTTCCACATTGTGAACACCTGCATGTAAAGATACAAGAGTTAATATATGTATATATGTATGTATGTATTATAAGTAACTAATATTGGCTGTGGAAACATCTAAAGATGAAATAAGTAGAAAATAATTAATAAATTCCGGAGTGAGATTAGTTCAAGGCAAACATGCATAGTTTTTTTTTTTATAAGTAGATGCATAGTTAATTACTAAAGACAATGAGAAAGAACCATGTGAAGTACATAAATAATCACAAAAACCATTTTGCATTCTGCTGCTCGTTATTTTCTCCCATGTCTTGCTTTCTTTGGATCCTTACAAAAGACCTTTGTATCATATTTGATCACATGTTGTAATAAACACAGAAAAAGTCTGAGAACCACAAGAAAAACCTAATATGCAGTTGCAATAAGCCTTTTAACATATCCAATCTTACGTTGTCACATGTGACACTCTTCCACGGAAAAGGTCCTGAACAATTGTTCTTGCCTTGGAAACTTTGGAGTGGCCCAGACAACGTTCAAGCAAAGAAAGAAGCAAGGTCAGGAACTCGTGGCTATCCTGCTGAACTCCATTATCTAACTCCAGTGTCTTCACAATCGGAGATGAGTCTATAAAAGCCATTCTACTGGCATGTAGCTGTGCAAAAAGCCGTGCAAGCTGATCCAACACTGGATTTTGTCTCAGAACATCTGGTTCAAGAGAGAAGATGCCTTCCCGGAAAGGTTTATTCATGTACAAGCACTGGAGAATGCTGTTGGCATAACATGTAGCACCAAGATTAGTCAAACCTGCAGGAGTTTTAGAAGCACGGAGATCCTTGGTAGGGTTCGGGCCAAGAGCTTGAAGAATATCTGACATCTTCTGCCAAAGGCCAGCTTTGCGACTTCCATTGGGCGGGGGAATCAGGCCACAAAAGCAATTTGGGTTATCTTTAGTATTCACACGGCAGCCTTGACAAACTGGTTTCCAGGTCTTGTACAGCTGATCTATATCGTCACTGGTTATTTCACCAGTTGTGTGAATTTTCCTGCATAAGGAAGCACGCATACATTTAACTGAGTGCAGTCATTTATCCAAATCCCTCTCTTTATTCAGCTAATAAGCTATACTTGCTTTGGCCTACCTCAATATTTCAGAGGTGATATCAACACCATCCTCTTGTTTGTGCCTTTTGTTTTTACTTCGCGTAGTTGGTCGGGTCATTTTACCAACCTAAACCCTGCAGTTAACAAAAACTTATAAAACAAAAATCTAATGACATAAATATCAGACTACATTTTCTCAAAAAAAAAATACAAACAAAGAAGATGTTTGCATTTACTCCCAAATTTGAAACTAGGTAACACTTGGCCAATTTTGTTGGTTTATTTGATTGGATATACAAGTTTGTGCTACATGAACATTATCTTGTTCTACTTTCTCAATTACAATAATTCAGTTGCAACCAACGGTACATTTTTTTTCTCCATAAATTACAGAAACATAAAAGTTTAAAACAGGAATTAATCATTATAATTACCAATGTCAATTCGCTATCTCCCGCAAACATGGCTACAATCAAATCATGCTCACTAGCTGCAGCAACGCTAGCAAGAATGACCACACTCAAATCACACTGACTAGCTGCATTAACGCTTATTCTAGGGTTTCTTTTATCCCAGTTCGAGAAAGGATGTCATTTTACCAAAACAACAATCGTGGAATTTGATCCTTAATTTTCCTTGGAAAGACATTTTACCCAAAGAGGAGAAGGCGGAGTACGAAATTATGGTTATCAACATAGTACCTAAAATAAATACAGCGACAGGCAAGAAAAACCCTAGAAATTGGATATTTATAGCGAAAATCGGCAAATTAGAAACTAAATAACAACTTGTTGTAAACAGAACAAAAAAAAAAAAAAAAAACAACAGATATAAAATCTCTGTTTTACGTAATGAAGTGAAAGAGAGAGGATACCATCAAGAGACGAGAGAAAGCGTAGGAAAACTCTAGTTTTTCTTCTTTTTTGCGTGTTTTTTGGTGTTTAGGGTCGAAGTGGAAACAAATGGAAGATCAAAGAAAGACACGAACCTGAAGCCTGATGATGATCTAATTCGAGTGAATTTGTTTGATTAGATTCCCGTGGGCTTGGAGTTTCACCCACACATGAAATTAATTACTGTCGCTCGAAATTCTTTTCTTCTCTTTTTTTTTTCTTATTCTTTTTGTGTGCAAAAATAAAAAATGGATACGAATATTATTTTGGAAAGGAAAGGTCGCACGGTCTGAGGGAACGGAGGTGGACAGACAGTCCGGACTTTTCACACACACAGAGATACAGGAGTTTTTTTTTTTTCAATATATATATATATATATATATGGCGGGTTCGAGTTAGATTCAACCTCAAGTCAGAGAGCCTCATGCCTTTGAGACTTTTTACAGCGAGACAGTACTCTGACATGATTGTACACCTCGTCCTGTTCACGCCCTTTGTGTCTTCCTTTTTCCTCTTTTGAATTTTGATGACTTTTGACTAACGAAGGGTCTGATATGGAATCATGGATAGGAAAAGCATTCCAACTCAATTCGATCTCATCTAATTTTAATATTTAAATATTATAAATATAAATATTTTTTATTTTTTATTTTTTTCATCTAATTATTATTTAATTATTATAATTTTTTTAAAACTCTAAACTATATATAAAAAATAATTCAAAATTTTTAAATATTAAAAAAAATTATATTTTAATAATATTTTAATTTTATAATATTTTTATTCAACTATTTCTCTCTCATTTTTTAAAATTTTATAAGTTTGTGTTTGGGTAGTAGAATGATCTACTATTTAATATTTTATCATTACTTTTTTATTATTTTTTACTATTATTCACAGGTCATCTAAAAATCACATCACTATACAATCATAGCAAAAATCTCAACCGAAACAATTGCACTACCATTTATAAATAATTTCATTATTATTCACTGATCATCTCATCTTATCTCACTATCAAAATGAGGCCAAAATGTATTTATTAGTTTCATTCTTTGTACATTTCTTTATTTTTTGGATTTTAGATCATAATCTTATTATTTGAAAATCTTTACACTATATACTATTCATGTGATATAATTATATTGGTAGGATTTTTTATTATTATTAATATTTAGATCAAATTATATCATCAGTATGGTATGTGGTGTAGAGATTTTTAAATAAAATTATTCTTGATATAATCTCATGTGAATAGGCACTGTTATTTTCTTTGGGGCTCAATGTTTTTAGGAGTAATATTTCATTTTATTTTTGTAAATGGTGTATTTTTTGTCACCCTGTATTATGTCTTGTTTTGGAGAAAAGAATAAAAAAATTGATGAACGATTTGATTTATGGCAGTAGAATAAGAATTAGATGATATAATAATCTATAAGAATTTTGGTTTTTAATAATATATTTTATTTTTTATTAACGTGTAGTCTCATCAATATAAGGTTATTTGGATCAACCTCCCTCGAGGAGTAAAATACTAAAAGGATAGTGCTACCGAACCGATATTTAACCGAAGCGTACTGATGAGTGCAAATGTAATTTTTTAATTTTTAATTTTAATAATTTCTTATATAGTTTTAAATATTTTTAAAGATTAAAAAAATATCAAATTCACTAATATTAGTTACTTTTATTAATACAATTAGCATTTTTCCATACTCAAAACCCATTTGCCAGAATCGAGTATCGAATTCGCTGATGATCAAATTATCTCTGCAAAAATTAAGAAAAAATGCAACTTTTACTACTGATTTATACAGTTGGTTTTTACCGCTTGACTTTTTAAAATTTTATTATTATTATTTTTTTACTTAATAATTAAGTAAATGTTTTTAAATAATATTATGAATTTTTTTATTTTTTAAAACATATTTAAATATATTTAAAAAATGAATATAAAAAATATAAAAAAAAAACGTATCAAAATTTACGTACGGTAGAGGGAGCTACCGCTCCCATACTAGCGATAAGAAGGGAGGCAATGGGATTGGGACAGGAGCTCTAGATCTTCCCGCGCAATCGCATCGATTCGCATAAATATATGTACGAAGAAGAAATCTTCTATCCAAAAAGGAAAAAGCGAGTCATTCTCACCTGATCCCGCCAGAGAGACAGAAAGGGGGGACCGATGTGACTGCAAGCTCCACTTCTCTGTATCAAGCTTTGACGTGGCATCTAATTTGGCGTTGCAGTCTGGCATTAGTGCAGCCAACAATAGAATGACCAAGTTGTAACTTTGAAGAAAACAAAAAAGCAAACAATTTCCATGATTAAACCAAAACAAGTAATTATGTAAAGAACAAAAAGCTTATCGGATATCATCAAAATTCAAAAAATAGGCTATCAGACCATTTATCTATTAATACATATGTTATCATTCAAAAAATAATCAACTGAAGTAACTATTATGCCTCGCACAGCATCCTACAATTCCCCAAATTTATAACCTTCCCTCTTATAAAACTGACAATTACATAATGAAAACAGGACAGGTGATATGATCTCAATCCAGTGCCTCATACCAAATATTTCCGAGACTCTTGATTTATTCACAACTTCAAATCACAAACTAAAGAAAGATGGTTATGTATCAAGGCTTACTACCCAAGCTTCAAAACTTTTCTTTTGTTACAAAGACCAAACAGGAAGAAAACCCATTGAAGAAGTCCAGCACTCATTGTGGCCCGAAACAAGATAAGAAAAAGCCCATGTGAAGAGAGAAATAAAATGTGTGACCCCTAGTTACATAGTTCCACCCAGATCTGCCTCCTTTCAAAATTTAACTAGCTAACTGCTCGGAGGTTACCCTTTCAGTTACTTCCTCAATCTCTGAAACAGTTCCGACATGGCTGTTTGTTGTCAGACCACTGTCGCTCCCAGAAGCACTGGCATTGTTGACTGCATCATCACTGCCCCCTGTTCTCAAGGAGCCCAGATTAGGGGTATTGGAACCAGAAACGCGTTCCTGTTCCTCCACCGATAGTTTAGGCCTATTTAGGGCCTGGCAATGTGGGCAGTAGTAGGTAATGTATGGAAACTCCTCCTTCCTGGCAAGTCCTGTGCATAAACAAAAACATCAATTAACTTTCCCCTTGTCACCACACCATGCAGAGAAAAAAGCTAACAGGGCGTTGTAAGTGCATGTCTGTGCCGGCATTTCAAGATTGAATTGTACAATACAAGGAGCGTATATCTGTAAAAAGACATGGGACGCAGGCCACTCACCGTTGTGCATATGACAATTGCCACAAATAAGTGCATAAGATTGCGTTGGATCCTCACCCACAAGCAATGCTGCGATGCGAGCAATCCATCCTCCATCATTTGTGACTGATCCCTGAGTAGAATGATGACTAACTACCAGCTGATTATGCTCGGAAGTCTGTGGGCCCTCGGTTCCCTCGGAACGAGGTGTTTCCTCGTCAGAATGATGCTTTGGAGTGCTACCTGCACTGTTGGATCTGGTTTGCACTTGTTTCCGATTTCGAAGCCCGCCAGATTGCACAAGTTCAACATCATTGCTTTTCCCTGTTGGAGCATTAAGCTTAGACTCATTTCCCAAATACACTTTCAGGCCTGAATCTGCACCCAACTTAGATGCAAGGACGGTTGCAGCAGCTGCCTTGGCTGCTGGATCAGAGTCATATCTCTGCACAGAGGAGCTTACATTAAGTACAATATGCAGTTCTTTCTGAGCTGGTTTGGATTCAGAGACGAGATGAGATGATTTTAAATGAAATATAAAAGTTGAAAAAAATATTGTTAGAATATTATTTTTTAATATTATTATTGTTTTGGGATTTGAAAAAGTTGAATTGTTTATTATATTTTGTGTAGGTATTAAGAAAGTTGTAATGATGAGAAAAAACACTTTCCGAATCCAAACGAAGCCTCCCCCCTCCCAAAAAAAAAAAAAAATCCTCCATGAAGAAAACAAAATTGAAACCAAAAAGCATTAAATTGACCATATTTGTGGAAAAGGTAAAAGAAATGAATGCCTTTTGTTTCTGGTCATTTTAAATTCTCAGAGATTACTTCTTAGCAGCATTTCACACGAGATTTGCTTCATCAAAATTCAAAAAATAGGCTATCAGACCATTTATCTATTAATACATATGTTATCATTCAAAAAATAGTCAACTGAAGTAACTACTATGCCTGGCAGCATCCTGCAATTCCCCAAATTTATAACCTTCCCTCTTATAAAACTGACAATTACATCATGAAAACAAGACAGGTGATATGATCTCAATCCAGTGCCTCATACCAAATATTTCCGAGACTCTTGATTTATTCACAACTTCAAATCACAAACTAAAGAAAAGATGGTTATGTGCAAAGCTTACTACCCAAGCTTTGCATTTTTTTTAATTGAAAGGCCTACAGATCTCAAAAAATAGTTCCATGTTAGAAAAATTGATGAAAGCAAACACACAACAACATTATAAGCTTCCAATTACACCTGAATGAGCTGCTGAGTAGTGTAATAATTTGTCCTCTCTTTCAGCTCATCAATTTTTGCCTGCCTTTCAGCCCGAAGCCTTTCCAGAGTTTTCTGATCCTTCCTATCACCTATGCAATCACATGATGGAATATCGAATCATTAATATGCCACTTCTTTTTCCTATAACCACATCATGTACCACCAAAAGGTTAGCATTAAGGTTTTGAGATAGAAACCACCATACTCTCTACAACACCCCTAGATTAGAAATTATACTTCCCAATTTTCTTGCTAGTTTCACTTTCATTCTCCAAAAGAAATAGAACATAAATTCCGATAATGAATGAGTTCATAATAAAAACAATATCATAACTTCACGATGATGAATGCTAGATGGTAGTGCTTGTGTTATGGTGCTTAATAGAAGATGGATGTCCATGAAAGTAGTTTAGCTCTGGGCTCACAATTTATCTGGAGCGCGCACACACACAGAGTCAGAAGGGGTGTACATCAAAACAATAAAATAGTTCATTAGTAGTAAATAAGAACTGAAATAATGTTGGAAATGATAATTAGAAGTGAACTTTGGCAGATATTACATAAATATGCATCAGTCAAAAGAACCACACCCAATACATTGTTTTGAAATGAGTACCAAACAGTACTACTACCAACTTATGAGAGAATAAAATAAAAACCTCAATCTAAAGACTTTTCAGAACTAGGAAGCATTAATGACCTTGGTTTCCTAAGTGAATGGCCTGTAATAATTTCTAACTGAAACTTTAAAACCTCTTGAATGGCCAGATGCTAACGCCTCTGGGATGCTGCTTCTGCAAAGGTATCAGCTCCTTAGAAGATATGAAAGAAGGGAAAAAAAAATACGATAACCTCTGGACTATGGTTCCAAGAGTAGGCATTTAAACCAAAGATCAATAACAGATACATGAACAAGTATCACCTGGCCTAAAAGAACAAGACTATTGGAAGTCATGTGCCCTTCAGGGCAAGCAAGATGCCCCACATAAATCCTTCCTTGGACAGTTTGAAATCATGAATCTCCTGTCCACATCAGAAGGTCACTATTTGACTAAGGAAACTAAAAAACCCTATCATTAGTGAGAACGATCCTCAGCTCTTTCCAGTAATTATTCACCCATTTCGTCCACTTCATGAGTGTCTTCCTCTCCGTGTCACTATTTGACTAAGGTAACTAAAATATCTATTATTAGTGTCCTTCTCAAGTACCCGATCCATCTCTATTCACTATTCTAGTTGCCATGCTGAGAAAACAGAAAAGGCAAAAGCACTCAGGCATGGGGAAGATAAGCGAGCTGTATCGTTTGGTCCAAAAGTCTGTTATAAAGACAAATTAGGTACAGAGGAGAAGTCCCTCGTGGCTACAACAAGGAAAGGACTGAATGCAAAATTTTAGCATCATGTACAATGGGCATGAAACAAGCAAAAATTTTGAGAAATCAAATTAGACATCAATTTTGAGAAACTTACACATCCTTGTGAAGCTTATGAATGTTGAATAAATAGCAGAAGATAAACCGGGCAAAAGAAACATTGGCAAAACCCGTAACGCTCTCATCTTCCAGTTCAAGTCCACTGATCTTGTTGTCATTATAGCATAACCAACGGCAATAACCTGAAAATTGAAGCTGATTTAAGTGAGACCTTCAAGGGACAAGAAGAAGGGAAACGAAAGAAAAGCCAACACTATCATGTAAGGAGAATTTATGTCATACAACATTATAATGCCATATATAAATAAACAAAGTCACCTCCCCTCATCACAGATCAGTCACCATCTCAGATTTTTTAACAAGTGGATGGTTAAGCACGAAGAGAATAAATTAGTTACACGCATAAATACTTTTACGAATGTCACACTCCGTGAGTGTGCATGCGTGTGTATTTGTGTGTGTGTGTGTGTGTGTGTGTGAGAGAGAGAGAGAGAGAGAGAGAGAGAGAGAGAGAGAGAGGGGGATAGAAGAGGAGGATAACGATTACCTGGGAAGATAATAGACAACCAAGCCGATCATTTAAAAAGACGTTGTAATTAGGAACAGCATGCTTGTGATTAGGGACGTACAAATACTCAACAAGGAATGCTACTGCGATCAAATTATTATAACATGCTATCGAAGGAATAAAAAGGTGACATATCTACATATATATATTTATTTACCATGTGTACAGGTTCCTAATGTGTTCATGAATAGTTGTATCGATATATTCATGCGCTGTTAGATATATATTCCAAAACCATAGCCAGCCTTCATAGGCTGAAGCAGAATGGCAAGTATTTTTTTGGTAAGTGCAAAAACAAATTCCAAACATGGCAATGCGTGAAGGAAACATGAGCAAACGTGAGGAAGATTTTCATCTCTCGAACTGCAAGAAAAGTACGCACTCGCTATAAGAATTCTATGGCAATCGGTTCTGCAATCGTGAATGGCCGCCAATCACAACAAAACAAACTACCACTTCTTCACAGAGTTCTACCCATCAGGAAAAAAAAGGGGTACTTTTTCCTCTTACAGATAAAAAGTACCTCAAAAATGACAGAGAATATAATAAGATTGCGGGTCATCCGCCTCCAAGACTGCGATCTCCGCTTCATTCTGGCAAGAACAGCGGCTTCTTCCTTAGAAATGTATTGCAGTCTCTTCTCGAAATCATCACCATGTAGTCTAAAGATTCCCTTCCAAACGCGAGAAAGAAATCCCCGCTGCTTCTTCTTCTCATTCCCATCAGTAGTAGTGGTAGTTGTAGCACCACCAGCAGTAGACTCCTTTTCACCTTCCCCAATCCCTTTGTCCTCCGCCATTTCCTTCCTACCCTAATATGCACTACAGACACAAATCGCACCCCCCGTAAGAAAGAATTTTGACAAATAGAAGTTAGTTTTAAGCTCCATTATACAGAGACAATCTTCCTTTTCACAAGATATAAAATTACCACAATCCCACTGCAAATAAAATCATATTAAAAAAGTATACGCAAGTTCAACCTCAGTAATATTGAAATTAAAGGTTCAATTGTGATAGATAATCATTGAGCACGTCAGATCACATCAGATCTAGAAAATACCAGAAACCGGTAGAAAAATAAACCTTCGGAATTGATCGCCGATCTAAGAAGCTTCAATTGGTTAATCAAGAAATCTCACTCCCCCGCTTCTTCTCCTTCAGATCTCTCTCTCTCTCTTTCTCTCTCTCTCTCTCTCACACACACACACAACAGAGGGAAATGATGAAAGCCGGTGGCGGAACTAGGAAGTCCGTGTGAATGACGCAACGCTTTGATCGAGCAAAAGACAGGAATGCGGGGGAGCACGCCGAAAGGGTTTCTACGATGGTGTACGTGTCTGCCGAAAGAAGAAAGGCCTTTTTTTCTTCTTCTGAAAATCAAGAGCCTTGCCTTTGGATCGAACTTTTGACGAAGAAATTACAACTATCCCGTCAAAAAATAGTTGAATTCCGCACTCAAATTTGCTTTTCCTCAAATCCCCATGTGCGGACACTCCAATTCCCAACCCTTTAGATCTTTCTTTCAGTTTCTTCCAGAATGCTCAGCACATTAGTTGCCAAAACGCGTATAGTGAGAAGTAGTTGGACATTTTTAGACAACGGCTGCAATAAATAATTTGTATATTTATATACGTAATTAATATTACTGTCAGAACCCTAAAATCTACGGCACATATATAAATATATATATAGATAAAATCTATGCATTAGCCTACACAACACATATCATAATTTTTTTTATTTTTTTTATTTGTTTCTCTTATTAAATGTGTATTATATAGATGATGAATAAAAAAAAATAAATGTTTTAAGAAGATTAAAATAAAATTAAAAATTAAAAATAAAATTAAAAATAATTTGATGTGTGATGTGTAGACTTATGTATAGTAATGCTTATATATATATATATATAAATATATATATTCTTTTTCATATTAACTCTAGTACAGAATGGTGAGATCGACAAATGTTCATTAATATTCAACATGGTTCGGACAAACTCAACACATAATTTTTTTCTTGAAGATTAGTTTAATACTCTCAGATTTTAATAACAATGGATCTACTGGATTAAAATTGCGTTTAGGTAGTGAAGTATTTTAAAATATTATGTGAATAGTTATGAAAAAAATAATGATAAAATATTGAATAATAATAAATAATAATAAAAAATAGACAAAAATAATAATAAAATAATAATGATATATTCTTAAAATACTTCAGTATCCAAACTACATCTAAGTCAATCGTGGATTAAAATGTGAAACTCATGATCAACCCGCATAGTTTCTATAAACTCTATAGTATTATTTAAAAGCCTTTACACCATACATCATTGGTATTATTTAATTTGGAAGTTTCAAATCTTATAATTTATATTTCAAATCAAATTATGGCATGCAAATAATGTGTGGTGTAAAAGTTTTCAAATAAAATTATTTTAACATTAAAAATTATAATTATTTGTCTGTCAAATTTATTAATTAAGATTATAAAGATTAATTTTGCTATATTTTTATAAAGGCTGTTGAATCGATAACTTGGATGAATTCAACCCAGTCGGTGCAAAATAACCTTGTTAATTATTGGCTCGATTTTGCTTAGGTCCTCAGACAAAAACAGCCGTTCACGTTTCATCCTTGCCACGAAGCGTCATTAAATGCCAGCGTAAATTTGCAGCCGACTACAATATATTACGACATTTCAAGGCTAACGACAGACTATTATCGTGAACCATACGTAAATTAGGTGTTTAGCAGCCACGAATTTGAATGCCTGGAATGATTGTATTGTTCAAGTTCATTTGGCTTTAAAAATTTTTTTCTCGAGGCGGCGGCAAAACAGTACTGAACAAGTTATAGCCATTCTGGCAATATCCCTTATTCCCTTTCTTTCTACTGCATGATTACAAATAGGTTAACGACATAAATCGAAAAAGGGTGAGCAAAGTAGATTGTGCTAACGGCTAAGAGTAAGATCATGGGATGCCAAAATTTTGAGAAATATAAATGGCAGTGTAGTCAAATTGGTGTGCCTAGAAACAGTAACTTTCAAGATTAGTCCTTTATCCCATGGTATATTATCCACAGTCCTCAAAATTTCTTGAAGTCCGGACTTAGTTACCAATTTTGGAAATTAAAACTGCGGCACAAAGCTACGGTGGAGAAACCATATCCCTCTGCTTTTGATGGTACCCAAGATGAACTGTAGTAATGGGAAGTTTTAACTATGGCGGTCTATGCCAACCACGAGCATGAACTTGGCAAAGCATGAGGCGTACGTGCTCGGTGCTGTTCCCGTGTGTCCACCTCTAACTTCCTGCAAACAACCATCCCGTATCAGAAACAAAAAATAACGTGATGTATGAACATGTTGATTCACCTCATTCTTCCTTTTAAAGCAAAATAACACTCATCAGGAACCACACAGATTGTCAGAATAAACTAAAACCTAGAGACAATTATGGGAGTGATTCAGATAATACACCTGGACTCGACTCCCAACAACTCCTTGGACATCGTCCACCCCAACACGCACAATCAGCAAAGTAACATTCTCATAAGGAAGATTAGATTAACTGATTCAGATTAATTTTTTATTTGATTTTTTGGGCTTCAGAAAAAAGAGTTCATTCATTTGTTCAATAATCAGGTTTCCCTGGAGATTGCGAAGACACGGAGCGGCACCTACCATGTGCAGTACCAGGTCCAAAAACAATAAAATACTGATGCAGATATTCAAGCCAACTGGTGCCATCATTCTTCTTCTGCCCTCCAAGCCAGCATGTCACCTGAGTACGCTGTAGAGCATGAATTCGTGACTTTACAGTTGATGATAAACCTTTGCTCTCTTGAATCATATGGATTACTCAAATAACTTCTGCCATAAGCAAGATGTGCTCCAGCAATCCCAATACTAACTTTGGCCAACCCTTTCATTGTTCGTGCACCTAAATCAAATGACAATGATTATGATAATGATAAATACCAATACAAAGAGAAGGGGAGTGAAGGCTATGTTAGAAACACAACAACTAACCCAAAAGTGGCAGTAAACACCAAAGAAGTTTCAGAAGTCCAAAAAGATTACATGGAAGGTTAGTCAAGAAACTTACCTCCTGGGAAGGGAATATGGAAGTTTGACATCTGTCACAAGCAAATATTGCCCATCATCATCACGAATTCTCAGGGACGGAAGCTATGAGTTGAACAGTAATATGGCCCCTATTTCTCAGAACCATTGACTCACCACGCCTATGCATGAATCAAGCCCAGTGAAGATGACAGGCTCGTTGGTCCCTAGTTATCCACTTTTGATAGAGGTCATATGCCATGTCAAACTTGCCAATTTTGCAGTACTTCTTGATAAGTAACTGAAACGGAATGTGATCGATTGGAAGCTCAGTTTTCTGTATCTTGGCAAAAAGCTCTGCAGCCACTTCCATATTGCCTCTCAGACAGTGACCTCTAATAAGTTCAGTGTAAGTTATCATATCAGGTTCATATCCATGTCTCAGCATTTCATCATGTAATTGAAGTGCTAAACGCATGTGGCCCAAGTTACAAGCAGCTCCTATCAACATATTATAAGTAACGACATCAGGATAAAGACCAGAAAGAAGCATCTCCTTTTTAAGTGAATACGCATTAGCAATGTTCCCTCCTTTTACTTGAGCATGAACCAGTGCATTGAAAGTAAATACATTTGGTAGAACACCAAAAGCCAGCATCTGATCTCTGATAGAGAATGCATTACCAAGATCTCCCAGTCTTCCATAACAATCAATTATGACATTCCATATGTGAGGCTCAGGCACTATTGAATTTTCTAACATACAAACAAGAAAGTTATGAGCTCTGCCAACATTTCCATAAATGCATAGCCCTTGAATTATAATTTTGTATGAAATTGGGTCAGGAGTAACTCCAATTCTTGCCATGACACCATGGATGTAGGAAGCCTCTTCAAATTTCCCATCTTTACAAAGACCATTTATGAGTGTATTGTACGTAAAAACATCTGGAAGTAAGCCTCTTTTAAGCATTTCACAGAAGTACCGGTATGCAAGTTTCATTTGTTGACTCAAACAAAATCCATGGATAAGTACATTATATGCAACAACGTCTATTTGGATGTTTTTTCGGACCATCTCATCCCAAAGACTAAGAGCTTGAACCATCTCTCCATTCTTAAAATGACCATCCATAAGTATAGTTGAGGTAATCAAATCTGGTGATTCCTTATCCTTTTCTTCATCTAATATCTCCCCAAGAAGCTTCCATGCTTCCTCCAAAAGACCTTTCTTGCACAATGCATGTACGAGTATGTTACAAGTAACTCTGTTTGGCCTAATATCACTATTAGCCATAACAGAGAAAACATAGAGAGCTTTATCCACGTTATCATTAAGACAATAACCCTTGATGAAAGTGTTGTATGTTGCACGGTTGGGAGAGGGACCCATTTCTACCATCTCTCTAATAAGCCAATCAGCCCTCTCCAGGTCACTGGTCTTACACAGTCCATTTACAAGATAGTTGTGTGTAAATACATCAGGAACAACACATTTATTTATCATTTTTCTTCGAAGCCATAGAGCTGATCCCACTTTACCCAGTAAACATAAATCTCGAATTACATGTACATGTTTAGCATAATTAACTTCCAAAGTGCATTCTTGAAAGCCTACATCTGGTAATGGTATGCTCTGCCTGCATAGTTTAAGGTGAGAAATGAAAGCATGTTATAATCTCAGGGTGCCATATAACAATAAGAATATTCAGACGCTTCAAACATAAATTATCAAAGGCTCTCATCACACAGAGCTATTTTGCTACATCTGACAAGCAGTCCTCCACAACATACATGGTAACCGTATTTAAGATCCATCTGACCCAAAAAAGAGTCAACAAGCATAATCAACAGTACTCCCAACTACTACAAGCAATTACAGCTTTGACAAATATAGTTGTAAAGGTACTAGATATATTCAATTGCAGACAGTGGCATGTAGAGTTCTGTGAATTTAAGTAAGGATATTCAGCTACCAATACCTATTACTATTGATGATATTGATCACCATAGGTTTATGAAAATTCCACCTGTGATTGGTAGCACACCATATAATGGGAATTTCTAGTCTATCAGATTTTTTTTTTTTTTTTTATAATTAATAAGAAATTTTATTACCAAGAATAGGCACAGCCAGACTACACAGGATGGATACAAATGAAACACCTACTACACTCTAGAAAGCAGGAAAACTAAAAGGGAAATACTTGGTGTCCCGAGAGAAGGTCTCCCGACACTTTTTTTTTTTTTTAATTTTATTTTTACTTAGTGATTAAAGAAGTGTTTTTAATGATGTTCGATTTTTTTTTTAAAATGTTTAAGGCTATTAAAAAAATGCATAAAAAAAATAATAAATAAATTAATTAATTATAATTAAAAAAAAAAGAAGAAGAAGAAGAAGATGAAGATGAATTACACTAATCGGGACCCAAAATCGGTGGCTGTAGTGCCACCCAAACTAAAACAGATTCAGTACAAGTCTATCAGATTTTATTGTAACAAATTTCAAACTCCATGGTTTTCTGTAGAAATTGTTGGACTGTTTAAAATTAACACGAAAGCAAGCAACAGTCCTAGACTCATCTTAAACTCTTTCGAGAAAGCTGAAAGAAACTGATAGGACCTCCAATTTTTCCCCTTCAGTTTCAAAGAGTAAAATTATCAAAAGCTGACCTCATCGTTTTCAAACGTTCCAAACTATCCTTTAGCATTGTATCTAACACATTGAAAACTGGATATGGATCTCTTTTATCGTCATAATCCTTTTGCTTTGAATACCAGTCTCGAGCTCTCAGCTGGTAACGTTCATCCATAGTTGCCATGAGATGTTCAAAAGAAGGCGGCGGCAGATCCTCATCCCCGCAAGTCCTTCACACGTACGTTAAATCGAAGAAAACTAATTACACTCTCGATTAAAAAGAAAAGAAAAGAAAAGAAACTAAAACCAGTCAAAAAAATACCGATACATATTGTTGATGAATTTCGTATAAATAATCCAATCACATTATGGAAAAAATGAAGAAATGAAAACATGCATTACTACATACAGAATATAGGTATATAAAATATATAAACAGATCTGATTTAGTTACCTTATCTTATACTTGATCTACATAAATAGAGACAAGGTCTTAACCGAAAACCAATATGAGATTTTATCTTCGTCTTTCTAATCAGTTTTCTCAGCAACCAAACAGGTCGTGCAGAAGAAGAAGAAGATAGAAGAGAGTAACCTGACATTTGAATCAAATTTAATCTTGGAGCAGAAAATGTTGGCAAAGATCTGAGTAATATCGTGCTTGATGGAGTCTAGGGCTCGATTCAGATATCTAAGAAGAAGAATATGGGACGCAGCTGACGAAGATTCTCCGCAGCCAATTAGTAACTGAGAGACAGACATCTATTTCAATCAATCAGCGATACAACGATAACACGCAAAATCACAATCAGCAACGATTTCGCAAACAAAACAAAAAAGAAGATTAACTATAAATTTAACTCACGGCCATTCGATGCTCTCTCTCCCTCTCTCTCTCTCTCTCTGTGAGTGCGTCTTTGATTTGTTCCGCTGCTACCGCGGCTGCTGCTTGGTCCCTCCAATGCTGCGTCGCGATTGAACCTTGGATTCGTAATTTTCAGATGGTGGTGAAGTGATGACCCACTGGATTTCGCAGCAATTGGGCCAGTGTTGGCATCAAAGGGCTTGGCCCAACACAATCTATAATATTCCACGATTGGTAAAAAGACGGAGATAGGGACGATGGATAAAAGTTATAGGAGTTCTTTTTAAAAAAAAAACAAAAACAAAAACAAAAATCGTCCGTAGAAGGAACACTTAATAATTAATTAATACTGTTTTGTTTTTTTTTTTTGGCATTTTTATAAAAAAAAATATGTATATTTTTATATGTAATTTTATATGCATTTTTGTGCTTTTTCCCTAAAGAGAAATACTATACCCCGGTTTGGATTGAAAACCGATCTCAATTTATTTCATCTAATCATTACAACTATTTTAAATTTTCACACAATATAATAAATAACTTAATTTTTTCAAATCTCAAAATAATAATAATTTCTAACAATATTTTATTCAATTCATAAATTCATCTCTAAAAATTATAAAAATGAAGCTTAAACCTGACATTATCTGTACTAATATATTAGATTTGCTTTATTATAAAAGAATTAAACTGTAAAAAATAAATTATAACATATTTCCCTAAATTTTTTATCTTTATTTTGTAGGCTTAAAATTGATTTATAAAAGAATAGTTCACTGCGCACGCAACCATAAAACTTTTGTTCAGTAGACATTGCAAAACAGCTACAATTGGGAGACGGAGACCGAACCAATGTATAGAATACATATTACAACGTAACTCCAGCGGTTCTGATTACCAGTATATTATTTTTTAAAAATCTTCACAACGTATTACTATTCACTCACACTTCACACTCCACATTTTTTTTTATCAAATATTTTTTATATAAATAATGAATAAAAATTTTGAAATAGTTATAAAAAAAAAAAAAAAAAAACTCAAAATTTTTTTTAAAAAAATATTAAAAAATTGAATAGAATATGGAGTTTGGATAAATAGTAAGAAATTGTATAGCAAAACCCTATTATTTTTACCCCCTTGTATTAGAGAAGATGTCGTTTTTGCCAATGTTTTGTTAATCCCATACCGAGTAGATGAGAGAGGTGCGCAGGGAAGGGAGGCTATAAATGCAGAAGCAAACATCCATAGAAAGCATACCTTTCTCGGCCTTTTGGCTAAGATCAAGTGTAGTATCTGTTCTTATCAGTTTAATATCTGATACGTGGCCCATCGGGTCACACGATATTAAATTAATATTTTGAGGGGGAAGGCCCATCACAGTAGCTTGCTGCTGGGGTCTTCAAGCATCGCCCATGCGTTGCACTATTGCACGGGCCTGGCGCACCCCACCCAAAACAGTCTTAATACGTTTCTTTGTGAAGGATAAATATTACAGAAAGTCAGTTTTTAAAGAGGAAGGCAAGCTCTTTTATTTGCAGTGACCCCTTGGTCGCATCCCTCCAAAATTGGTTCTTCTTGAAGCAGAGGCTGTATCCTTACCACCAGCACTCTTGAACTTAAGTGGTACAGCTTGCTCAATGTACGATTTTCCTGGAAAGTTCCTTTTTTCTTTTGGGAGTGATCGTAATTGTGGCAACCAGTACGCCACATACTCGCCTTCAGGATCGTATGTCTGTGCCTGCAATTTTTAAAGTATATTGTGTGATAATTATATGATTAAAGTACATCTCCTCGCTCATCTTTTTTTCCATGACCAATGTTTCTCTGCCTCATTCATTCCACTTGCTTTCATTTACTACCGAATTAAAGCATGTTTAACATTATATCTTTTCAATAGAAATCAAAATGGAGTTGGAAGATGATGCTGCTGATTTGCAGAGTAATTGCAATTCAGGTCTTTTACACCACATCTTTTCACTTACCATTAAACACAAACAAGAATATCAAATAGAAAATTTTCACTTACTTGCTTTGGGATGCTGAAGTAACGATCTTCTCTAGGATCGTTCCCAACTCCTAAACAAGAAGAACAAAGAATGAGGAATGGCGTAAAAGGTCTCCTTTACTTCAGGAACAAATAATGAAGATCATTGCAATTTTGATATTACATTCACAACTACAAGATTAATGTTACTAACGCTACCATCGTAATTCGTACCATCACCAATGTTTCAGAAGTTATAGTTTCATTTTTTAATTTCAAAAATTTTGTGGCTAATGCATGTCTGGCTATATTAGCCATGTTTTGTGGGTATTACGTTGGTGTGCTTACAAGGAAGAATAAGGTTGTTTAGTTTCCCATTGATTTCTGACTCCTTCAAAGTATACAATCAGATAAAGGCTTCCATGGATTACACTGAACAATATAACAATATTATATCCAACACTTTTTACCCAACTTTCTTGTCAAGATCTATGAAGACGAAGTTTACCTGCGCCATATGTCCAGTTTCCGTAATTGGAACATGGGTCAAAATCCAATAGGCACGTCTCAAACCACTCAGCTCCCATACGCCAGTCAATACCCATATCTCGAACAAGAAAGGAGCATACTATCTGTAGAAATAACATTGCTTGTTGGTAATTTACTGTCTTAATTAATATTGTGATTCAACAAGCAGTCTTTAGCCATTCTTGAGACTTACCTGCCGACCTCGGTTTGACATAAATCCAGTGGTTGATAGTTCTTTCATGTTTGCATCAATGAGAGGGTACCTGGAAGTTCAGCAACCTCCATTATGTAAATCATGTAGCAGGGCAATCTTAATCGATTTCTGGAAATGTAATTTCAAAATTTGACTACATATTTGGTTCACAGGGCATTTGATCACCCGGTTTCATGTACTGGGAAACAGAAGAAGGAAAGAAAAAGGTTGACGAAAGAAAAAAAGGTCTAAATCGAGGGTTCCATTCAGATAACGAAGTGCTGAAGTAATACGTATAATCAAAATGAAAAAGAGACTCCATAGTACAGGTGATATAACCACAAACACAGAGTAATCACCAAAGATTTATAAATACAGTGTAACAATAGTATCAATAAAATGTAACTTTTCAGTCAGTAAACAAAAATGAAGCAGCATCACAATTTAAAACTTGGGGCAGAACTACAATTTGGGGCAAAAAATATTTAAAACTTCTATATAGTATATATCTGTATGAAGTAGTACCCCAACAGTTGGTTTCTTTCCCTCGTTGGTTTTGACAAACAGGTTGGCATCTCAACTCTCTATGTGCTTATATATTTATGTAGGTTCTTCGCCCCGAAAAAATAAAAATCTAGTTTTCATCCCGCATGAACCTATAAAACAAGATGGTAACTGAGACATTTGGCGAAATGACAATGTACCCTGTATGGCCGTTTCTCCAGGACTCAAACAGATTCTTGTCTTGGCTCCATCTGCGCTCCACTTTTCTTGGACCACCTTAGAAAAGAGAACTTCATGAGATTACATATTAAAAACATGTAACCTGAGAAAATTCCGATGTGATGCTTAAATTGATCTATTAAAAGTCACAGTCACTATCTCTCATGCACTTCATTATGTTATATGTTATCCAGAAACACATCGATCATTACAAAACAGGTTTGAATTTTGATGATCTAAAAACTGATAAAACACTAGGTGAATTTAATATGTCAAATCTTTACCTATATGGAAGAGGGAATTCCCGTATTTGACTGATAGAAACCTGAAGTAATCTCTCCATATCAATTCGAACAAAATCCTGTTGTGTTAAATATTGATTCAGGGGAAGAAAGGGAATAAAACATCTGATAAAGCTCAAACCAACGCAAAGATTGTTTGTAATTAAGAATTTCCAATACACTACTTCCATAATTAATGCTACAAATTAATATTTCTCTATGCACCAACAAGTGTTTAGAGAAATGGGTGTGTGCGTCAGGGGTGTGTAGAAGAATAGAGAGATAGAGGGAGGAGAGCCAACATGGGAAAAAATAAGAATAAGAAATGGAAACAAAATATGGAATGTCGAAAGAAATTTCGGTAATGTTGGTGAAGGAAAAGAAGTTATGATGTAGTCATCTCATTGCAAATTATATTTTTGACCTCCTCATCCAAACGTGACATTTTGACAATAATAAAGGAAAGGGTGTCCTGTAAAGAACTTTTGGGACGAAATATTGTGATGTAAACCTGTCATGGGGTTTGCTCAGACATTGGTGTATCCACATACATACATTGATCAAAATCAGTCCCCATACAACATAAGAAAAGTACCTTAATATTCTTCATCCATATTTTGCTCAATTCACCCGCAACTTAGGAAATCATGAATTTGATAGACAAAAATAGAGATAAAATCAAAACACTGCCAACACATTTATCTTGAGAAAAAGAATAGTACCAGTATGTGGAATTATTGGCTTGCCTTTCATTTTCATATCTCTTCACCTATAAAAATATAAATCGGTCTCAGTCCTTCAAAATTATTTATATCTAGGAGTACACAAAAGCAAAAATTTACAAAATTTTCAACCTCTTCATGTATGAAGCGAGGAGAGAGGCTTCCTGAAGCAAGCCATGGAGAGAATTTCGTTGAATAATCAGGTCCTAACATCCCATTCCGGGTCTCTTTGTATATCTTTAGCAAGTCCTACAAATGCAGGAAAGTAAATAAACCATTTAATCGGTGCTATTAGTATACCTTCAACCATCATATATTTTCTACTTTAAGTCTATGGTTGAGGTAGCTCTATCAAAAATCAAATCTTTGTAACTACATGTTTATTTTGAAACTGATAATCTCTGCATTTCATCCCAAGGAATTGGATCCCTTTGAAATCTTTTAGTATCAAATGCACAAATCCATCATCGCCACTCAGGTCATAAAAGGAAAGTTACAATCAGATGAGACATTAAGCTTGGTTTGGATAGAGAGATGCTTCCATCTCATCCCATCTCATCTCATCCTATCTCAATATCCAAACGCTACAAACACAAACACTTTTCAATTTCAAATTTTCAACTTTTTCATCTAATCATTACCTAATTATTACAACTTTTCCAAACTTCCAAACAAAACACAAAAAACAATTCCACTTTTTCAAATCTAAAAAAAAAGTAATATTAAAAAATTATATTATAACAATATTTTAAATTTATAATATTTTTAATCAACTTTTTCTCTCTCCTTTTTCAAAACGCATAAAACATTTTAACTCAAACCATTTCTAACTCATCTTATCTCAACTCAACTCAAATATCTCACTATTATTCATAAACCATCTCAACTCATTATCCAAATCAGGCAAATCTGAAGCCAATAACTCTAATGGCACCATACTTCAAGATTTATTTATTTGTTCTGCAGCAACGTGTCTAAGATCTCAGATTTTCATTCCTGTTGCAGTGTATAGCCCGCAATCTTGCAGTAAAAAACAAGCATCGACGGTGAGATGATTCTGAGGGATTTTCCCTTACCTTTTTCCAGAAATACTCGTTTACCCTGCCCAGTGCAGCACTTTCACCACCAACAAATTTCATTCCTTTGTTAACCTGTATTAAGAGGAAAAGATATGCACTAGAAGTCAGGAATTGTTAGATTCTGATGGAAGTATGTATCTCAAATTTCTTATCAGAGTGAAACTTGATCTACATCTGTAGAGTCTATATGCCAGTGTGAACAAGCCCACATTTTGTGACTGGAAGCCAAGCTGATCGATTGAAGGAACATATCCCCATTCGCTGACACTTGGTGGCGGCCCAAGAGATGTTGGAGTTTTGATACATCCACGGATAGTGCATTTAGCTTCCACAGACTGCAAAAAAGTTTTATTACGTCAACAAACATAGCTAGCACATAGAAAAGGCTTCCGGCTCAGTACGATGCCATGTGATGATCTCAAAACTAATATTAAGAATCTTCATGCCTTGCGAAACTGAGTATAAACATCCGGTAAACTGACGGTATCGAAAGGAAGGTCATCAATGTGGTACATGGTAGTGCCCCAAATAAGCTGTAACTTCGGGTTGTGAACATTACTCGACTCCGAAGCTGGTTCTGGCATCACTTGTTGCAGACCTTTGGTGACCAATCTTTCGATATTCAGCTCCTCACTGCATGTCTCTTTTTGGGCATACACCTGACTAGAATAGATTACTTCAATAATAACTCAGAATAGCCAGTTACACTAACTAAACAGATAGGTATGGTGGAAAAACTTAACTGTGTGAGCTCCATAAGCTTTGGCGAGAGAAGGGAGAATTTCCTCGGGTTTACCGTGTTGAATAAGCAAATTAAGGCCTCGCTTTATCAAATTCCTCTTCAGGTCAGCCAAACATTCAATAAGAAATTGTGCTCTCAACGCTGCCAAGCAATCATTCCTCCGAGTTATTCTATTAAGAATTAATCTTTGTATCATCCTACACACCACACATCATAATTTTTTTATTTTTTATTTTTATTAAATGTGTATTATATGGATGATGAATAAAAAAATATAAATATTTTAAGAAGACTAGAATAAAAAATAAATTGAAAAAAAATTAAAAAAAATAAAAAATAATTTAATATATGGTGTGTAGGTTGATGCATAGCAATTCTCTTTCATTAAACTTGCGTACTTCTTTATACGTGGTGACTTGAATTTTGAAGGCGTATGCAATACCATGAATAATGCAATCATTTCGTCACCGTAGAACATCCATAACTTTTAACACAAATAACTAAGAAACATACCGCCGGTTTTAGGGAATCCGAAGTAATACGTGGTGCCTAAAAGCCGAGGATCGACGCAATAAACCGGTAATACCATCTGGGACGAAACCCATGCCTGATACAAAGCCTCGTTATCCAAAACTCTTAGATCGTTCCTGAACCAAACTATGGCGGTCCCCCCTCCTCGGCCGGTCCTCGAAGACGATGAAGAGTACATTTGAAAGGTTTGGTCGACAATGCGGTCCATTTCGTCGGAGGCTAGTCCCGGAACCTGTTGGTTTGTTGCAGAAGCCGATGATCTCGATTCAGGTTTCGAGATAGAATTCATGGTCTGGAAGAGATTAACGAGCTGATTTGAGTTCGTGAGTAACAAATTTGGTTTCGACGGGAATAGTTTTGTCAGGGAAAGAGATGGGATTGAGGAACAGACACTTGCCATGTATGCATATATGCATGTTTCAATCCTAGTTAAGTTTGGATTTTGCAGAGAGAGAGAGAGAGAGAGAAAGGGGGGGGGATTAGAAGTAGACAAACTGGCACGTGTTCAAGGGTGTTTGTATGACGTGGCTCAATGATAGCCTATGGAGAGGCGATGTAGACTGTAGTACATAGACGGAGAATTAGGTTAGGTTGTGCCATGATAATCAATTAAAGTTTAAAATTAAATAAAATATTAAAATATTATTTTTTAATATTATTATTTTTTAAAATTTAAAAATATTAAATATTATAATAATAGATGAGTTGAAATCAATTATAAACCTAAATAGTCTAAATTTTCAAACATGACCTTAAATTGTGTATAAAAGAGCATAACACAATTTTAGTTTCGTTTGGAGTATACGAGAGACATAATTTTGCAATCGACGACTGCTGTAGAAGTGATAAATATTTTCCCTTGTAAAGAATAATTTGTACAAATTCGAGATATAATCTCGTGTAAGTTATTTGAAAAATATAAAATCTACTAAAAAATCCATTTTCATATATTAAGATCCATTTTTTTCATAACGTCTGCATGAGATTTACATGCTTTGAACATGGATGCCCTCCACTCATATATAGCATTGCTCTTCCTTCGTCTAATGTTTCTAGAGAAATACTTTAACTATAAATGAATTACATAAAAGTAAATTCACAAACTAATATGATTTGATGTAATACATCAAATTATAAAATTACTTTTAATGTAAAATAGATCTAACATATTACGTGAAGCTATATCAATTTATGAATTTACTTTTCTGTAATCATTTTGTCCAGCAGTTCTCATGTTTCGGATCGTTGAACCATTCTCATCTTGCACAGACTACGAAGGGGGTAATGATAAGCACGTACAAAACATTTTAATTGTCGTTCTCAATCTGATTCATCAGGCAAAACCTCATTTTCAAAAGATTATGAAGGTTTTTATTTTTCTGCAACCCATGAGTCAAGCTAATTAAGGAATACAAAAATTGAGTAATGTCTATGGCATAGCCTTGCCCAAAAGTATGAAGTATAGGACAACATGTCTATCGTAAGCATCTACGGCATTTGCACCAGGCTGAAGGGGGCAACTGAATATTTATCAGATGAAGCGCCTGACATCTAATCTAATCTTCATGAGCAACTGAATGCGTCCAAAATCCACAACCATCCTCGGCTCAGATCCCACACCACATTAGATACTCTGGTTGCACCCATTTAACGACCAACTTTGTTAGAAATCAGAGAGTGACACAATACCAAAACACAGGAAGTATACAATAAACGAAGAAAAACTGAGAAGCAAAACAAAATAGACATCCAGTTAAGTTTCTTCAAAACAAGCTGTGTCAAAATTAAAGATATATTCTTTTCCAACCAAGAAGAAGAAAGATATTTTGATACTGTAGGTGCAAGTATTATGCAGTGAGCAACTACCAAAATCCATAGATTCAGTTGCATGGTTTAGCTAGTCAAACAGAAATTAAAGATGCAAATTTTAACTAATAAAGGTGGACATAGAATTTAATCATCACTCTGAAGCATATATTAAAAACAAAAGGTACAATAGAAGAGATGGTGTCTATCACAGTAGTACCTGTCACTAATGATTTAGATCACATGAAAGAATAGCTAATGATGGTATTTCTGTCCTTTCAGAATAGTCCATGACCTAAAATTAGGCAATTAAGCATGTGTTATTTACTGAAGTAATAGCAGAACATGTTCACAAGAGCCTCGCATATTGGTGTTTCTAGAGTGGTTATTGTTTCTGCTTTTGATTAGTGATGGAAATAATAGTGATAGCCAACAGCGTTGCAGCCTAAGATACGGGCCGTGGCCATCAAATAGGAGATTCAACAACTCACCAAGCCTTCCAAATTGCTACAAGCTGCATTTCGAAAGAATGGTAACTTTAAAACTTATACAATTGCGTATTCGTGGTGTAGACAATCATCTTATTTTGAAGCAAGCACTCTGCCATTTAATTGACCTCAGTAACTTGCCAAGTAACGACATGTTCAGTATGAATTCATGGAGATAAGCCTTTTAAATTTATATCAGTGTGTTAAATATATTACATACAAGTATGTAAGAAAACGTAGAAGAATACACTTCAGAAATCAGGACTATATGATGTAGAAATTCAAATGAAAATGGAGAACAAAATATTCTTACCGATATAGCTGCTCCATTAACACAAGCAATGCAATCTGATGATTTAAGACCAATGTAGACAACCTGATTGATAAGTTAGCTCGCTCACGCAATTGTTGTCCATGACCATAAGGTCCACCTATACAAAACAATAATCTAGAAGCACCCTACAAAAACAAAAAAGGAAAAAGGAGAGAAGCCATGTGTTATCAACTAGAAAAATCATATAAATGCCTAATTCAAGTTACACATACAAGTTGGAAATCAAATTTGTTGTCTAGGTGCTAGAGTATGAGTCAAAGCATCGTGTTTTGGGATGCATCAATATACATATATGTAATATCAGAGCAACAATAGGGGAAGAAAAGAGACATGGACTGCTCAGATTTTGAAAAGGATCGTTGAGATGGCCACATGTAGAAGCACCACTACTTTTTTTTGGCCTTTTTCACCAGCTCAAGAATGAGAGAATGTCTCCAAGGAATAACGACCACTCAAAAGTCTATTATGTGCTGCTTAAAATCTATAAGTCAATGACATTGCATCTTGGATAAAATTTAGCAGTGCTTCATTTTAAAGGTTAGACAGTAAATATTTATGTGACATGTCTTCTTAAAGAGAAGTAGAAGTACATGTTCTGTTGATATATTGGATCATCAAAAGCAAATGAGATAGCCTGTTTACTGATTGGATAGTACAAGTCCATGTTTTGTTGATATAAATCACATTCTGCTTTTACTTCATCATGCCACCGAGCAAGCTCTACTTTCATAGAGAGATAATTGAAGATTTGTAGCAAAAAAAAAAAAAAAGGAGGACCATTTCAGAAAGCTATCAAAGTCAGGGGAGCTCATACCGTATTCCCCGCATCGCCTACTAGCTCTGCCATCTGCTCAGATGCAATGTCTTGTCCATTTTCATCCAGCATCACAACCTGAAAGTGTAAGATTATAGAATGGAGATATGAGAGGAAGCTGCAATCCATGAGAACAGTTTTTTATAATTCCCATAAAAAAACGAAGTAATGCTACTCCCTTTTCTAGAGCTTTTGAGTTACAATTCTGTTTTCCTAGAATGAACTTATAGCAGAAAATTTGGAACAATCAACAATAAAGTTCTTCTCCACTCTCTGTCCAGATTAGATGTTCCAATTCAGAAGGAGATAGACACAACATGTAAGCCCTACAGTATGTGATGCTACTTGTGCAGGACCCTCTGGTAGAGTGGAATCTACATTCTACCTCTATCCGAATGAGACCATCCAATTCAAACATAGAATTGAAAAGGATTCAAATCCATGAACAATATTACAAGCTTAAAAGATCGAACCAACGGTGCTATAGAATTCTATGATAAATAATATAAATGCAACGAATAATATGCATTTAGAAAAAAAGGGCAAGACAAAATCTTGCTCGTGAGAAATTACATGTCACCACCTAATAAAAGAAACAGTACAGTGGTGATCTAACCATATCTTGCTCAAGACAGTACCCAATCGTCAGACCTGATAAGGTTCATGATAGCCGCGTCTTCATCGTCAACCTGAGCCCTCAAATCACTACAACACAAGGCATCGATTCACTGAAATACTATTTTGATCATTATGCATAACCAATAGTGAAACGCTGAATACAATTCATAAGGAAGCATTTAAAGCAAGTCTAAAACTCGCCTAAAAAATAAAATGGCTAAACAAAGAATGATCAGAATAAAAAAGCCATACTGCGCATTTCTTGGATTGGACCGTATCTGAACATCATCAACACTGCAATAGTGCTTGAGTTTCCCAATATATTCTTCGACCACGAGTTGTGCTCCACGGGAACGCTTTTTCCCTACCGTTAATATCCGAATTGGAAGAGCTCTCTGCCAAAATTATTGGTAAAAAAGTTGTGAATTAAAAAACCCAAAAGTAAATTCAAATTCCAACCTCAATCACAACACAAATAGCAGATTTTATTTTTTAGATAGAGTGGGTAGACATAGTTTACCACTGATTGACCTGAGTATTTGCATTGTCTTGGTCCAGGTCCTGAATTTGTCAAGATCGAATATGAGTGGGAAATGCGGTATTGGTGGTATAAAACTTATGCGCAAACTCATAGCTTATCAAGTGAGGTGAAGAGTGTGAGAACCTGGAAGAGGAGTTGAGCCCTTTGTATGAAGACTGGTACAGAATGAGATAGCCATTCGAGAGAATCCGAGGCCCTAAAGGGGCAGACGAGGAAATATGTTGGATACCAAATCCGGATCGCTATGAGCTTATTGAGCTCAGAGCTACCTGGTGTCGTTTCCTATTCTCTCTCTCTTGTTTTTTGCAATTTATATAAAACTAATAATTTATTAAGGTGCTACTACATTCACCGAGATCAAGACGGCCGATTTCTATTTTATTTTAAATATCTTTTAAAATTCATAAATTATTTTTTAAATATCACAAATTTATTAAAAAAATATTTTCTTAATTATTAAGTTAAAAAAAACAATCGAGGGAGAGTCTCAATAGAAATATAATTTCCCTTTACATAAATCACGACTCAAGATCACACCTTTTAGTTTTTAAAATTTGAAGAGGGAGAAAGATAGATAATAGATATACAAAATAAGTCGTATAAAAATATATTTTGTAATTATTATCTTAATTTGTAGATCTTAAATAAAAAAAGAGATTGATCTATGATATTGTTAGGCTCACTTTATACATATATCCTTCGTATATGTGGTTCTCAAATCTTGATATAATGGTACAATATTTAATACAATTTGTACGAAATTTGAAATATCTTTATATTATAAACTTGTGCAAATTAGAAATATAAAAGTTAGCCACTTGCAAGTATATATAAGTTTGATATGTCAACTATTATTTTTTATTATTAAAAATATATTCAAATAGTGTGTTGAGTTCATCCAAAAGTTACCCCTTAAAGCATTGGCATTGGCTTTATTAAAAATTTAGTCAAATGTAAAATATGATAAATTTCATTAAGAGAGAGCTGCATAGGATTCGCCAAATAGATAAATGTGAAGCTCTTATCTACAATAAATATACGTATTTCTTAAATTTAAAGGGCTACTATTCACTCATCAAATATATTTTTTATTCACTTTTAATCTCCAAATGTTTTTTTTATTTACATTTAATCTCTAACCATATTGTAATAATAATGTAATAATCAAATTAAATTATTCATTAACATGTGATTAATGTGATTATAAAATATGAAAAAAAATAAAAATATTATTATTAAAAAAATATAATTATATTATTATTTTGATGAATTCAATGGCTAATCTAATGTGAAGCTATGGATAAAGATGTTTTAGATATATGAAAAATATATACTTTTCATCAAAATTTCAAGATGAATTTGATGAGTCCAATGCTAGTACTCTTAAATTAGGGCTGAACACCCTGCTGTCCACCCCCGGCCTCGCCACCCGAACTAGGCTTAAGCCCAACCTAAAACGTTGTGTTGGTAATTTTTTTGTTTTTTATATTTTTTTATAAAATGAGTGCCGAAACAACATTGTTTTTGGGGATTAAGTTAACCATAAATCCCCCTCCAACTCTATTTTCTTTCACACATTTCTCTTTCCTCTATGGCTCTCTGCACTGTTGCCCTCTCTCCCTATCGCAATCACCGCCCTCTGCTACTCATCCTCCTCCTCGAATCATTCGATGTGTATTGTGTTGTGGATTTAATTTATACTTTGTTTATTGTTTTGAATTTTTTGTGCGATTTTGTATTTTATTGTGTTTTCTCTCTTGTTTGAATTTTTTTTTTTTTACATTTTAGCCACCCCACAGTGGGCAATGGAAAGGGGTGAATGGGGGCCCTGTCCCAAAATACAGTGACGAATTCCAAGGGACAAAATCCCCCCCTCCCGGCGTGCCCATAAAGGGATTGGGTGTGTGTAACACCTGGCGCAAATGAATTTTGTCATGAAAAATGATATGATAACAACTATATTATAATTTGTTTACAATTAGGTATAAAAAATGTGATTTTATTTATTTTGAACTGTTGCAAGTACAAAAACTTTGAACTAAAGTAAAATATATTAATATATAATATCAGTTGAGTTGTAATATAGTTTGTGGTATATTATTTTTTCTTTGACATTGTTGTTGTGAAGGATATAAAATCCAATGTACTCTTTTAGTCCTGACTCCAAACCAATGTTTTGAATTTTGTATTGTACTGGTTGGTACGGTTGAAATATTTCATTTTTGTGGTGTAGCTGGTATAAATAAGGTTATAGTTTCATACCTGTTAGAATTTCGGCATGTACTGGCGAATATTTCAGCCTATACTGGCCTATATTTCGGCCCATACTGGCCAATATTTCGGCCTTTACTTTTTTATTTTTTTATTTTTTTATTTTTTCAAATTGCAAGCTCATTTTTTGACCATTCAATTCAGACCGGATTATTTATAATTTATATATGTATATATAATTTATTCATATATAAACTATTATTTTGGAATATAATTTATATATATAATTTATTCATATATAGACGGTATCTAAAATAGTACCGGTATCAAAATATTTCGTTTGAATGCCTCAATCAAAAAAGTCACCGGTACAATATTCAAAACATTGCTCCGAACTCCCTATCACCACGTGGAGATGCTTGGACCTACAAAGTAGTTTGGTTTTGGATAGAGTTAGGAGTGTAAGGAGTTTGGTCCAAATCAGAAAAATTGATCGGATCAAACCATTTGGTCTAAATTGGACCGAACTGAACTTCAAGCCAGTCGGTCTCGGTCCCATAAATTATAGATAGAAAAAATTTGGTTCGGTTCCGAGGTTTATAAATTTTAGACCAAACCATACTCCTATATATATTTAAAAACTATTTTTAATAGTTTAATATATTATTTTTTATAATAATTAAAGTTAATGATGCCATATAATTACAAATTTACACCCCTGGGACTGGACCGAATTACACCCATGGGTGAATACTTCGCTCGTTTTCCTTTTTGAAAAGATGTCGGGGACTCGGGATATGAGAACGTCGTTTTTGGGAAGCTGAAACTAAAGGACAAAAAGCCCTGGATGTGAAAGCCGGCCGGATTCAAAAGAAAAAGAAACGAAAGAAGCATTCCAACCGATTTTATAGGGCCGCAACAACTGGTAGGTGGCTGACATCATCCTCCGTTTTCAAGGAAAATGAGTTAGGATTCTGTTTAATCATTTGAAGATGAATGCATTAAGATGCTTCGGATTTGATTGTATGCGTTTTGATTACGTTACGTTTTGTTGTGTTGGATGATGTTATAGGCTTGTCAAGCGATCTTCGTAGGGAGGAGGAAGATATGGATTAGACTGCGAAAGATGGTGGGAGAGTGCAGGCAGCTGCATATGATGATCATTTGACACCGGCAGAGAGGCGATTTCTCCAGTAGAGGGAAAAGATAGAACTTCAGATACTGGCCAAGATGGCCACCAAATCGCACCATGACCGGATTCAGGAATTCAACCAGTATTTGGCTAATTTGAGCGAGCATTATGACATTCCCAAAGTTGGGCCTGGCCAGGCCCCCTCCCCTTTTCTCTGTATTGTTGGGCTGTATTGCACATGCAAAGAGTTAAAAGAGCATTTCGAGTCTGTCCCGACTCCTGAAAGTACTACTGTATTTTCTCTTGTTTTTTTTTTTGTTTAATACAATACTAGTAGTTATTTCAAATAAAAATTACCCATATTTTATATTTTATCAGAGAAGTATTATAATTGCAGAGAAGTTTCACAATATTAAATATTAAACTTATAAACTGATGTAAATTTATACAATATGTTAAATATATTTTATAATAAAAATAATTCTGTAATTTGACATATTATACTAAATCATGTCGAGTTTATGTTTTATGATTTTTTTATATAATTAAAGTATGTCTTCTTTCATTATATGCACATGGAAGTAATAAAATTGAAACATTCAACTGATCTTGTTTATTTTCAGAAAACATATCATCTCATTTCAATTTCATTATTATATTTTCTCAAATTTCAATACAAAATAAAATAAACAATTTAACTTTTTCAAATCCATCTCATCTAATCATGACAACTTTCCCAAATTCTAATACAAAATAAAATAAACAATTCAACTTTTTTAAATTCTAAAATAAAAATAATATTAAAAAATATATTCTAACAATACTTTATTTAACTTTTTAACTTTAATTTCAACTCATCTCATCTCATCTCTGAAAACAAACAAGGTAAAAATATGTATTTTGAGAGTATGAGTATGGGATTTAACCGGATAAAAAATCTCCGAATTAATATTTAAAAAACATCACTACATTTGCAACATATCCCTTGAGAAAAGGCTTCGAAAGTTAATCGAAGGCTATTAATACAAAACCACTGATATTACAAATTAGTGCAAAAAGAAAGATAAATGTTCCCCAAAAGTAATAAACATTTCAAACAGTTAATAGTGGCGTCTTTGGAAAACAAATAGAGAACCTCGGGAGCCCTTACCCAACCTTATCTTATCATCTATATACGTGATTTGCAGTTCAACCTCACTCTGACCACCGTATCTGAACTCCAGTGCTCCTATCTTCAGTTCAGGTGCCTCAAATACAACTTTTATCCATTTATCATCCAGAGCCTTCAGTGTTCCTGTCCATGGTCATGTAGAAATTCATTCATTTTGGTCAACCTTGCATGTTAGATTAGAAAACTTTACAAAGCATATATTTGCTGGCCTTTCCCAGCTTTAAGGGAATGTTTGGTAAATATTTTTCATCTCATCTCATCCTATCTCATTTCCTTCTTAAACATCATTAAAACACAAGTACTTTCAAACTAATCATTACAACTTTTCCAAACTTTCAAACAAAATACAAAAAACAATTTAACTTTTTCAAATCTCAAAACAAATATAATATTAAAAAATTATATTCTAACAAAATTTTAATTTTAAATATTTTTATTCAAAATTTTCTTTCTCAATTTCCAAAACCCCATAAAACAACTCAAACTATTTTACTATTATTCACAAATCACTTCACTACTATTAACACATTTCTCATCTTATCTTATCTCATTTCCCAAACATCCCCTAAAAGTTTGTATAAAATTTTTATAGCAATTGGTTAAGCCATAGACAATCCATGATTCAGAAGTGATAAGGTTTTAGTTTCATTCCCAAGGAGATCGATGTACAACGGTATGAATATGGACTTTCCCTTTCATATGGTAAAACTGTTGATGGCATACCTGTCAAAGAGACCTCCCCATCTAGAAACCCAAAAGCAGAAAAGGAGACCTTGTTCCTAACAATATCGGGTGCTTCAACAACCTGTATCATTTCCTTTGTTTTGAAAACAAGGCGGCCAAATGCACTCCTGTAGCCACCCCCAGGTGATGTTGGCCTTGAACAGTACACCACGTCCCAATCTGTAAAAATATTATGCAGGAAAAAAAGATACACCTATGAAGCTCAAAGTTCAAACTTCTTGTTTAGGAAGGAAAGTACCTATCTCATGCACCTTGTTTCAAGATGTCAATTAGCTAGAAATCATTGCATGACACAAGATATATAGTTTTTGTTGACGTCGTGTTTCGCGGGCCTGCATAACTCATTGCAGGCAGCGTACGGGTGATCACCTGCATAGCAAGAACAATTGGGAGGGGGGACCACGAGGTCCGTTGATCCTCTGATGCTTAAGTCAGTGATCGGTGATGGAGATGATGAATAGTAGTCAAGACGAGAGTATAAGATAGTAGTGATTGATCCCTTACCCTGGTTGCTGCTGGCAATCTTATTTATAGCTACCGACCTGGTCGCCACCGTAGTGGAGTGTTGCGTAGCAGGAGATAGCGTTTATTCTGTTGACCCGCCGAGCTACCCTCATGCCCATTCCTAATCGAGCCAGTATCGACTCAGGGTCATTGCGTGTTGCTTAGGTCTTGGGCCACATTGAATGTGGCATGCCCTCTGTTCTGGGCCGCATTGAACGCGGCATACCTTTCTCTAGACTATATTTAATGCAGCATGCCTTCCACTCCGGGCTGTACTGGATGTGGCATGTCTTCTCATCAATGTGGGGTGTAGGCATCGCAAGTCTCTTCATACGGCGTAGAGTGCAGTGTTGCTTCATTCCCAAGCTTCGCCTATGTCCTTTGCCCTAGTGCATGTTTGTGAATAGGGTTCGTTCTAGTCATTATCACTTGGGCCTCGACCCAAGTGTTGTTTTATTTGTTCTAACCTATAGGGGTACCTGGGCCTTGGACCCGAATCCGGCCCATGTCTCCATCCTAGTCTAACCCAACCTTATATATGGGTTTGGACTTAGGCCTTGCCTTTGACCCAATAAGGAAGGAGATTTTCCTCCTTCACAGTACCCTGCAAATTTTTAGCGCACTTGTGGGCTGAAAATTGAGAAAATCTCTCATTTTATTTATTTATTTTTTCTTTTCTTTGTTTTTATTTATTTTTTTTTTTTTGAATAGTCAATGGTTTGAGTGGGCAGAGGTCGAATGGACACGTGGCTATTCCTTGTTGGTGTTAAACGCCCCATGGCATTTTTAATGGGCTTGGGTAATCATTTAGCGCCGTCTTTGTTAATTAAAGCTCCCCCTTGGCGTGCAAATGTTTGACCAAGTTTGGTCCGTTCCATGCACGCGCGTGGCAAGTGAAACGTCATTCTGTATCTTCGTTGCTGAGGCGCCTCTTTGAATTTCACACTGCCGTTTCGAATATCTTGCCGTTTCATCATATGGTCTCTATTTATTTCTTATTCTTCCTCACTCATTCTTTTTCCCTTTTCTTCGTTATTTTCATTTTGACTTCCTACCCATTTTCTTTGAAGTCCCAAGCCCGTCCAAGCTTTACTTACAGTTTCTATAGTTTTGAAAGGTGATAACAATCCCCAATACAAGTATTTCGTCGGGAAGGGGTGGGGGTCAATTTTGACCAAAACCGACTTGCGTGCATTCTGCAAGGATTTCTTCATTCCGAATGAAACTACTATCAAAGTCCCCCGCCTTCACACTACAATGGTGAACGAGGATGGCCTGTCTATAACGGTGGCGCTTTACCCTCACATGTTCTACATTGGATTGCGTTTGCCGATATGTTGTTCGGTTCGTGATATTCTGGATTTTTTGCAACTTTTTCTGGCACAACTTAAACCTAATGCTTGGCATTTGGTCATGGGCAATTGCGCGACCTTTTGGATTGCTCTGACCGGTCTAGAGGATTATCCTGACTTAACTGCTCGAAAGTTCCTGTCAGTGTATCGGATCAATCATATTGCGGGCAATATCTGTAGCTTCCAATCCTCTTCTGCGAATAAGTGTTTTGCTTTTCTGGAGAGGAAATATTCGTCATTGAAGGAATGGCATCGGCAATTCTTCCATATTAGGGGTGCGGGAAAGGAATGCCCCGCAGAAGAAGCTGAATATATACGGTCCGTTTGGGGTAAGGTTCTAAACTCCAAATTTCTCTCTATCAAGTTATCGAAGAGAGAGAAATTTAGGATTTCCACCGTGATGTCCTAGGCGGCGGCTCATCATTCCCTAGCAGAGACTGATTCGTTATTGAACGACGATTACATCTAGCGCTACATTGTTGCTCCCCACCGCAATCACGTGATTGGTCAGGATTTCTTAATGGACCCGTCCCCTCCTCCAGAGTTGGGTGGGTCAGATGGGAACCACTAAAGCTAGTAGTCCTCCCCAAATGTCTATGGAGAGCAGCTCTCGCTGAGCTGCTTCTGACCTTGGCTCCAATAGAGCCGATCCTGGTCTTTCTCGAGCTGTTACGCCAAGAGGTATTTTTTGAGATTTCAAAATCCCTTCTATTTGCGACCTTTGTTTAACAGAAAATGACTAGGTTTTGCCTTTTTCTTTCAGGTCCCATTAGGGAAGAGGAAGCTGATATGACCATTGACTTTTTGGTTGCTTCAACCTTTAACCGCCCGGCGTCCCAAGGTCTTGGCCTAGCCTGGCGATGGGAGCTTTTCCCTCCTTTGAGGAGGTCCTTATCCAAGAGGGGGTTCCTCCTCATCTGCCGCTGACCCTTTTCCTTGAAATGCTTGTTGGGGTCGAGGCTTCCTTAAGGGAGCATGCGGTTGACTCCCCCTTTTTGCCTCCAAAGCTACCCAGTACGACTCATCCCCATTCTGTTGAAGTGGGAGGTCCAATACTTCCAAAGCTTGTGGTACCGCGTTCCGAGGAAGCTGCAGGATAGCCTGAGTCTGGGCAACTTTATTCCAATGAGACTTCGAAACGAGTTCCTTCTGAGCTCTCAGCCTCCTCATCGGTGCTAGAAATGACTATGGAGGTGGTTTCCCCAGTAGTTCCCGAAGTTGTTCCTGATTTTCAGCCTTCTTAGGTATCCGTTTCTTTTCTTTTCTTGCACTAACTGGTTTTTTTTTTTTTAATGCTTCATGCTAAGCCACTTGTTTCAAAAGGACATTGTTCCTCAAGCTGAGGCGAAGGCTTAATGAGGACGTTATTATAGAAGAGGTGGAGGACGGTGCCTCATCTACTAGCGGTTCACCCTATTCAGAGGCTACTCAGGGAGAGAGTTTGGCCCCTACTGAGAAGCAGTTATGTTCTCAGTTTGTCCTCCTGTAGGGCCCTCAAGCTGAAGTTCTTTCAGAATGCAGGGAGGGTTCCGACCTGCCTTCTCCCCATACTGATGCCATGCTTGTCCTGATGTGCTCGGAACCCAGGCAAGAGAAATCCCGCGCGAACATTTTACTCAAGAATACCTGCTCGGAACCCATAGAGGAGAGTCCCATGCGAACATTTTACAGCATGCTTCTTTTCCTCGGTCAACTTCTCAAAAGCCACATTACTCTGCCTCAACTCCTCCTGAGCGGACTCTACTTCACACTCTAGCCTCTGAACCTTAGCTTAAGCGCTTCCCCTCTTGGAAAAAAAAAAGATTGGATTTGGCTCAAAGACCCTCATGCTCTTTCTGCACAGACTCTAAATTTTCGTTCAGAAATGATATCTTCTCGTTAGCCACTTCAATCTCCACATATTTCAGCCGAACCTCCTTATCCTTAAGCTAGAACTCCAGTGCCATTACCTTCATCTTGTGCGCCAACGCCTTAGTCTCCTTCAACTAAGTGCGAAGTTTCTCACGGTAAAGCACTTTGTTTCCCCTCAGGGATGCATTTTCCGCCTCAACGGCCTGAAGGTTAGCCTACAGCTTTTCCCCGCGCAAGTTCAATAGTTTGTTCAGCATGCTCTGACCCTTTAAGTCTTCCTCAAGAGCCTCTTGTTCTTAGGAGACCATATCAGCTAGTTGATCGGTAGCCTGGAAGATTGGCGAAGAACAGAGCTTACCGATAGGAGGTCAACGACCAAAATGACAGCAAAATGAAAAAGAAAAGAAGATACTTACATTGGTAAATAAAGGCCTGAATTTCCGGGCCAGTGCTTCAAAGGACTCCAACCGAGCCTTCTTATAACATGGGCCCTTCCTGGCTTAGAAGAAGGGGGTTCCGCGCACACCAAGGCAAGCATGACATCAGTATGGGGTGGAGGCAGGTTGTAACCCTCCCCGCGTTTTGAAAGAACTTCAGCTTGAGGGCCCTGTAGGAGGACAACCTAAGAACATAACTGCTCCTCAGTAGGGGCCAAACTCTCGCCCTAAGTAGCCCCTACTCAGTGAACCGCTCGTAGGTGAGGCACCGTCCTCCACCTCTTCTATAATAACGTCCTCGTGAAACCGAGGCGAAGACTTGGCTTGAGGAACAATGTTATCCTGAAACAAACGGCTTAGCATGAAACATAGTAAAAAAAAAAAATGGTGCAAGAAAGAAAAGAAACGGATACCTGAGAAAACTGAAAATCAATAACAACTTTGGGAACTGCTGGAGGAACCACTTCCATAGTCATTTCTGGTACCGATGAGGGGGCTGAGACCTCAGAAGAAACTTGTTCCGAAGTCTCCTCAGAACAAAATTCCCCAGACTCAGGCTGTCCTGCAGCCTCCTCGGAGCACAGTACCACAAGTTTAGGAGGTATTGGACCTCTCTATTCAACAAAATGGGAAGGAGTCGCACCGGGTAGCTCCGGAGGCAAAAGGGGGGAGTCAACCGCATGCTCCCCTAAGGAAGCCTCGACCCCAACAAGCATTTCCTCGAAAGGGGTCGGCGGCCGATGAGGAGGAACCCCCTCTTGGATAAGAACTTCCTCAAATGAGGGAAAAGCTCCAATCCGGCCAGGACCTCGGGACGGTGGGCGGTCAAAGGCTGAAGCAAACAAAAAGTCAATGGTCACATCAGCCTCCTCTTCCCCAGTGGGACCTAAAAGAAGAAAGGAAAACCTAGTCATCTTCTGTTAAACAAAGGTCGCAAAGAGAATGGATTCTGAAATCTTAAAGAATACCTCTTGGTGGAGCATCTTGGGAAAGGTAAGGAGCGGCTCGGTTGGAGCCAAAGTTAGAAGCAGCTTGGCCAGAGCTGCTCTCCATAAGCATTTGGGGAGGATTGCTAGCTTTAACAGTTCCCTCAATATGGCTCTCCTTTGCAACTCGTTTGATCCTGCTCTTTTTAGCTAGAGGGCGAGGACTGTCATCCAAGCCTGCCTACTGGGAATTCATTTTTCCTTCGCGAGGGACGCTCGGTTTAGTTGGACGCAGGGGAACGACTGGGACCCTATTGATGGGCGCAGGCTGTTGCACGGCAGGAGCCCCTTCTTCCATTCGAGGCTGCTCCGCTCGACTTGAACCCACCCAATCCGACCCACCCCGCTCTGGAGGAGGGGGCGAGTCCATCAAGAAGTCCTGACCAATCACATAATTGCGGTGGGGAGCAATAATGTAGCGCCGAATGAAATCGTCGTTCAATAACGAATCAGTCTCTGCTGGGAAAGGATGAGCCACCGCCTAGGATATCACGGTGGAAGCCCTAAATTTCTCTCTTCGATAACTTGATAGAGAGAAATTTGGAGTTTGAAACCTTACCCCAAACGGATTGGATGGGAAACTCGTTATATTCAACTTCTTCTGCTGGGCGTTCCTATCCCGCACCCCTAATATGGAAGAATCGTCGATGCCATTCCTCCGGTGACAAATATTTCCTCTCCAGAAAAGCAAAACACTCATCCACAGATGAGGATTGAAAGCTACAGATATTGCCTGCAATACAGTTGATCCGATACACTGACAGGAACCCTCGAGCGGTTAAGTCAGGATAATCCTCTAGACCGATCAGAGTAATCCAAAAGGCCACGCAACTGGCCATGACCAAATGCCAAGCGTTAGGGTTAAGTTGTGCTGGAGCAAGTTGCAAGAAATCCAGAATATCACAAACCGGACAGCAGATCGGTAGACACAACCCAATGTAAAACATGTGAGGGTAAAGCGCCACCACTATAGACAGGCCATCCTCGTCCACGATTGTAGCGCGAGGGTGGGGGACTTTGATAGTAGTTTCATCTGGAAGGGAGAAATCCCTGTAGAACGCACGCAAGTCGGTCTTGGTCATAGTTGACCTCCACCCCTTCTCGACGAAATACTTATATCGGGGATTGTTCTCACCTTTCAAAGCCATAGAAACAATAAGTAAAACTTGGATTGGCTTGGGACTTCAAAGAAACCGAGTAGGAAGTCGAAATGAAAATAACGAAGAAGAAGGAAAAAGTATGAGTGAGGAAGAATAAGAAATAACTAGGGACCAAATTATGAAACAACAAGATATTCAAAACGGCAGCGCGAAATTCGAAGGGGCGCCTCAGCAACAAAGATACAGAATGACATTTCACCTGCCACGTGCGTGCATGGAACGAACCAAACTTGGTCAAACATTTGCACGCCAATGAGGAGCTTTAATTAACGAATATGACGCTAAATGATTACCCAAACCCATTAAAAATGCCATGGGGCGTTTAACGCCAACAGGGAATAGCTACGTGTCCGTTCAACCTTTGCCCACTCAGACCATTGACCATTCAAAAAAAAATAACAGAGAAAGGAAAATAAATAAATAAATAAAAATAAAAATAAAAGGAGAGATTTTCACAATTTCCAGCCCACAAGTGCGTTAAAAATTCGCGAAATACTGTGAAAGAGGAAAATCTCCTTCCGTATTGGGTCAAAGGCAAGGCCCAAGTCCAAACCCATATATAAAGGTTGGGTCAGACTAGGGTGGAGACATGGGCCGGATTGGGGTCTAAGGCCCAGGTACCCCTATAGGTTTGAACAAATGAAACATGGGTTGAGGCCCAAGTGATAATGACCAGAACAAACCCTATTCACAAACAGGCATTAGGGCAAAGGACATAGGCGAAACTTGCGAAGGAAGCAACTCTGCACTCTGCGCCATATGAAGAGACTTGCGACGCCTACACCCCACAGTGATGAAAAGACATGCCACATCCAGTACAGCCCGGAGTGGAAGGCATACCGCATTAAATACAATCCAGAGAAAGGCATGCCGCATTCAATGTAGCCTAGAACAGAGGGCATGCGGCATTCAATGCAGCCCAAGAGCCGAGCAACACGCAATGACCCTAATCCTATACTGGCTCTGTAAGGAACGGGCATGAGGGTAGCTTAGCGGGTCAATAGAATAAACGTTATCTCCTGCTACGCAACACTAAACTACGGTAGCAACCAAGTCGGTAGCTATAAATTAGACTACCAACGGCAACCAAGGTAATGGATCAATCACTACTATCTTATACTCTCGCCTTGATTACTATTCATCATCTCCATTACTGATCATTGACTTAAGCATCGGAGGATCAACAGACCTCGCGGTCCCCCCCTCCATTGTTCTTGCTATGCAGCTGATTGCCAATACGTTGCCCACAAGGAGTTGCCCAGCCCCGCGAAACACGACAGAACAGTTTCAATATGCAGGAAAGGTATCAAATTTCATCTTTCAACTAGACAGTTTAATTTAAAGATAAAAAGGAAAGAAAATGATAACATATTAGAAAAAAAGGATTCGATCCAGCAGCACTCATGGAAATTCCCGGAATCAATCAGAAGGTTTAGAAAAACTGTAGGTTTTACCGCCAAATATGAGAGGGCATTTCACAGGCTCATTAACGCAATATTTCTGCAATTCTTCAGCCACTGCAGCTACCTCTTCGTGTTGCTCATTTTTCAGCAAAACTCCTCTATCTGTTTGTGTGACCTGATTCGGAGATATAACTTAAGGGTCATATATTTAGGAGTAGTGGGAAAATAACATCTCCGTGTCCCAATTAAAACAAAAGGTTGGTTGTTATATTTGAAAAGTAAAAGAAAAGGTAATGTCAAATTATCAATGCAGGCATTATACAACCGGCAGCGGGAACAACAGAACCAGCAATAGTAGCACAACAAATGAAATTGAGGAACTTCAATACAGGTTGGAATAACATTGCGAAGGTAAATAGTCTAAAATTAAATCACTGCCTAATGTCTGTGATCGAATATGGACTATCGCAAATGACGATAAAATCAACAGGTTTCCCCTTGATACCAATTGCTGTGAAAATCTTTTTTTATTTTCTTGGCTGGTTGTGGCAGCACTCGTTAATTTTCTAAGTGAATAATTTGTTCTTGAAATATTCAATTCAACTAATCTATAAAAATATTAGTAATCTTTATTTACGCCCGCCCATGGTTACATTAATTATTCATTACAAAACTTTCCCATAAATGTTAATTTTTTAGATAACACGATTTGCGCAACGGATCATATATCCTGGCTACTGTTACCTTCGATTGCTAAAACTAGTCATAGAGATTCCATCTCTGTCCTGTTTTAGGAAAACTGAAATTAATTTTTCTCTCTGTAAATCTAAAAAATGAAAAGAAATTAAAAGCCCTTAAGAAGAATAAGATGCTGCAGTGATTAGTTAAAAATTGCATCTGAATAATTTTGTTCCCTCCACCGATATCTTATGCAATTCATAATAGTCCTTGTTGCCTCTTAGCATTCTTGGATGGGCTCAAGAATGAATTGGGAAAATATCTTCCCACAACAAAAAACTAGCCACGTTCTACTCCATCGAATCTTAGAAATTTGCCAAAATAACGTACGGCTTCGGTAATGGGTACGAATAAAATTTTGGAAAAATACAAGAAAATATAAACAAAGCAAGACATACGGGCTGAGAATGATTTAAATGGATATACCTTGGAGATAATAGATGCAACAAGATCATCGGGACTGGTCCGCACCTCTGGGTTGGAGACCGACACCGAGGCCAAAATTCTCAATGTTTTGCGCTGGCGGCGGTGATGATGAAGTGAGATTATGGGAGGTGGGATGGAGGTAAGTGAGCGAGGCTTTAGAAGTTTGGGTTTCGAACGCTCCGCAGCACTGAACGAGGGAGATAATAGAGCTGAGGAATGAACTGCCATGGAAACGGACTTGGGACTCTGCCTTCCGAAAACGCTTGCAGGAAAGGCAAAAGGTTGCGGAACATAATTCGTTACATTTGCTACGTAGGCATCGAAATCAATAGTAGGACCCACTACAATTGAACGACCGGTATTATGTCGCCACGTGGACATACTTGATTTCTTGCCTTATCTTGGGAGCGGATTTGGGCCGTTATAAAATTAAAAACTGTGATAATAGATTAATGTTAAGAGTAATTCTACTCTCCCCGCTGGGAGTCCCGCTGGGGGCTCCCGCTGGGAATATTTTTTTTGTTTTTTATTTTATTTTATTTATTTTTTATTAAGAAAATAATTTTAAATAAAAATATAATTTTTTTTATTTTTTAAAAATATGAAAATACATTAAAAAAATATATATTAAAAATAAAATAAATAAAAAATATAAAAATTTACATTAACGGGACACCGAGCGGGACACCGAGCGGTGTCCCTAGAACTACTCTTAATGTTACTCTTTATACAAAATCACTCACATCAAACAACGCAATGAATGTCTTTTTGTGTCTAAAAAAGAAAAACAATGCAAACTAATGTGATTTTAAAAAAAATTTATTTAATATATATAATCAATTAAATTGCGTTACATCAGTTAAATGTGACTTGATTTAGGTTCTGTTGTCAAACAACACAACTCTTCTTAAATATTATCAGATATTCTCATATATTTTCTTCCTAAATATCATTTGAACATAAAATACTTTCAATTTTTGACTTTTTTCATCTAATATATTTAATCATTACAAAATTTTTAAATTCTTAAACAAAATACAAAAAATAATATTACTTTTTTAAATTTTAAAACAAAAATAGTATTAAAATTTTATATTCAAACATTTTTTTAACTTTATAATATTTTTTGTTCAACTTGTTATCTCTCATTTTTTCAAATCAAGTAAAATATCTTAAGTCAAATTATTTCACTATTATTCATGTATAGATATTTTAAATATATAGTCGGGCTCTTAATAATTCCTATCAACTAAGTATGCTCGAGGCTATCGTGAGTCACGTTCATTGATAATAGTGAATTGGCTTGATAATTAATCGTAACTCTTTTGAACTATTATGACATGTGGAATTATATTTGAAATTGATTCATATGGAATTCCACGTATTTTGACAGTAGTGGTGAGTTCAAACTCCTTATTGTGTTTTTACTTTATACATTTACTTGTTTAGCATTGGCCATGGTAAGTGTAGTTTTTAATTGGTTTGAATTTTGGATTTCTTTATAATCTCCAAACTCTTTTACTTGCAAAAGGTATTATTACTTCACAAAATATAGGATTCCTTGAGAAAACTAGCGTGAGTGGAGTAATCCCCTATACTTGGGCCAAAGTGAACGGGCATGGCCCAAGCAGCTCATGTAAATGGGCCAAGACTATGTTGAAGAGGGTTGGGCCAACCTAGAAGGCTCATAGTGGGAAGAGGTAATAGACGCGCCTTGCATGGGGCCTGGTCAGAGGTATAGTTTGCTCTTGACCATCCACGATCAAGGCTCCGAGGACAAATCAAGGTGTCAGGAATGATCCTGACACCAAGGCACTGAAAGTAACGCGGACGGTAGCACCAATAGCTTAAGAGTAGCCTGTTAGGGACAATCCTTACACTCGAGTATCGCTGGCGAGCCCGCCTGATCATGGCCATGACGCATTAAGTGGAAAACAAAGTCAAGCACAATGTGGCCTGGACTGAGGTGTCAATAACCACTACAATCACGTGTGGAAGTGGACGTGGGCGACACCCCCATGATCCAATGGACAGGTACAGACGATACCTTATTGAATCATTTCGTCAAATAATCAAACTAGCCAGGTATATAAATACCCCCACACACCTTCGGGGCGAGAGCTCTCTCTCTTTTTGATTAAACGTTTATCTCTTACACTCACTTTGATATCCTCTCCCTACGACTGACTTTGATATTGGAGATACTACGGCATCCCGAGCCTCCCCCCTTAAAAAAAAAACTTATCTATCTCAACAAGATCCAAACTGAGCTTACCAGCACGAAGTTGCCTCGCTATGAAACACGACATCAACAACTATGATATTATATCCCTTTTTAACTCCCTTTTTCTACAAAAAATAATTATTGTACGTTTGTCATATGATATACTATTTGAATAAGAAAAGTTATACTCCTCATCCTCACATCACAGACTACATATAATTTTTTAATGTTTTATCTCTTATCAAATGTGTGGTGTATAGATAATAAGTATAAGAATTCAACTAGTTTATGAATAATATATATATTTTAAAAAGGTGTTCTGTATGGGATGATGAATAGTAAAATCCTATGAATAAATATAAATTGACAGTATTGACTCTAACGATGTGTAAGTTAATATTATCTTTAGATTTATTAATAAAATGTGTATCAGTTTGTATGTTTCTCTAATAACATATTTGGCGGGCAATTACTAAGTGAATGTTTGGAAAAGTTTTTTAATCCATCCAAACTTTCAAATAAAAACAATTCAAAATTTTCAAATAAAAAAATTATATCATAACAATATTATAATTTCATAATATTTTTTGTTCAACTCTTATTTCTCATTTTTCAAAACTTAATAAATACTCAACTCAAACTATCTCACTACTATTTATAAACCATCTTATTATTATTCAAAAAATTATCATCTTATCTCATTTCCCAAGCATCTCTTAAATAGAAACATCTAATGCTCTTTTACAATTATCTTATAATTTGATTTATATAAATATAATCAGATCACTTTATTAAAGAAGTTTTAATTTGACTAAACTACACTCCATTTAATATAAATTAATAATGACTTATTCAAGTAACACGTACATAATTAATTTATAGTTTTTACATCTTTCTCAATAGCTAAAAATCACAAAATAATGGTTTATATATATTTTTAGAGAAAATTTATTTATAAATCTTATGTCTTGTACACTTGACACATTGCTGATGTGAAAGCTTCCAAATCAACTATGTTAAAAAATATTGATATTATAAATATTTTTTAAAAATTATAATAATTCTTACCATAAATAATATGTTAATACACTGACTTATATGATAGCAAAAACTGAATTTTTATTATTTTATCGTCGGAGAAAATGTGAATATGGGAACGAGCCGTTCGTACGGATTATGCAGTGAATCAGCGACACTTCCCGTTTCATTTTTTGACGAGTCCGACACACTCATCTGTCTACACGAAAAATCATGACCGTCCGTTTAAATTCACCTAGCGGGAAAGCATGAAAAATATCAGTGCGTACTGCGTACTTTGACTGTTACGCACAACAAAAGCATAGTGCGCGCGTGTATCCTACAGAGAGATACACAAGAGGGTTTATCTCTATTCGATTGGATTAATGGCGCCCAGGAAACGAAGAGTCGTGGAGGAAGAACCAGCAAAGCCCAAGTTGCCAACGAGGGTGACTCGGAGCACGGCCAAGCGAGCGGCCAATCCAAACTCGGCTGACTTCGTGTCTGAGGGGCCCCGGACCGACTTACCGAAGAAGAAGAAGGCCAAGAAGGTCGTGAACAAAGAAGAGCAAGGGAAGGAAATTTCAAAAGCTGCGAAGACGAAGACCATAGTGATTGAGCACTGGTTAGTTTCTTGCTCAAGTGAAAGAAAGTTTGTTAATTACTTCTTTTGGAATGCGAAGCAGAAGGAAAGAGAAACTTTGACGTCCTCTCTCTCTCTCTCTTAGTTGTTTTGTTGCCGATAGACTATAGTAGTAGGGGAAAGATGATAGTTATGTTTTCGGGAGTGTTATGTGGATTTCGTTCGGTATCCAGGAAAACTGTTGCAGAAGCTTATTTGGCTGGGTTTATTTAGTTAATGTTTTTACTTTCTTATTACTAGGAAGCTGGTTAGGGCTTTCCATAATTGTGGCAAGGACCGAGTGAATCTGGTTTCGATAGCAGTTATTACATATAAAACTACTGTGAGTTGAAGTCTTGTTAGGTGTAAGATGCCATTTTCTTTGATGATCATGGAGAATATTTCTGAAGAGATTGTTCCATGATTTCTGCTCTATCTCCCTGATAGCAGCCTATTGCTGAGAAGAAATAAACTTTCTCTGTCATTGTTCTTCCTAATATATTTGTTGCCTGACTCTAGCAAACAATGCAATTCATTCAAGACAAGGGCCATTAGGGTGAAAGAAGGTTTGGAGAAAGGTGTTTCTGGTATCACAGTGCTGGTCAATCCCAATAAGGTATCCTCAGCGAATGTAATTTTCTTTTCCGAAAATTTAATTAGTAGGCATTGTTTCAATGATAAAGCCATCAGATATCATGATACATGTGATGAAAATAATGTCTCTGTCTTCTATCCTACTTTCAGTTTACCTGGTCGATTTGATTTATGGTTCATTTGTTGCCGGGGAAAAAGGTGGTGTTTTTTATTTAGCAATGAAACTATTAGAATGCTTGTAGTCCAAACAGAATCAGACCTAGAAAACCTCATCGCCACTAAGATCACGAGTACCTCATCTGTCATTTTCAAGGAACTTCAATTCGAATGCCTTATCTTGAATATGCGCTGCCAACTTCCATGTGATATATGGTGCTATGATTATTGACACATGCCATCTTTTGATTATCCACACAACTTCTGTGCTTGCTATATATGGCCACATTTTTCGAAGTCAAATGAAGTCCCTTAACTTGTCAGTTATGCCATTCCTTGTTTGCTTTGTGCATATAAATCATGTGACCAATTCCTGTTTTGTTCCACTTAAAGCTTAAATCTTATTTTTTTGAAAAAAAAAAGGTTTGTTTTTGTTGTAAGTACTAATTATTTTTCCACTGTTCTGAAATAATCATGCATAAAATTGCTTCCAATAACCCCGAAAATTACCAAAATATTGTATTGGTTACTGTTTGCAGCTCCAAACCAGCCACCCGGTTTTTATCCTTGTTTCATTTCCAAATCCTACTCTTACATACCACAATTAACAATACATACTTTGCTGAAATAGACTTCTTTTTTCTTATTAGATACTTCTGATCTTAAGAGACAGTGAACTTAAACTTACCAGAAACAAAAGGTCATCTTATAGGTCCAAATTGTCTGTTTCCTCACTCTTTTGAAGTTGGCTTCCGGTTCATGATGGGCATGGTGAGTTGATTCAATTTTTTTTTCTTCTTTTCAACAGCCGAGAAAGGGTTGCTTTGAAATAAGGGAGGATGGTGGTGAGACGTTCATCAGTCTTATGGTAAATGTTACTCCCACACAAGTGAACTTCATAGTTTGTTTTTTTTTTTTTTTTCAATTGTGAGACCTTTAGCATGCTTTGTGTATATCTTACTTTGATGCGGAAGCGCAATAGTGCGTTTATCATAGTTTATCCCCGAAGTGATTAAGTATATATATATATAAATATATATATGGCTCCACCACTTTTGAAGGTTGTGTGGGTTAGCCCTATACTCCCCAATCTTTGGCCTTTTATAATTCGTGGATTCTCTCCCCTTTGCCCAGCCAAAAAAAAAAAAAGAAAAATACTAAGTTCATAATATATATATATATATATATATTACAACTTCCAGCTCAGCATCTTAAAGTGTTTTGTGATTCTGATTGTGCTGGATGCCCTAATACAAGGAGGCCTGTTACAGGTTTCTGTGTTTTCCTTGGAGATGCTTTAGTTTCATGGAAATCAAAGAAACAAAATACTGTGTCTCGCTCCTCAGCAGAAGCTGAATATAGATCCATGGCAGCAACTACTTGTGAAATTTCTTGGCTTCTTCACTTGCTCACAGACCTTCATATTCCCCATCCACAAGCTGCTCTACTTTTCTGTGATAGTCAAGTAGCTATCCACATAGCTGCTAATCCTGTATACCATGAACGTACTAAGCATATAGAAGTAGGTTGTTACCTTATTAGAGAGAAGATTCAAGCTGGCATCATACGTACTCTGCATGTTAAGTCTCATCACCAGCTTGCTGACATTCTTACTAAGCCTCTTGGCTATGTTCCTTTTACTAATCTTCTATCCAAGATGGGTGTTCACAATCTACACACTCCATCTTGAGGGGGCCTATTACAACTTCCAGCTCAGCATAAGATTCTAGAAGTTTCTCATTTGTAAATAGTTCAAGAATTGTAACTACTTTAAGTCGGTTATCTTACACTGCCTTATTCACATTGTATATATATACTGTACGAATGATTCATAAAGAAATAAGAAGATGAAGTCAGTTTTAACTCTCAATGAAATATGAGAGAGAGGGAGTAGAACATTTTTAGGAATATGCCTTTTGAATGATATGTACAAATATGTATGCTTTCTCTTAGAGAAAATAAAAGCTGGATCCATTCCCCATTATTGGTTCTAGATAAAATGAATGCTGTCCCAAACAGGTTTACATCATATGATGTTCTTAGGATATTAATGTAGTTAACATGCATTTGTTGTTCCTTTGAAATTTAATGGCTTTGTTGTATTCTGCATGACATTGATGGTAATAATAAGATGGAGTAGTCTGATTATAGGAAAAGGCTGCTTAAAATTAATCACTGAGTTTTGTCCGTTATGGAATGTAGAGGTACTGGCAGCGCAAATGTCATCGACTGTCACAAAAATTCTGATGAAGAATTAAGTTCATCTTGTTTTGTGTTCTTCAAATATGGAGCTACTGCAAATATGATGGTACTTGGAGGCATTTGATGAAATATCTTAGAACTTGTTGCAATTGCTTGGTGTATGATGTGTGAGAACCTTGGGGAGGGGGAGTCATTTTAGCTTCCAACCATTTTCCAGGTTCTAGATTTGGATTTTGTATGCGGCATGGAGTTTCTCATTCAACCATCGATTTCTTATCATATAATGATGGTAATGTTGTGGCTTTGTCATTCTTGTACGAGAGGCAGGCCTTTGAGATGATAAGCATATGACTAAATCTTTCTGTTTCTCAATAAGGCTTTTTCAGTAAACTGTTGTGGAAAACATCTGATCATCCTCTCGGTTGCCCGTCTCTTTTTTTTATTTTACAGGACATGAAGCGACCATTTGCACCAATGAAGGCTCTGGAGATGGACAAAGTCATCTCTGATATTATTGACAAGATCAAATGATAACCAAGTACTTGCATGTGGATTTTGGTGTTTGCCATGACAGTGATTTTGTTGTAGTACTACGCGGAGTTAAACTCTTCCTCTTATGGTAGAAAACTCATTACTAATATTCTGTTCGTTCGCTTTACTATTTTCCAGTAGTACTAACACTGTGAGCTGTGAAGATGAGGGTACTTAAGACATTGACCGTCAGTCTGGATATTGTCGACTGGGTGAGGTGATGCATACAGGTTAGGCCCTTTTAACAATTTGATTGTCGTAACAGCACCTCTTTGTTAGTGCTTGAAGGAAGAATCGCACTTCCATTGATTTTGTGTGCTCTGTCCATTGCTTTGATAGTCATTGTTTTCTTGCAGCTTGCTTTGTCTTTCATTTATGTTTTTTGTTCCTCTATTGGGTCAATATTACTGTAATTGTTACTAAACTAATAGCTTTGTAACATCACTGTGAAATCTCGCAAATGTGAATCGTGGTTTAGAAATGAAACCCCCTTTCTAATAACGGAAATTACATTTTGCACCTCCAAAGTACATCTTTTTGTTTTTTGTTCCAACTTGCAACCTGTCTGTATGATGCATTGAATCGGATAGATTCTTAAGCAGTTGTACAAAAGATTTTTCATTCATAAAAAGTTGAAAATACCCTCCAATTTTGGTGACCCATGAGTAGGTAGTCATCTCTAGTCGTTAGAGTAGTTTGATATCTTCATTAACTACTAATGATAAGATAAGTCGTTATTAGGATACATGTATATATTTCTTTTGTTATATTAATGCTATGTACAGTCTCCATTTGGAGACTGCTCATGTAAGCTTAGTCAATTTTATTTTTAAAATTTTTTAAAATTATAATAATATCTTTTTCAAAATGATATTTTTTTCTATTTAAAGAAGAGTTCACAGATACAATCTCCAAATAGAATTTCTCATAAATTATTGTAAATAAAAGTGATCTTTATTATTTGGGTAGCGACTGACTTCCCGTCAGAAATCAGCGGTACAAAGTTGGGCTCTTGATTTTCTTTCTTTGTTTGGTCGTGGGTTCTGGGAGCTGGATTGTGCCAGAATTGAATGTTCTCATATTACACAATGTTGGGCTCAGCCCAAAGAGAAAAGCTATTCTGCCTCCCCAAGTGTATTGTTCGGTAATTTTTTTTTTTTACTTAGTGATTAAGGAAGTAATTTTAAGTATATTGGTGTATTATTATTTAAAAAAAAAAAAATCTGAATAGAAAGAAAAAAAAAAAAAAAAGAAGTTGAAAAACAACTAGCGATCAAGTGGAGCAAGTAGAGTAGTCCAACTCTAGCCCAAAATCTAGAGAAGGTAAGGCTTAGGTATATGTTCTTGAGCTTTGCTGCTTATCATCTCCATACACCACACATTATACTTTTTTTTATTTGGTTTTATTCTTCTTAAACTAATTGAATTTTTCAAATTATCATTCATATACTACATATTTGATAAAAGAAAAATATAAAAATAAGTGTGATGTGTGTGGATGATGAATATAATTTTTCTATATTCTTTCCTTCCAAGTTTATATTTTCTACCCGATTTTTTTGCACCTATTTCAGTCATCGAAGTCATATTTACATGTTAAGATACAACAACCTTTAACATTAAATTTTAGACGGGGTAGCCTTAGAGGTCCAATTATAATCTATGAGTTAGTCTACATATAGTTTTTAAATAGAGATTATTTATTCAAGTCTATATAGTTATATTTTAAAAAAATTTAAAATTATAATAATATTTTTTTTTAAATAATTTTTTTTTTTTTTTCCTTTTACTCATATTCAACAATGAGATTCCATATACAATCTCTTACTTGGGACTAAATTTCTCATAGGAGATTTTATACGGAGATTGGGCATTAACCGAATTTTGTGACCAATGCCTTTGTTTATTTATTTATTTTTAATGTAAAAAAGAAAAAGAAAAAAAGACATCAGTCATAAAAGTTGGTCAATGCCATCGGGCACAGTAGCAGCCTCCCCATTTAAATGGGAAGGAATTGTTAAAGCGGTATTGTTTGTTTACATGGATGAGATAAAATAAGATAAGATTAGTTGAGATTAAAATTAAAAATTAAATAAATATTATTAAAATATAGATTTTTAATATTATTTTTATTTTAGAATTTGAATAAGTTGAATTGTTTATTTTATTTTATATGAGAATTTGAAAAGGTTGTAATGATTAAATGAGATGAGTTGAGAAGTTTTCTAAAAACAAATGAGTAAATTTATGTTATGATATTATGGTAAATTACTATTTATCTCAAAAAGTTTTAAACAAATAGAAAAGAAAAAATTTTAATTATTTGAAATTATATCTTAATAAAATTGAACTCCGAAAGAATTGCAATCAACCTTGAAACATCCTGTAATTGGGAAACCCATGAAGAATTTCGAAACAACAGGGTAGACGTTGCTAAAGTTGAAACTTTGAGCTTAGATCGAAACCAAAATCAACCTTTAGGGTCTATTTATGTTTTTATCTAATTCAACTTCTTCCATGTTTTCACTGCATGTTAATAAGGTTAATAAGTACGGCAGCAAGATCATGTAATTACTTTCTTTTACTTTTTCCTTTCGCTTTTTCCATGATCATTTAACTGACTTAATTAAACTCTAGAATTGCAATAATATGGTCAATCTCTAATTAATTACATTACATCCCCCGCTTTGGAAATCCATACGTTGGAATTTTGTCAATCCCTCTAAATTTAGGAAAACTATATATGACAGACTACAGTATATACATCCACCAAAAATAGCATATATAGCTAGTGAAACCCCAAAATCTTAATCTGCACCTTGTCCTCCTCGTTGGAAGCATAGAGAAATTCACTCCTGACCCATCAAATCTGACACAATCTGTTTCCCTTTCATATTTACTAAATTAGAACTACCCCTCTCTACCCTATATATTAAAATTCATCAAAGTACTCCATTTGAAACATAGAAAGGTTTTGGTTTCATATTTGATACATAATTATTATAGGCACACATATATATCAAACATGAATTCCAAAGCCTCTTCTCTCATCTCCTTCGCTTTCGTCATCCTTTTTTGCTCCTCCGCCTCAGCCTTCAATATTACAAGGCTCCTTGGCCATTTCCCGGAGTTTAGCACCTTTAACGACTATCTCACCCAGACCCAACTCTTCCAACAAATCAATAGCCGCAACACCATCACTGTTCTTGTCGTCAACAACAATGCTAGTGCTAGTCTCTCTGGAAAACCCTTGGATGTTATCAAGAAGATCTTGAGCGTTCATGTTGTGCTCGACTACTATGATGTTGAGAAGCTCACAACACTACCCAAGAAGACCACCGTTCTCACCACCTTGCTTCAATCTAGCGGTCTTGCTGTCGGACAACAAGGATTCTTGGATGTTTCGCTTGTCAATGAAGGTGAGATCGCTTTTGGGTCAGCGGTAAAAGGTTCAAGTCTCAACGTTAAGCTCGTTAAATCAGTGGTTGCTCGACCATATAACATCTCTGTGCTCGAAGTTACATCTCCAATAGTACCTCCTGGTATCGATCAAGTGGCCGCCTCACCCAAGAGCCCACCAACTAAGCCAGTAACTGCTCCAGCTCATGCTCCGGCAAAGGAACCAGTTGCAAAGGCTCCTGCTCCCACTGATGAGGTGGCTAGTGATTCCCCTACAGAGTCACCATCATCTGCACCAGAGGTCGATGCACCAAATGCTGATGCACCAAACGCTAATGCACCAAACGCTAATGATGCAGCACTAGCCAACTCTCCGGTACCTAATGCTGCTGATGATGCTTCCACTCCCACTCCATCTGCATCAGGTTCTTCACACACCAATGTAGCCTCGAGTTTCCTGAGTGTTGGGGTGGTGATGGGTTTGGTGGCATTGTCGGTGTCTTTCTAATTAATCTAACTGCATGGGGGATAATGAGAAAGATTAAGCGGGACATAAGGAATAAATGGGGAAAATAAGTGTAGATTGTTGAATGGAAATGCATATGAATCATATGACAATACTGATCAATGAATGCAACGGGAAAGCTTAAGCAATTCATAACCTGGCCGTGTATTTATAATTTATCTCATTAACTTGGCTCATGCTTTTCTATATCTATGTCAAATCGTTATGTGTACTTTTCTGCTTTAAGGGTATGCGGGGCACATACACATGAATTATAAGTAGAGAAAATTCTTAAGGAATGCACGTCTCTGAATATTGTACTTTACCATATCCGGCACAAAAAAAGGAATTACCATATGGAGATCTCTCGTCCTGCCATATATTATATGGATGGTGCTAGGGGGCCATCGATCATGTAATGATGGGCCTGCCCCGAGTGCATTTAATTTTTTAAAATATTTTTTTAACATACTTAAATCATAAAAAAATACATAACTTCACTAATAATCATTCATTTAATCATTAAGAAATAAAATAAAATACTCGAATAATAATTTTGAGATGACCAAGTATCAATTTTCATATTATATTCACATAGAAGGACAAGAGACTTAAGACACGGGAGATCTCTAATTCCTGCAATTGCCAAGTGCCAACTGCATATATGGTTTGATGAGTCTTCACTAAGTTTAGATAAAAGAAAACCAACGAAAAATTTTAAAACAGCGTGTAGGTTGAGAAACCCTAATTCTTATACTTATATGAGAGCATTTGCATCCCGATCCCTAAAGCTCCTAATTCTGTAAATTTTAGTAAAAAAATTCAACTTTTTGACAAAAATCCTTCTCCATTCGGTTTCTTATTTTAGGGAAAGGTTTTGGAAAGTGAAAAGTGGCTCCCTAAATATAGAGCCACTATTCATCCATAAACCATTTTTTATAAATATTTTATTCTAACAAATAAAACAAATCCTTCTTCCAATCATTTATAATTTCTCTCATGTTCATATTTGTTATAGTTTTAAGTAATAATTTTAAAAATAATTTAAATAATTACGAAAATGTAAAATAAATAAATAAATATATTATTGTACCCGCAAAAAAATAATTTAAATATTTGTTTAAAATATTCACTAGAGAGTAATTGTTCAAAACATAAGAAAAAATACAAAATAGTGATGTAGTTAAGTTTGTAATGGAAGTGAGAAAAAAAAATAATAAAGAAATAATAGAGAAATGATAGAGAATGAGATGTAACTAGTTTTAAAAAAATAGAAAAATTTAGGAAAAACATTTAAGAAATGTGTTTTTTAGCCAAATTTTAGAGAAATTTATATAGAAAAGCCAATATGAATGCTCTGAAACAAGGGAAAATTAAGAAAAAAGTTCCCGAGTTTGCATCGTTGTAATTCGTGAAAAATGGCACAATGCACTTACATTTTAGTCCTTAGATTATTGTTTTTTTAAAATTATCCCACTACTCGTGTTAGCCGCTATATAATCTTAAATATAAATCAATGGATATGATCATGACGTACGTCAACACTTTTTTTTTAAGTGTCATTTCATGCATGTGTCTACCAAAGATTATAAATTATAAATAGTTCAAAAATAGTTTTAAATGTTTTAAAAAAACTAGTTTGCTGTTTTAAATGCTTAATAAAAAAAATAGTTTTAAATGCTTAATAAAAAAAACAAAGAACGATAAAGTTATTTAAAAGGGCCTAAAAACTCTGAGGAAAACGAAAAACTAAAAAATTTAGTCCCCATTGATCACATGGAAGCCTGCTAAGGAATATGATCATGATCTTTATTTAATTTATACTAAACATAGAATACATTCATATTTCACGACAAAAAAATTATATTTTATAAGGAGTGGTTTGGATTGAGAAAACACTCTCAATCCAACTTATCTCATCATTACAATTTTTTCAAATTCCTACACAAAATATAATAAAACTTTTTCAAATTCAAAAATAATAATAATATTAAAAAATAATATTCTACCAATATTTTATTCAACTTTCATCTAATCTCATCTCACTATTCAAACAACTACTAAATGGAAACTATCAATTTGACTTCAAATAAAAGATGATCATTATTCAGTAGGTTAATTGGTAAGAGTTGATGTTAAGAAAATATTTTTTTCAGCACCCAAAATCTAAGCATGATCGATCGAGAAAAGTTTGAAGTCCCCATGATTTTTTTGTTTTTAATATTGCTGTAAACCTCAGAGATTTTTTTTTTTTTCTAAAACATATTTGTAATCGTGTACAAAATTAGTACATATATGCATGATGTGAACATGAATCATGATCGGAGATTGAGATGATCATGTCTTGTAATGCATAAATCTAGATCATATGATCTAATTTTATACGTGTGTATATCTATATATGCATGCATGCATATCTTAGCTAGAATGGGCTCGGAGGGATGTACTAACTGCTGGGAATATTTTTCTAATTTACCTTGTAAGCTTCGTGGTCTTCTGAAGACTGATAAAGCTGGATTGTCATATCTTCGAGATGGATAAACTGCCCTACTTTGTGTAATCTGTCTTAGGCGTTCTGGGTTGTGCTTAGTTTTTTTGCTAGAGTTCTGGAAGCTTAGTTTCTTTTTCTTTTTTTTTGGTTTGTAATTTGTAATCACGGTTTTCCTCCGCCACACATAAGGTTTTGAATAAACCCCGAAGGGTCCGTCCTCCTTCATCAAAAAATAGAAATAAAAATGATATTATTATCTCATAATTTATTGAATTGGTTATTTTATTTGTCCTCCACTAAGATCAGATCAATCCACCAAGGGGGAGTAATGCATGGTTGACTCCCAAAATTCTGATAATCTTGCATAAAAAATCAACGCCTTTTATTTTCATTAGTATCCCCGCAATTTGATCAAACCATCATGAATTGAGACATTAAGGACTCGCTTGGATTCGGATATGAGATGAGATGATTTCAGATGGAAGTTAAATAAAATATTGTTAGAATATTATTTTTTAATATTATTATTGTTTTAGGAGTTGACAAAATTAAATTGAGATTTGAAAAAGTTGGGTTGCTTATTATATTTTGTGTAAGAATTTGAAAAACTTGTAATGATTAGATACGATGAGATGAAACACTTTCTGAACTCAAACGAATTCTAAATATGATTCTTTGGCAGTACTACTACATGCAGGACACGCACTTACAAAAGCATCATGAGCATTTTTGACAGATTATTTATAACGAAAATGATTATTTGTAATGAAAATAGATTAATTTTAATAAAAAATAACCATTTTTATTAGAAATAGCTAGCCACAAATATTGCAAGCTTGCAATATCCTGACGATTAATGTAAAATCACGAAACGATTGATCTTCTTTTCTCCCATGCTTTTATCTAAATTATTATGGCTTGTGATAATCACAAATCCATGCAGAGAGTCCTAATTCATCACCTAATTTAATTAGATTTAATTAATATCTAAGTTTCAATGTTGCATCGAACTATGAATTAATCCCAGGTATTATATACAGAATAGTGTTAGCTAGATACAAATTCAAAATGCGCAAGCTTTTTGTAAAAGTGTCAGCCTTGAGTTTTACAAATTTTTTAAGATGAGATTTTTTTATAAAAGTCTTGCAGACTTGTATACATTATTTTGTTTATACATATATATATATATAAAAGTACGCTGCCGACCAAGCTAGCTACGTAGCTAGAAATCTAATTCCTCAACGTAGGTAGATAGCTAGCTACGTTTCTGAATTTTCTGAAAGCAACAAGGTTTCAAGCTGCCTGGTTGGAGATTCCAAAATTCTAAATGCTTTGGGGATCACTCTCTCCACGTTAACTTTAGTTCTTTTGTAAAGGTTTCTTACACAAGAAGCATAAGCTCGTTTAGATTAATATATATTTGCAATGTCTATTATATATATAAATATATATTTATTCTCAGTACGTCCTGATCATATTCTATGATGTGCACGTGATTAGCTGAGCTCAACCTCATCCTAGCATTATGGGACCTTGTCTCATTGTCGGTCGAGTTGGATTGTTGATTCGACAGAAACATTAATATATGTACCTGTGCTGAAGGTGACTGGACGGAATGATCTAATCAGATCATCATCATCATAAAGTATTTCCCAATAATTGGATAATATATTTATTTTATATATATAATTAATATACTAACGAAGAAACATTCCCACGCCACTCATGTCGGCTTAATGCGCGTGGTCCACTGTCCCTCTCATTTTAATTTTCTATTGAGATGATGAATTAGTTAATTAGTTGTAAGGAGGAATTGCTGATTTAATTCCTCATTTTATTCTTTGTGCCACGTATTTGTTCTTTTTAGAAGAGGAATATAAAAGTTCCGAATTAATTAAATAAAATATCCTAGTTATATATATAGTTTAATGTTTGCGTTTTTCAGCTTTAATTAACTTTTGAGAAAATTCCAGCTAGCTTTATTAATTAAGCTAAGTACTTTTCTCGTGGTTAACTTATTATATATATATATGGAGATATCAATATATAAATAATCTATGCATGCTTTGCCGACTTTAATTGGATGATCAACACTACATGCATTTAACTTTAGTTTTATTCCCCAAATGGTGCTTAATTTGATCCGCTGCTAAAATAAATTATAAAATACATGCCGATCGAGTACATATACCTCATGATCATGAACCTTGAATTTCATAATCAACACGCTAATGATAATATCCTAGCTCTAGATTGTACCATATGTTATTAATATTTATATAGGTTGTAATGGAGTTGAGATCCCACAATCAAGGACGATTTGTCAAGCCCAAAGTACCCACTTTCTCGGAATAGATCATGATCAACAGGCAATGCAGGGGAGATTAAATAAATAAAAGAGATATATATATAATTCCCACCTCGATCTTTCTTTTCTCCTTCATCAAACACTAACTTATATATATAATGGTGGTATATATCCGTACTGTTTGTTTAGGCATCAAGCGAATATCAATCGATGGCTTGTTCATGAATCATAACTTCATTGGTATATATTGTGTATTATAAATTAAGGTGCTCGAGATCCCAAATAAAAAAGCTAGATGGACATCACCATGCATGCATGCATTATGTTTGTGTTAAAAAAATAACTAATATATCCATATAAGTATCTTAATTTTCTTTTTGGTTGTACGTACACATGATTGGAAAAAAATAATTATTATATATAAGTGGCTTGGTGAAGTACGTATAGATGATTCATGATCGGTACTCATGCACGAGTGCAGCCATATGCATGCATGTGTAATCGGCGTCCTAGCTAGCTAGCTATCTAATTCATAGGGACGCTAGCTAGCTGCTGCTTGTTTAAGATCAGAAGAATCTTAATTGCGGCTTGTCGACCAACAGCTTTTCAAACTGCATGATGCATGCATATATAATGTCATGTACTCATGATCGATGTGTAGCTTAGATCGATCGAGATCATGAGCAATGGATATTGGAATCTAGCTAGCTACCTAGCTAGGCCTTTACCTTGATTTTCATTTGCAGTGGAATTTAGGGGGGAGGGAGGGAGATTGATAAAGTTTGTGGCTCACGATGGAATTTGCATACGGATCGCGCCCACCAAAGACCTTTTTTATAAATTCTAATAATAATAATAATAATAAAGAGCCATTACCGACGCTGGTTTTGTCTTTCCAAATTCGATGTATGTATGCATGCAACAGATGACAAATTAAATCATTGTCATCAATTAATTTAGTTGGATATATATGGAAACTGAATCTGGTACGTAAGTAAGTAGTAAATGCCAACTTGGCGCCTTCTTATGATCATACCGCGGCCACAAGATTCCTGGCCTGGAGGCTGGCCGAAGGATATTCAAAGCACGTAAACATATATATCAAGTAATTTAACTCATTAATTAGTATAAGTGGTGAATATATAGGATGTGGGATATGGGGTGGTGAATAGTGGCTCGGATTAATGATAATTAATTATTTTTTTAGAGCGAGCTGTAATTACCCAAAAGCTTCTTTTTTTTTTTTTTTTTCCCTGCAAGTTGCTAATTATTTGGTTGATTCCTAAAGAAAGAGACGAATTACAAGAAGAATATGTATGCATGTATGCACGATGTGTTTGGGTCTAGTGGAAAGTATGCATGCATTTCCAGAAGCACGAATACCACAAAGAAAGACTGTAGCAGAACTTGTCTCACGTTCGTACTGCAGGAAGTAACTGTAAGGCTGCATGATGATCATGTGGTACAGGCCGGTCAATTAATCATGAATTTGAATGTTTATCCATTTGCTATACGATACTGGGTAAAGGAATTTACAACTTTCTATGATATCTTGCAGTGCAGTACTTGAATCTTTATCCAGAAACAAAGAAATATGCCCAGGTGGGAATTCTTGCTGTTGATAAAGCTAGCGAATTAGAAAAATATAAATATTCTGAGATCATAAAGGATTGTGAAGGGTCTGTGTCATTTTGATCCCGTGGCATGCATAAAGAGGGACAATACAGAAACAAGAGCCAGACCTTATGCTTGAGGATTGAATGCCAAAAGGTGTGCAAAAAGTTTGCATTTTTGTCTACTGTTCTTCACTGGGTTTTGGTCACTAATGGCGCCTGCAGGGAATATAGATAATCGCTGTTCAACTTCATGATTGAAAAGTTGAGAGGACCACCATTATTGGCTAAAGCCCACGATCGATGCACCACAATGCCACATATTGTTCGTTCTTGACTAAAAATCATGCATACCGATAAGAATAAAAATCATCACCATTTCTATTATTGGTATTCCACATGATCAGAATTGATAGACCATTCCTGCTGGTAATGTTTCACATGATTACAACAATAGCAAATTAACTATGTTTTTTTCCAGTATATTTGAGATCGGTGTATGTTCTGTAATTCAACTGGTATATCCTCTCTTTACAGTGAAGAGAAATGCTTTAATCATAAAGAGAGTCTACAAAAATAAATAAATAAACAAACTGACATACCAATATATCATATGAAACATTTCAGTTAATATATATATACACATTTGGTGTCTTAGACTCTTAATTATACATGTATTGATCAACACGTTAATTATAACTAATGTAGTCTGAATTGGCCGGGGGTAAAAAATTTGGTCTGTTAGTAAAAATTATCATCTAGAAAACTTATAAAATATTAAGAATCTGTTTACTAGCTATATACTTATCCAATATTAATATTCGTGTGTGTCTCTACTTTTACTCCAGAGAGAGAAAAAAAAAAAAGAAGAAGAAGAAGAGAGAGGCCACTCAGATTTTTTTCTGTAATTTTCTTCCGGTGAGGCTAAAAAAAAAAACCCCATAAGAAATGATCTTGGCCGGGTGGCCGACGGAGATTCATCTCTGCCAACCGCACCCTCAGTGATCTTCTACTCCTTGCTTAATTAATTTCTTCCCCTTTCCCTGTTTTTTTGTTTTTTTTGTTTTTTCTCTTTCTTCTTTGATCTTTCTGCCTCATTAATGTTTTGACCACAAAAAGATGCCACAAAAGTAAGTATATAAACTAACGTGTATTAATATGTTACGTTATTTATTATAAAGTAAATCGATCTACTGTATCATATGAGGTTATCTATTATTAAACCTATCACTTTTATGAATGTGACCATATACGAGCCCCTAGACCATGTTCTTAGTAGCCTTGTGCTCAAAGTCTTCTATGATTTTTGTCGGACCTTTCTGGTGCCTGGCTCCCACGCGCAAATCACCCCACTTTTTTGTAGAGGAAGATGCTAGATTTGGCTGGTACAATCTCCTTTATCTCTAATTGCACGTGCTAGCAATGTCATGCCATCTGATTAGCTACAATCTTAGCAGCTGCATGCCACGGATCGAAGACCAATATTGAACAGTCGCTCTTCCAAAACTTTACCCACTTTATGGATTGAACCCTTGTATTGGCCGCAGTGTGCCCATTAATATATATGATCCCGGTTTTGTGGCCCTTCCGAGGCTTAAATTTACATCACTTTTTTACTTGGTTTGAATGGATTTTTCACTTGATTTATCATGGATTAGGTAGATGCCAGCTTTTCTTTCTTATAACTTATAGCTGTATTACATTTAAGCCTCTAATGTTATATATATATATATACTGTCCTAGCTTCCACATAATTATAGAAATAAAAACATATTAGACATGAGGAAAAATATAATTACAAAAAACATGCAAGGCGGCCTTAGCTAGCTGTTGTATTGATGGATAATTAATTGGATGGCCGATCGATGGCACACCGCGCGCATCATGTAAAGAATTCCTGACAATTAAAGATCAAAGAAGAAAGGTCCATGATCGATGCTAATGATAGATTTGACAAGACGCTGCTAAAAGGTTATAGATGGAGGACCAGAATGCCCATGTGATGCCATGTGGGCAACATTCATGCATTTTAATGCCATAAAATATTCTGAACTTGTAAGCTGTGTTCAGACAGGGAAAACAACCCCCTCCCCCTCTCTCTCTCTCTCTCTCTCTCTCTCTCTCTCTCTCTCTCTCTCTCTCTATGATAATGATAATTATTTAAACCAGGTTCTGCATATGGTGGTCCTTTTGACGATTTGCGTAGTACTCAAGGACTCAGTCAATTCTGAATTGACAATGATATCAAAAAGCTTACATAAAAAAGCTTTGGTTAGTCAAATGATCATGTGTGAAAGCTAGTCCAATCATAGATCTGATTGTGCAATAATTGACAGCCCAATCATCAAAATTAGACCTAAGGAAGTAAGTTTTTTCATTAATGATTAGGGTCCTGCACGCGTGTATACTAATTCACGTAACCTTTTTTTTTGGTAATTTTCATAATCAATAGTACTACTGATATCTATACCCATGCATGGAATGGATCGATATTGAAGCAAAAATAACATGATCTATATACGTTAAGCAAGAAATTAAAAAAAGAAAAGAAAACAATTGATATCATGAGATGATCAAACTAATTCAAATGCTCCACCAATATTTTTTTAACATCTTCTTTCCTCTATTTTTTTCGTGGAAAAAATACAACCTAAGACACATCTTGCAATTAATTTCACCCATCTAGTATATATAACTACTTTATGATCACCAGAACCATTAAGAGTTTATGGTAATAACTCTTGAAACTTGAAATTTGTAGAATATATAGCAAATACCATATATATTCGATCTACCGATTAGGTTTCTTCATGTGCAAACATCATACAGCGATCTCTTATATATATTATCGATCGGTTTCAAGCACATGAAAGATAGAATTTAAACCTTTTTTTTTGCGATAATACTTTCATGTCTGTTTAGGGCCGGCCGAGTACGTACTAGTTGCTGTTTATAGATTTTGAAAATAAAATTGTTAGGGCAATCAACTTATTAAGTGAGTGCATATCTCTTTGTCGAAAATGCTGTCTGCTTTAGTCGCTCAAAGATATATATATATATACATACACATATTTTTGCTGATCAAGTACTATATAGGTTAAAATTCTTATAATTATATGAATGAAATCAAAACTTATCGGCCAGTATATACTAATTGAGTGGTATATATTAATGCAAATCAGAGCTGCTGCATGGATCAATGTGACCACCTTGACATCGATAGGTCTCATTAAATTAACCTTGCTTTAACTTTGTTAATTAATAGATGCGCAACACCACATGAGTACTACGTACATATGACCAATTCAACTGATCAACTCATCGATCTCAACTAATTATATATATTTAGATTCCGGTTAATTATTGGAGTCAACCCAATTAATGACGCTGTCAACCAATATTATTATAAATATTGTAACCCTCTTCCTCCATTGTGTACATGTGAGCTTTGGAATGGATCATCTACAAATAAGATTAATTCATGTGTTTATTACAAATTAATTTGGTACTGATATATGCATATATATATGTATATATAATATTGCTAGATTATAAAGGATTTTTGGTAAAATCATATGAATACATGAGGAGTTTAATTAGTTGATATAGTACAGATCATGCTTAGGATTTGATCTGTCGTCCTTGGGCAAATATCCAGATCATCATCTCATTTTAGGAACCACAAAATTATGCAACATGATTAATAATTGGCGCAAAAGTAAGTAGTTAAAACTATACAACTTATGGTTTGGGTTATGATCTTATCCCCACTGATAAGAACACAACAAAAGAAAAGTACCCCGTGTGCACGTTTTAGTGACACTACTTATAAACCCACCCCAACGCCATCGATCTCTCAAGAACCTATAGCTAGCTTAAAACGAAATATCTCACAATCTCCTCCACTCCCTTCACGTGGACAGCTCGTGATCTGTAAGTGGGTGCAACTTCTTTTATTAATTGACTTCTTGAGAGCAAAAAAAATTAAAAATAAAAAACTCCCCCCAAATTAAAGTGTGAAAAAGATTCCCCATTAAAAAAGCATATGAAAGCTTGCCAAAACATAAAAGATTCTTCCAAACCCCCAGCCCACTGATAGTACCTGTGCCCTAAATCATGCCCTCCAAGCATCCTTGCACCCTCATTTTTAAACCCATCCGGACCCACAACATCTAGATTCTATACCAAAGCCCAACATGCCTATCATCACCATCCTTAATTAAACTCCCACTCCCTCTCCAAGGAGTATTTTCTTCTTGTTTTATCTGCCCCATGACACATATAAATACCCCTCCATCCCTTGCTTCCTTCACCAACCCAGTCTTTCCTTTATACATTCATCTCTGGCCTGATCATCTATAACTAGCTAGCTCCATCCCAAGAAACTAAAACCCCAAAAACATCTTCCCTAAGAAAACATCATGTCAGGAGTTTGGGTTTTCAGCAATGGCGTATATCGCCTAAATCCTCAAGCGGACTCCTCCGATGGAAAGCAAGGTAGTAGTTCTAAGAAAAAGGTTTTGGTGCACTTACCAACCGGAAACGTGGTATCATCTTACTCCTCCCTCGAGCAAATCTTGACCGGGTTAGGGTGGGAGAGGTATTACGAAGGTGACCCCGACCTCTACCAATTCCACAAGCCATCTTCCATCGACCTAATTTCTCTTCCTTGGGAATTCTCTAAGTTCTGCTCCATTCACATGTACGATATTGTCGTTAAAAATCCTAATATCTTCCACGTCCGAGATATGTGATCAGCAAGTCCTAGCTGTCACGTACTGTGATCATCTCTTAATATATATATATATATATATATATGCATATCTCATTAGTTGTTGGTTTATGGTTTCTGGTTCCTGTGTTTTGTCCTAGAATTAAGAATGTTAGATCGGGTGGACGAGGCTTCCTCGCTCGTTTGCTGTAATAAAGTACAAGGTGGTGTCTGTGCATGGTAGCTGATCATTATGTAATATTGCTTTGTAACTTCATGGTGTGGCTTTGTATTGTGTGGTATATAAATATCTATAAAATATTAATGCATGTCATGTAGATTTCACATCAGCAGGGCAGCTTAATCATTAATGTTTTCTGATCTCCTACTTTACTTACTTCTATATATGTCTGGCTCTAAAAGGATAAAAATTAAAAACATTAATTTAATTGTAGTGTTTGTGCCATGTCAGCGATCGAGCTGATATGGGCGTGTGTGTTCCTAATGAAGAGACAGCTAGCGAACAACTCAGCAAAAAAATACTGATCATTAAGATAATTAATTATCTAACGAGCAGTATATAATATGGTGGCCTGGAAGATAAGTTTTCTTATTCCTACGCAGAACTCTGTAAGATTTCTGATGGGGGAGGGCTTCGTAATTGCCGAACGGGCCACGATCCAAAATACTTGACCTACTGATTAATTATAGAAACGAGTAGAAAACGAGATCGAGTGAAAGTGATGGCGCGCATGCAGCGTATGAGAAGTGAAATTTGATTGAAAGTTGACGATCGACCAGAATATGTTTTTGGCAAGCACAAAATTATAAGAATAAATAAGCAGAGAATTAAAATAATAAGGAAAAGTATGTATGAAAAATAAAAGAATACGTAATTAATAAGGAAATAAAAAATGAAAGAGAGGGAAGCTAGGAAATTAGAATTATATATATATACAAAGAATCAGCAATCCTTAAAACGTATATAACGGTCAGTTGTCCAAAGGGAGTTTTCTGATTTTGTGTACGTTGTGCATAATTTAGAGGTCCCCATACTTACAAACATATATGTCGGAATAGAAAGACGAGGATAGATATATATGGGCGTTCACGTGAAGTGGATGGTGACAGTGCATCAGAAACCAAGCGAGGAGTGACACTTGTCCTAAGGGGATGTGGAATTGACCCACTTTTCACATGTAGTTGGTGTGCGTGGGCATGCACGTGGAACGACGATATCCTTAAATCAGCTCCTTCGTGAAAACGAAATCTACGTACGCCTTTTTAGAATTTCTAATTTGATTGATCCCGGCCAATGCCAAGGTCGCGTTTGACCAGCTGTGCATGTGTGACCACATACACTGCACGGTTGGAGATGCCATCATCTTCAAAAGGCTAGTTAGCTTTAATTAGCTACATGATCATCATCCTCATCATTACTTTTTCTTTAATTTGTGCACAATTACTACTCTCCCTACTATATATATATATATATATATGTACAACTTGCATTTCTAGGCATGTGCTAACAATAAAATGGCTACATATGTCATGTTATTTTAAAATAATTGGCAACACTTTAATTTTTTACTAAAAGAATCAAGGATCGAATTCTTCTTCCTCATATATATAAAAAAGAAAAAAAGAAAAAAAAAAAGACTACATATCAATGTTCAAGATCCTCTAGTCATATTACTACAAGAAAATTGTTTATTTACAGCCAGTTAATTCTAGCGAAATTATTATTTACAATTAAAATAAATCTATTTTGGTCATAAATAATCTTTTCGTCGCAATTAAATGACTTCAAAAATCTGAATTTCTTATAGTGTGTAATATGTACGTGATGATCTAGGACATTAATAATTAATTAATGCAAATTAAGGGCACTGAGAATATTTCAAGCCCAAAATTAATTTCGAGTTTGGGAGATGTACAAGAAATTATGAAATAAACGTACGTATATTAACGGTATTAACGCGAGGTTTCGGCCTAAATGATGATATCTGCAGTAAATTGCCCCTGTTGAGTTAATTGTCGGCCATGTCATATGTATATGACCTTCACTTGACGTTGATCTGCATATGTACGTGCTGATCATGATCTGGGTTTAGCCCAATCAATCGGCTGCATGCATGCATGCCTTTCTTGAGCTCTAATTAATTGTTAGAAGTTATAACTTATAAAATCCATCAGTTGTATAAAAAATTTAAGTTCTAGCTAATTAAATTTAATTATAGTAAATAATATTCTAATGTTAGCGATAAATGCGCACTCGATCGGATGGCCTCATCCTTCAATTCATTCCCGTAGTTTGCCTAAATGGATTGGATGCACGTGAAGGAGCCGAAGACTCAACTGAAGAAGTATAGGAAGTGTCCATTCGTTAGTTGGGCCGATCAGTTGGGTTCTATTCTTAATTAAAGGCCCAGAGCCCATATGTTGTTAATAGATAAATATCCCTTTGTGCTACGTACGGGCTTAGTAATTACTAAGAGCTTACGATAATTTCGTCTAAATATTAGAGATCGGCCCATATATAGTTGAACTCGAGCAATAACTCTTTCGAGTGTATTTTCTACGATTAATTTGGAGACAGATCACTAGACCTCGAATAGAATACAACCCCAAGTTTCTTTTGATTTTCCTTCATTTTACATTCAACAAAACACCATATTCCATCGGGTGCATTTCAAATTGTATAGAACAAAATTAGCTGAATACGAAAAGACTTCTAGAATGTTACAGATAAATAAAACTGGGTATGTACAGCTATATTAATTTCCCAATACTGAATTCTAAACTTCTTAACAAAATAGTCTAAGCCAGCTCAGAGGGCAAAAACATGAAATATTTTGGACATGTGCGTACGTATGTACAGATGTTGAAATAATCACCAGCCTGCATGCATGCATACTCAAATAATTCAGATATTCATGTAATCATATAACAAGTTTAGGCCCTATTAGGAAGGGTCCATCCCGGATGGGCCCAAGTCCAAGAAGGCCGAGTTATGGAATAACGGGCCCAAGGAAGGAAGCTCAAGACCCCGAGTCAGAGGATCGGGAATTGAGTGCATGGCCATCCCAGACGGGCCCAAGCCCAAGAAGGTTGAGTTATGGAACGACAAACGCAAGGAAAGAAGCTAAAAACCCCTAGAGAACATTCCAGAGGTCGGCAACTTGCCGTACCCTATCACAAAGCACTGGGCAGGATGCCCAACTATACAGGGATTGCAACACATGCCCGATCACGGACTTGACAAACCTTAGGCACGTTGCAATCAATGCCTGTGTCAGGAGACTCGACACGCAACGGCGCGCCCGACGTATAGAGGACGGCTCATCCACTATTTAACACCCTATACTAGCAGGAGGGTGGCTGCAAGACAAACCTAGTATGGCGCATGATCTCCCTCAGCTGCCTAGACCTCGGACTGACACTGGCAACAAGAAAATGAGTGGTAACAGGTTTGACACTTGACACACCACGATCCCCCTCGATAACGGAATCCGGATCAGGTATAAATAAGAGATATCCCTTATATGGGAGCTCACTCTCACTTTCTCTCTGTCTGATAACTTTCTCAAGCCATTTTGTATCTCTGAGCCTTTTTCACAATATCATACACTAACTTTGGTATCGGAGTGACCACGACTATCTCCGTAGCCTCTTTTACCACTTAGTTGCATGCGAACTGTGAGGAAGGGTCCATCCCAAACAGGCCCGAGCCCAAGAAGGCCAAGCTATGAAATCACGGACCCAAGGAAGCAAGTTGAAGACCTTGGGCCAGAAGATCAAGAACCGAGCACATGGCCATCCCATACGAGCCCAAGCCCAGTAAGGCCGAGTTATGAAATGCCAAGCCCAAGGAAGGAAGGTGAAGACCCCCAGAGAACATCATGGGAGTCGGCAACTTGTCGAACCCTATCACAAAGCACCGGGCATGATGCCCAACTATATGCGAATGGCAGCACGTACCCGATCACGGACTCGACAGACCTTAAGTACGCCGCAATCAATGCCTGTGTCAGGAGACCTAGCACATAATGGCACGCCCCACGTACACAGGACGGCTCACCCACGATCTGACACCCTATACTGGCAGAAGGGTGGCTGCAAGACAGACCTAGTACGACGCACGATCTCCCCCAGCCGCCTAAACCATGGACTAACACTGGTGACAAGAAAATGAGTGGTAACAAGTCCGACACTTGACACACCATGATCCCCCTCGGTAAAGGAATCCGAATCAGGTATAAATAAGAGTTATCCCTTCTACGGGAGCTCACTTTCTATCTGATAACTCTTTCAAGCCATTTTGTATCTCTGAGTCTTCTTCACAATATCATTCACTAACTTAGGTATCGGAGTAACCCCAGCTGTCACCAGAGCCTCTTTTACCTCTTAGTTGCAGGCGAGGTGGAGCTTGAGCCTTGCAGAGTTGTTCGGGCTATGAAACATGATATCAACAGACCCGGTTTGGATACAAAAGTCTCTAAACTCCTTACAATTCATCTCATCTAATCATTACAACTTTTTTAAATTTTTACACAAAATATAATAAATAATTCAACTTGTTCAAATTTAAAACTAATAGGATATTAAAAAAATAATTTTTTAATAATATTTTATTCAACTTTCATCTCAACTCATTATCCAAACCTCTCCTTTAGTCGTCCAAGAATAAAACATCCATTTCATTTCCTTGCGGCCAACCATCATGATCATTTGATTCTAGAAGTTGTTGGATATCTGACAACATATATATTATTCAGTTCACTGCATTCAACAATACTGCTGCTGCAAACTCGAGTCTTTTCCATCTCCTCCGACATGAGTAAACCAAGATCAGAGCCACGGCTAGTTCCATCATCATCTTCGATTGCATTGATCAACTCATTTGTATCAACGTCAACACTGAGCTTTGCACAATCAGTATGATCAAACAAACAGTTTGTCGATGTCCTCGGAAGTCAAGGTATAAATGAAGTCAGAAGGCTAGCACTTTTCTAGAGAGATTTGAGGATGCTTAAGATGGTAGGTTTGAGTTGTTATATAATGAAACATACTTGTCCATGGCGCTACTCTCATGTAATAACTTCAAAATAATGCTATACATCACGCTTGTATCTCATTTTCTGCTCGCTATGTAAGATATGGTACATATTTTATTACTATTCGATGATATAGAAATATCTTCCAACGATGATAAATGTATTACATATTACATAGTTAAAGGTAAATGAGATGATAATGTGGTGTATATAATTTTCTTTAACTTTAATATTGTCTCTTTTTTTTTTCCTCCGCTTGTTTATGTGGAGTGAAATAGGCCATGTTGTATTATGGTACCGCGTTGGCATCAGGAGCAGCTCAATATAAATTAAAGCCTAAGGCGAAATTTTATTTATTTTTAAATTTATAATATAATAATAGGATGCATATTGTATTAAATATATAGTTTTGAATCTTCTTTAAAAATCATTGTTATAATTTAAGAGATGAAAAAAGGTTGTAACAGAAATTATAAGAACATGCTAAAAATGAGAAAAAGGAAATGACATAAATTGATTGAATCAAGTGAGAGAATGGGGATACATAGAGATATATGAAAAACTAAAAATAACAAGGGTAATTCTACATACAGTCGTGGAATGCGCAAACGCCATACAGTCGCTTTGAAAAGGAGTGGGGTCTGCTATTAAAATCTTAACTTTTTTTCAAGTGGGTCTCATCTTTATTCACTTTTTATCAAAACGACTGCACGCACGACTGTATTTATCATTTCTCTCAAATAACAAAGAGACTATTCAAAACAAAAAGTTAAGCCAGGACGAAATAAGTTGGATAATGCTTGGGTTGTGATAACTTTTGTTATCGTTTTCACAGTTCTTTCTTTTTTATTTGTTGGCTTCCAATGCCATCCATTTTCTAAAAATAAAAAAAACAATTTCGGTCATTTATTTTTTCTTTTTATGTATAGTTTGCACACTTTTCTTTAATGTCAGATTTAGGTTTTTCTGTTTTATTGCTATGTTGCCATATTTGTTTGTCTAAAACAAGAAAATATATAATAATTTGGGGCCTTGATGAGGAGTGCTTGATTAGGGGTGGAGCCTTAGGCAGTTGTTTTAAGGTCTTGTTTGTTTTTACATATAAAATGAGATGAAATTAAAGTTAAAAATTGAATAAAATATTATTAAAATATTTTTTTAATATTATTTTTATTTTAAAATTTAAAAAATAAATTATTTATTTTATTTTATATAAAAATTTAATAAAATTATAATAATTAGATAAGAAAATGGAAAAGAACGGTAAAGAACAAACAGACTTTTCACCTCCCCCTTTATCCGGCCTAGATGGCATCATCATCAGAGTAATGACAGACAGCTTTTAGTCGGAACTAGATGATGTTGCGCCTAATGGGAACGGATGTAATTTAATTGTTTTAAATTTTATTTTATTATTTTGATATTTATAAATTATTTATTATTATTTATAAATTATTTATTATTATTTTCACTACTATTTGTCAATTATTTCAAATATTCAATATCCAAAAGCCTCAAATAATTATTAATTTCATTATCAATCCTCCAGACCATCTACGTACAAGCACACATCCATGCATGCAGTTTCAGCTGTTCCTGATTACTATTTTTTATATTACTAAATGACTAATGTTACGTATCATATTCTTGTACTATGAAATTGGAGTATGATGAAGACATAATTTGAAAGCATTTACCACATTTATATATGAGTAATGTTATATATAGTTATAGAGTGCGCAAAAGCCGTATAATCATTTTGGAAAATAGTAAGGTTTGTTATTAAAAAATTAGTTTTTTTTTTTTTTTTCATGTAGCTCCCGTATGAAATTATGTAACGCTTGCGTACTCCATAACTACAAATATTATTTCTCTTTATATATATATTTATAACACATTTTTCTACTAATGAATATAACAAGAAGATCGAGGCAAAAGTAACACCTGTAGCCTAAGAGCTGTGTAGGAGTGGGCAGTGAGTGCCTTGCCACCCGCTACGCTGCCCCGTTCGCCTCGCTCCCGCCTGGTCGAGACAGGGGATTCGCCCTGCTCCGTAAATCCCCTGCCCCGCCCTTGCATATATAAGGAACCTAGGTTAGTTTTCCTGAACCTTCTTCAACAACTCAGTCCCTTTTCTCTCTCGATCTCTTTGTTTCTCTCGATCAAAACCATCTTCGCACATGATCTCTCTCGATCTCTCTTGTCTTTGAGCCTCTGCCCCTCCAAGATAGATGAATCCGCTGCTTCAACCCTCTTCATCTTTTTTCTCAAAATCTCCTTCCTCTGACCAGTTTCGTTTGTAGGACTCGTTCTTTATTTTGTAGGTTCTTGAAGCTTTTGTGTTCCTTCCATGTATTTCATAAGAAACCAGATTAATAAGGAAGGAAAATAAAGGGAAAAGAAGAAACCAACACGTCTGCGAGCTCCACGGACTACAGAGGGTAGAGCCTGTTTCCAGATCTTCAAACGAGGTTGTTTCGCTCCCCTTCGAGTTCGCTCTGTGCTAAAACCCAGTCCCTCTTATCTTTTGATCTTCAAACCAAATTTTCACTCTCATTTTCTTTTGGGGCGTTTGATTCCTTCGACAAGTTATGGGGTTTGGTTTCATGGTTTGTCATTGTGGTTGGAAAAATGGTAGACACTGGACATGGTAGATCAATTAGGGAGGAGAGGGGCAGGGGGCAAATGGATAGAAGTCCACCCCTGCACCCCGTGCAACAGACGGGGCACCCCGCCCTCGTCCATGTGCGAGAGGATTGCGGGAAAGAAATCTCTACCTCTACCCATGCGGGCGCAGGGGGCGGGAAATGGGTGGCCCGCCCCTTAGGGGTTGGGTAGCGCCCCTAGAGTTGTGCAGCCTTACAATGTTGCCTTTCTTCATATTAGATCAAAGGTAATTCATCCAACCAAGCCTGCAGCTCTTTCCACATCTCTTAAGCCCTTCATGCAAGGGAAATCACCCGCATGAATTCTCTTAGTTATGTTACATATTCTTAACTAAGTTGACGAAGTAAGAAATAATAGAACTATGGCGTCTACATTATAAGCATTTTATAAAAGATAAGCTTGATAAATTCTTGACTTGGAATAATGTCAACTCAAAAACTCAACTCAGGAGAAAATTGACTAAACATCAACCTGTAAAAACATTGTTGTAACTTGTTAAAAAACAACTTTTGTGTAGACAAAATGATTCTTTTAAGATAATAATATGATAATGTATACATATATTAGACTATTAGTCTATTTATATTATTATGTAATAATTAATACATATTAGTATAATATTGAATTTAACTATATAAATTTTATATTTTTATATAAGTCTATATAATCAATATATAAGTAATACATATTTTTATAACTTATGCTTACTAATCGGAGTTGGAGGTCGGTCAAACAACAAACCCGATCGACTTCGACTATGCATAATCGATAGCGAAGACGAATTTTCAGAATTTTATCCAACTAATCTCGCCTACCTTATAAAAAAATAAGAACGCATCTCTGTCTCCCCAAAAAATATTTCAATATGAATAAAAATATTATATTTTATATTGTCGCTTCATTAAAAGTTTATATTCTTATTTGAATTTAAAGATTTTACGTACCCAAGTCTCACCCTTAATTTAAAATAAATTATAAAGAATTTATATACTTATCATTTACGACCAATCATTTGCTTGTCACAACTACCCTATCGCTTGCGTTTTTGTCGATTGTTATAGGGCTGAAAATCGAATGTATGGTGTGGTTTTGAAACTGCACCGACATGGAGAATATATACTATTTTCAATCAAAATCGGCCGACAGGAAGAAAGAGAATCGGTCGGAAATCGACAATTAATACCGATCGGTTGGGGATCAATTTTCTGATCACCCGACGGCGTCAAGACAGACACAAAAAATGGAAGCTCGATTTTCCCATCACCATTCACCAGACACAATTCACATAACAAAACCATTAACCCAATACAATACAATAAACGACTTGAAGTCCCAGATTTTTCCATAGACGGTGAGATGAGTGATAGAGGTCTGATGAGAGGTTAACGGAGGAGAGCGGCGCTCTGTGAGAGAGAGGGGGATATGGATGCCATCGATTGTTGGAGGAAGAGACTTGCAACCATAGTGGCAGCTGTGTGCAAGAGAGGTGAAAGAGAATATGAAAAGATTCAATCGAAAGAGAAGAAGAAAGAGAGGGGGAGGGGGGATGTGAGGGTATTAAACCCTAAAGCCGTTTACACCAAACAACGTGGTTAAAAACGACGTTGTTTCACTCACTTAAGTGAAATAGTCGTTTTACATAATATATATATTATCGACCGGTTCGATGGTTTGGGTTCTTGTCGGCGTCAATTTTATTAAATTTATACTGTCGGCCAATTGGTTCTCTGTCGATTTTGATGGGTTCTGAACTCCGACGGCCGGTCCGCATTTGAGATGGCCGATCCCTGCAATTTCATTTCATCTCATCTCAATTCAATTCAAATGCTTGTTGGGAAAAAGTTTCAATCCCAAAATTTTCATTTCAACTTAATCTCATGTTATCTCACCTATTTCTTAAATATCATTAAAATACAAATACTTTCAAACTAATCATTATAGGCTTATTTGGAAAAAATTTCTATTTCAAAATTTTCATATCATTTCATCGCATTTCATTTTTAAATATCATTCAAACACAAATACTTTTAGACTAATCATTACAAATTTCTCAAACTTTCAAATAAAAAATAAAAAATAATTCAACATTTTCAAATCCTATAACAAAAATAATATTAAAGAACTATGCTCTATAATATTTTAATTTTATAATATTTTTTATTCAAAATTTTTTTTCTCTTATTTTCTAAAATTCTATAAAATATTAACTCAAACTATATTGCTATTATTCAATCTATTCACAAACTATCATATTATTATTATTCATATTATTTTCATCTCATCCCACTTTCTATCCTGTGTTTGTTTCACAGATGAAATATCTTGAAATCGCACGACTTTTCTTTATTATTATTATTATTATTTAGATTATTACGAGTATTCTTTTTTTTTTTTTAAGTGATTATTACGAGTTTTCACTACTGAAGTATATGTGGTTGCCAAATGCCAATCGTATTTGGCACGAACAACGCGTATATTCTTCTTTCAGTTAAACTGCTTTTCGAAGCTGCTGCACTCTCTTGACCACTCCCTTCCAGCGCCAATCTCTCTCTCTCTCTAGGGTTTCAGTTTATGTTCAAGTTTCAGAGCTTTCAGACCAATGGACTTCATCTGTACAAATTATGCAAACACGGTTCCTTGCTCTACTAATCACAAATATGCGCCATCACAAACGCCAATTTCTTTCCGTGCCACGGTACTCAAAAGGAGCAAGAAATCATCGCCGATGCGAGTCTCGAATTTCGCGGCGGCGTCGGGAGCCGAGAGTTCTGTCAATGGCGCCATAGTGAGGAGGAGTCTATCGGCTACAAGCGAGACCGAGGGCAGGGCTTTGCAATCGGGCAAGTCCAGTAGTGCCATGGAGCAGCTCGACATTGAGCGCGGCGTTTGCATACCATTTCGCAAGTACTCTCCCGAGACAGTATGATTTTTAAAATAAAAAATATCAGAATTTCGCCGTATTTGTTATGTATTTGGTGTTTGTACTTTGTATTGGAGTGAAATGTGCTAATATATGCGATAATTCTGCTGCGTTTTAATATGGCGGTTCTGCGATGAAATTTTATAATTGCATTTAATTTGGCTTTAGTTTGGTTTTGGAACTTGGATATGAAATTACCTGACAAAACATTATTTCTTTTTGGCGTTCATCTAGGATTGAAATTCGGCGTACCTATCCAAAAAATTATAAATTCAGTATTATGGTCGTTGTATTGCAAGATGAATACGAAAATTTTGTAGGGATTATAATTATTGTTGCTGATAATTTGGTGAAGAATAACTGGTTAGGGTAGTTAAATGTGAATATGAACATACTTATAAAAAACAAATGTGAATATGAACATTGTTCTAACAAAATATTCTTCATTTTGGTTTATATTTCCCTTTACCTGTTGGTAGAGTTCATGTTTTATTGTTGTTGATCAGGTGAGAAATAAGGTATTGGAATCAAGAGGGGCAATTCTGTCACTAATTTTGCGAGGCGTGGAGATAGTTTGGAATTTGGGATTTTACTGGTCTTCCTTGATGTATGATTTTTTGGTTGGAAGAGATGAAGAAGTTGTTCCTTTTCGTGCTCGGCAGCTTAGGAATCTCCTTTGTGATTTGGGGCCTTCTTTTATCAAAGCTGGCCAGGTTTGTTGCTTTTTAATTTATATGCTATAGCCTTTATCAACTTTTGTAGGCCGTGTTCAATTTTCATTAACAGAAAGTGCTTCCTACAGTATCAACTTCTTAAATTGGCCCATTGTTCTCTTTTTCCACGTATGAATCTGTCTTTGTTTGTTATCGGCTTATTGTTAGTTCTTGACAATCTGACTTTCAAAAATAGCATACTTTTTTATTCCAATATAAAGGCAAAAAATTTTAACTGATTACATTTGGATTTATCTCCACCCAATAGAAATCTTCCATTTTTTTTAATAAGTAAACGATATTATTAATAAAGATAGGCTTAGCCCAAGTACATAAGATGATATATAAGAGATAAGACCTATCTAGGTCGAAGTAGAGGAAACAAGAAAATCATGAAAATTCAGGCCATTAAAATCTAAAGCTATGGCCCATAGAAATAAATTACGGAAAAATAAAGTTCGAAGTTCCTCTGGTGACCGCTCCTTGTTTTTGAAAGTCTGATCATTACGTTCTTGCCATATGCACCACATGATACAGATTGGGATCATTTTCCACACCTCCTTAATTTGTGGGACACCTCTCGGGAGAGATCAACTAGCTAGTAGCTCAACCACTGTTGTAGGCATTACGTACGATAACTCCCCCTGACTAAACACTTCAGTTCACAAGGCTCTAGCTGTCTCACAATGTAACAAGAGATGCTTTACTGTCTTGCCGAATTGCTTACAAATACAACACCTGTCTAGGATGATGACCTTGTGCTTCCTCAAGTTATCAGTTGTCAAAATCTTCCTCATGGCTGCTATCCAAGTAAAGAAGACCGCTTTAGGAAGTGCCTTATTCCTGCAAATTTTCCTCCATGGGAACTGGCTGTTTGCTAAAAGTGTAAGGGACTTGTAGAAGGAGCGAACCGAGAAGGCACCCTTACCCGCCGGTGTCCACCATAGCCTATCAACTTGTTGTCCATTCGGCACCACAGAATATAATAGGCTGAAGAAAGCCTCAAAGCTGTCTACTTCCCAAAAAATCTTGCGTCGCCTATTAAACGTGACATTCCACTGAACTTGATCCCCTGATCGAAGCATGAGGTCCACTACTGAAGCTTATTTATTACGTGCCACTTGGAATATAGCTGGAAAAGATTCCTTTAAGGCCTCATCCCCGCACCATATGTCCCTTCAAAACTTTATCCAAGAACCCTCGCCCAACACTAATTTAGAATGGCGATTAAACACCCCCAACCCACTCTTGATGTGCTTCCAAACCCCCACTCCATAAGTCCCATTTACCTCGCCGGTACACCAACCACCCTACAAGCTTCCATATTTACAATCAACCACCAATGCCATAGGGCTTCTGATTCCATGTTATACCTCCATAGCCACTTCCTGAGCAGGGTCCCGATTGAATGTTCTCAAATTTTTTATACCCAACCCACCTGACGATATCAGCCTGCACACCTTGTCCCAACTGACTAGGTGAAATTTGAATTCATCTCCTAACCCGCTCTATAAGAAATCACGGTATAGTTACTTATCAAAAAAAAGAAATCACGGTATAGTTTTTCAATCCGAGCCACCATGCCAGCTGGAATAGAGAACAAAGACAAGAAATATGTAGGTAAATTAGAAAGGGTACTCTTAATAAGAGTTAACCGTCCACCTTATGACAAGTACAATCTCTACCACTCTGCCAATTTTCTTCCTATCTTCTTGATGATTGTATCCCAAATGGATGAAGCCCGTGACGCAGCTCCCAAAGACAATCCCAAATAAGTCATGGGGAGAGAGGCTACCTTACACCCAAGTATGCTAGCTAATTGTCGAGTATTGCTGACGTTCCCCAATGCCACTAACTCTGCCTTATTGAAGTTCACTTTCAAGCCTGACGTTGCTTCGAAGCAGAGTAAAAGTGCCTTCAACTGGTTTTGATTTGCCTCACAGAATAACAATGTATCATCTGTAAAAAGTAAATGAGACAAAGTAATAATGTCCCGATTGGGGTCACCAACTGAGAAACCAGCCACAAACCCATTTTTAACCACCACCGAAATCATCCTACTGAGGGCCTTCATGATAATCACTGCCATTAATTAAGACTGAGAACTTTGCTGTTACGATGCACCAATTTATCCACGTTTGCTATCTCTCTCCGAAACCACATCTCTCCAGCAAATAAAGAAGGAATTTTCATGTTACATGATTGTATGCCTTTTCCATGTCTAATTTGCAAATAATCCCCTTGGAGCCAGACTTTAATCTGCTATGCAGGCCTTCATTCGCTATAAGGACTGAATCAAGGATTTGACGACCCTAACAAACGCATTTTGTGGCTTCGTAATTATCTTACCCAACGGCCAACACCTCCCCTAATCTGTTTGTGAGCACCTTGGAGATAATTTTGTATACCCCATTAACGAGGTTAATGGGCCTAAAATCCTTAATCTCTAATGCTCAAATCTTTTTCGGGATTAGCACAATAAATGTAGCATTTAAGCTTTTGTCAAACTTCCCAGCCAAGAACAATTCCTGAAACACATTCACGATGTCCACTTTTACTATCTCCCAGCATGTCTGGAAAAAGCCCAAAGAGAAGGCATTTGGACCTGGTGCTCTGTCTTTAACCATGCGTCTTACTACATCATATACCTCCGCTTCCTCAAACGGATGCTCCAACCAAGACGCAATATGTGGCTCAATAGAGTCAAAACCAAGACCATCAAGCTTTGGCCTCCACCCTTCTCGTTCTGTAAGCAACTATTCAAAGAAATCCATCACATGATCCCGAATCACTAGGGCCTCCTTGCACTTTGTACCATTGATGTTCAGCATCTCAATGGTATTATTTCTTCTATGAGAGTTAGCTACTCTATGGAAAAACTTTGTACTTTGGTCTCCCTCTTTCAACTACAATGCTCTTGACTTCTTACACCATGAAATCTCCTCAAAAGATAATACTCGCTCCAACTTTGGGGCCAACTCTGTCTTTCGCAATACTTCTTTAGGAGAGAGGGCTCTATCCTCAAGTACTTTATCAAACTGTTGAAGCACCTCCACCAAGGTTTTCTTTTGCTCTCCTATGTCTCTAAGGGATAGAGAATTCCAAAGCTTAAGGTCATTCTTCAAAACTTTCAATTTGCCGGCTAGAATGTAGGAAGGGGTACGTTGAAATTGATACGATGACCACCATTGTCTAACCCTTTCCACAAAGCCTTCACTTTTAAGCCACATGTTCTCAAACTTAAAATAGTGGCGACCACCTTGTATACCACCACAATCCAACAAGATGGGAAAATGATCTGAGCAAAGACGAGGCAACCTCTTTTGACACACCTCCGGGTAATGCACTTCCCACTCTGATGAGATTAAAAATCTATCCAGCCGGGACCATGTCTGATTATTTGACCAAGTAAAAGAGCTTCCCATGCAAGGAATATCCAACAAGTTCAAGTAAAAAATACAATCTAAAAATCTGTCATTGCTGGACGCATACTGCTATCTCCAGATCTTTCACTGGGGAATCTAATGATATTGAAGTCCCCACCTATGCACCACGGAAGATTCCACCAGCTATGTAACCCAGCAAGTTCCTCCCATAAAAGTCTTCGATCATTGTCTACATTCGGCCTGTATAAACCTGCAAAAACCCAAAAAAAGTTATCTTCCACACTCTTAAAGGAGCAAGCCATTGAATACTCTCCCACAAAATCCTTAATTTTCTCCACAACTCTTTTATCCCACATCACTAAAATACCAACCAAAGTTCCATTTGATGCAGTTAAACCCAATCTGCATAAGTACAACTCCAAACGCTTCGTACTATTCTCCTATAAACAAATTTCAGCTTGGTTTCTTGTAAACATACTATGTCCACCCTCCATTCCCGAAGCAAATTTTTTTATACAAAATCGCTTATTTGCCTCATTCAACACGTGGACATTCCAAGACACAATTTTCGGCTTCATAAAGGAGAGGCTAGCCCCTTTCCTTTGGATCTAATGCGGCTGGAGCTGCTCTCATAATTCAACAATTATTTGAGTCGCTTAAGCTCCCGCTCCTTTTTAGACCTAGATTTCTTGGATTGTGAGTGACCCACTTCAATGGCAGTAAGAAGGGCCATAAACTGTTCTTCAAAATCCACACACTCCATTCCCACACAAAATTGAATTTCTTTTACCTTGAAGAGCACCCAATCTGACACATTGGATTCATTCAGTAATGTACGATATAGAGGAATGGGCTCCCCATCACCAGAAACTCATTGCAAAAATGTTGGCGTCCCTCTCTCCTCCTCCCCAAATAGGTTTCTGCCCTCCTTAATGAACCTCTGTTCGTCGAAAGGAATGAGCTTCTGAGATAGCCCCTCATCCACATCCTCATCACTACTAGAGAGGGAGAGAGCATCAGACTGAGCATACCCACAAAATTCCCCTTCTTCCCGTGTCTCGGTATGCTGTTCCAATTGCAGCAGGGCCTCCACCGGAGAAGGAATGACCTTAGGCTGTTGTAGAGCCACCGTCGGAGGAGATATGACCTCCTTACCGTTTGTCGGCACGGTTTGGCTAGAATCCACCACAGATACGAATTGTGGTGGAGAAAGGACCAGATCCCTATCTATCGCAGCTGCCGACGGCTCTACTATCATCATTGGCGCCCTCTTGGGCCCTGACGGCTGTTCCTCGACTGGCCGATGTGCTTCAGGACATCTCCCCGGCGAGTCTGCACAGCTCCCGCAAGTCGGGGGTCGAGGCTCACCCCCCTTCCAGATTCTCCAAACTGGCTAGGTCCTATGCCTTTCAGAAGGCTTGTTTACCATGGGTTGAGGCCCAACAGTAAGGCGCACCATGCTGGGTCCACGCTGGAGGCCTTGATTCACAACAAGGCCACTGGGTCTTGCTTCTTCTGGGCCCACGCCCTTCTTAATTTCAGTTACCTGCCCACCCAAGCCCACCTCAAGCCCATCACCTGAATTAAGCTCATCAACCAAATTTCCTTTAAGTTGAACGCACCGTATCATCCTCTCCACTTTATCTTGAAGCTTCCCCAATTCAGTCTTCACGTCCAAGAACAAGCCAAGGACATCACCCTCTGCCAAGCCGACAACAGGCCTGTCACCGCCACCCTTCCACTGTGCATTACGTGGCGCTCTACCAGAAACGTACCCATTGCCCTTTCTAGCATAAACACCCCTCTGAGCACCCATGCCGCCGCCTTTCCCTTTTCTAGTTTCATGTAAAGGCACCAATGCCTCCCTGTAGGAGTGTTTTTGCGACTGCAGCACCACCACTGATGGTCTAAACGGTGCTCCTCTAGCATTGCTTCTCCCATCATCAACAAATTCCCACAGTGCTTCCTTCATCCTCGTCCATCCATTGCCATTCTTCTCTTCAAGTATGAAAATAAAATTGCGTCTGCCACCACCCCCATCTTCCACCAACACCATGTATCGGCCTCGAGCATTTGAGAGCACCTCTGTGCTATGAAGCTGTGATTGCTCTTCCCTAACTGTAGTGTAAAAATCCTTCTTTTCTCCATTCAACAATCCTGCAAATCTTTAGCCAACCACCGCATTGAGGAAGACCCCAAAGTCAGCCTATTCGTCACCTTCCAACTTCTCTCCGTAATGAGCAAGAAGTTGCCATCCATCTCTAAGGAAAAAACTTTTGACTCAATCACTAAATCCTTTGTAAATCCCATCCTTAACACACCAAATAAAACGAAATCCCTCCATCACAGACCACCAAGCATCGTCAGAGGAAAAAAACTTTCATTTTTCATTGTTGAGTTTGGTTTTACAGAGAGAAAATTTTTGGTTGTATGGAGAGAAACATTTTATAAGTAATATTTTAATAAAAACCTTCCCTTTTTGCTACATCATTACTTCATATTTTAAATTCGGTTGAGTAAGCAGCTGGGGATAAATTTCTTCCAGTCATGCCATTAAACTTAAATCCATGGTGTTTGCTCAAGTAGCAGGCTCTTTGGTGTTCGCGTTCCTTTTTGATTGAATGCTATCCATCTGCTGGTAGGTTCTTGCAAATAGACCTGATATCATCAGAGAAGATTATATGAATGAGCTTTGCATTCTTCAAGATGATGTTCCTCCCTTCCCCAATCAGGTAAAAAATCGCATTTTGTCAATACTTGACTAAATTTAGAACATTTCCGTTTATGTGTTTTTTTTTTATGCTACATTATGCTGGGGTTAAATATTTTGTAAGTATTGAATCGTTTGACAATGGTCTAGGTTGCTTTCAACATCATAGAAGAGGAATTGGGCCAACCACTTGAAGCTGTTTTCAGTAAAATTTCATCACAGACAATAGCAGCTGCAAGTTTGGGTCAAGTTTATCGAGCTACCTTACGTGACTCCAAAGAGGATGTTGCCATTAAGGTTGTATGGGGTTTACTACTCTTTTTGGACGTTCATGGAATGTGAATTATAAGTTATGCAGAGGCAGTGAACTTGAACTACTTTTTGGATGTTATTGTTTTGTTTGGCAAAGCTAGAGTGATTCATATTTGTTGAAGTCATCAGCTTTCTAGTTGCCATGTTTCCTCATATTTGTGTAAATTGTTTACATTGTTGCTAGCTCATGGTCTGCTTAGTTTGTTTAACATGGAAACATGAAAGGGTGAAATTGTTTTACACTGAACTAATTGAGTTTGATTTAGAATGTGCTTGTTTACCTTAAGCTTATGTGGTTCTGTTTGGTTTAGAATGATGTAGTCTAAAATAATTATAATTCTAAATAAACATATATTTACAGGTTCAAAGGCCCCAGATAGAGCCCATAATTTATCGGGATCTTTTTCTATTTCGTACTCTTGCTTCATTTTTGAATGGGATCAGTCTACAGAAACTGGGGTGCAATGCGGAGCTGATAGTTGATGAATTTGGTGAGAAGCTTTTGGAGGAGCTGGATTACACCTTGGTACCTTTAAGAACTTTCCTCTGTTTGGCATTAAAGCTGTGTGATGTACGTAATGAAAAAAAAAAAAAAAAGATTTTGAGGGTAATTTAGAAAAATACAAAAGATGCACATTTTTTCTGCACTATGTTAATGAACATGGCTTTATTATCATAACTTGCATGATAATCGAACTGATAAAAAAAAACCTGCATGATATTCGAGCTACCACGCTGTTTACACTTATATTTACTTGCATGGGCATGCTGTTTCTTTTCCCTAATTTAGGAAGCCCGTAATATTGAAGATTTCGTTGAGAATTTCAAAAACGACCCAACTGTCAAAATTCCTCGGGTTTACAAGCAGCTTTGTGGGCCTCGTGTTCTGGTAATGGAATGGATTGATGGAATCCGGTGCACTAATCCACAGGTATGATTATCCGGATAGATGATGATGTTTTTATAGATATTTACGTTGCAAAGGAACAGATTTCACCTTGTATATTGATAATCTCTTGTCTTCAGGCTATCAAGGAAGGTGGCATTGATGTAAATGGATTTTTAACGGTTGGAGTTAGTGCTGCTTTGCGGCAATTGCTAGAATTTGGGTTATTTCATGGAGATCCACATCCTGGAAATATTTTTGCCATGCGTGATGGACGTATTGCTTATGTGGACTTTGGGAATGTTGCTGTGCTTAGTCAGGTAGTGTGTTTTAAGTGATTCACATGTAGATTTGACCTCATTGATGAATAGAATTTGTGGCTATGTTTGATGAAATTACAAGCTCATTGCATTTTATCAAAAGCTGGCTGAACACTAGAGAGTGAGCAATTGCAGCAGGGGAGTAATGAAATGGAAACAAACTTGGGATATCATACAGACAATTGAATATTTAAATTATAGAACTATAAATTATTCAGAATAAAATCCCTTAGGATTATGATTAATCTTAAAAGTTTTGAAATTATGAGAGATTTTTATGATTTTTCAATTTCTATTGTGATAATATTCTGACATATGGAAACATAAAGCATTCCTTTTCCATTGATTCCCTTCATAAGTTCATATACTCTTTTGTCAAATGAAAAATTTGCCGAACTTTAACACATTTTTCTTATAGGTCCGAGGTTAATGTAAAACATGGTAATGATAGAAGCACAGCACATCCCACCTGATAAAATTTGTAGACTTCCAGCATCTGTCAGAAAAAATTGGCAAAGATTAAGATTCTGCTATGATTTATCATCGTTTGTTCAATGTTATTTTGTGGAGAAGCATTCTGTTGGAACTGTATATTGATTTTTTTGCAATCTCTCAGCAAAATAAACAGATCTTGATTGATGCTGTCGTCCATGCTGTAAATGAGGACTACGCTGAGATGGCATATGATTTCACCAGGCTTGGCTTCCTGGCTCCTGGGACCGATGTCTCTCCTATAATCCCAGCCCTAGAGGCAATTTGGCAGAACTCTTCTGGAAAAGGACTCTCTGATTTCAATTTTCGTAGTGTTACTGGTACTCTCTCTCTCTCTCACTCTCTCCTTCTCTCTCCCTTGCGGTATTTCTGGTAGTTTTAAGTCACACATTTGGTAATGTTCCCTTTCTTGCTTTCTGACTATATACTCTTCTTCTTTATTGTACTTCCTGAAATATGCTTTTCTTATTTTGTACTCACTGATTGTAGTCTTCTTATCGGAAGACTTATAAGTTTAAGTTCCTAATTGCCTGAAATCAAAGAAACTCTCAGAGTGTAAGAATCTTAATTGTAAATGATATGAGCCTTATAGCTCTATTGTACATGTCATTGATGCTATTTTGCCTGGGAACTTAAATTTTACTTCCCTAACTTGTTGTGTTTACTTTGTGATTTACTAAGTCATACACATGCTCTATCTGCTGTAGGAAAATTTAATCAATTGGTTTACAATTATCCCATCCGGATCCCAGAGAGATTTTCTCTTGTTATCCGTTCTTTATTGACTCAAGAGGGAATCTGTTTCACTCTAAAGCCAGACTTCAAATTTCTGGAGGTAAAGATGAACCTTGTTGCTTTCCTTATTCATATCTGGGATCAAATTTCTGACTGTCATATTTCACAAGTCGTGATACATTGGAAATGGCCCTAAGATTATCATTATAAGTATGATCTTATTTGCAGATGACTTGCATCCCGTGGGTGGAAGAAAAAAAAAAGTTCATTGGCTACTGTTGAAACATAATATGTATGTATAATTGCATAGCTTACAATAAGATATAGACTGCAAAAACTTGCAACAGGGTATAGGTCAACAGTTTCTTATACACACCTCTTATTTATTTATATATTTCTTGGGTGGTTTGGGGAGGATGGGTGTTTGTAACAGGGTCCTTGTCTTTAACCATAGTGTTTTAACTCAGAATTCTGTCGTGAAACTAAATTGTTAATTTCTATTATTGCACTTTCCCTATATCTTAGTTTTGCAAATGTTAATTAGATTTTCATCTAATTTAATCTGTAATGCAGGTTATGTTTGTTTTTATATATATTACACCTTATATATAAAGTCCCATAATCGATTAGCTCTGGTTTTCCCTGTCCAAATTGTCACCAGCTGATGCTTTGGCTGCATGTTCTTTTTATTTTATTTTTCAACTAGACATCATCAATTCTAAATGGGTAGAGATTTATATTGATCATCGGCACTATAAAATCTTATGGCTAATTTCCATGCTGGAAGCTGTTGCTTCCTCTAGTTGCGATGGTACCAGTCTAAGCTTTGTCATGCTTTCTCTTTTGACATGTATAATTGATATCAATTATTTGATTAGGTTGCCTATCCATATGTGGCAAAGCGCCTCCTAACAGATCCAAATCCTGCTCTACGTGAACGTCTCATACAGGTCAGTAACCAGTTCCAAGCTATTCTTTGAATTTGTTTAGGAGATTCACCCATTTTGTCATATATCTTCTCTGAGTTGATTCATTGGAAGTTCATTATTTTTAAGTTAGATAAGCTTCAATCTCATGAGTAACTGAGTAAAGCTATTTATAGATTTTTTTCTTTTTTCCCTCTTCATATCAAGCTGTGCAATAGTTACCATATGGTTTCTCCATTAGTGCTCCTGTTTGTTTTTCAATATTCTAGTTGCCCATGCCCAAGTTGTACCAACATAGATTGTTTCTCCAATAACAACCTGTGATAATAATCTGCTCCTTGTTTTTAGGTTCTATTTAAAGATGGTGTTTTCCAGTGGAAACGGCTTGAAAACCTTATCGTTCTTGCCAAGGAAAATGTTGCCAAGATGAGCAGCAACCCTGCATTTCAAGTAAAGGACAGGTCTGTATCCAGTCACAACCACTTGCTTCTCGTGTTTTCTATTTTTGTCAGAGTTCTTAGAACCTTCATTTACGTATGTTTGTTTTGTTTATACAGGCGAAGTACAAGAAACTGGCAAGTCGAAAGAAAACTAGACCTCACGGATACCATCAAAGACGGAGCTCGCCTTTTCTTTCTTGATGAAGGAATCCGTAGACAACTTCTTCTTGCTTTGACCGAGGACTCAAAGCTTCACATCCAGGAGGTCTGTAGATAAAAAATTTACTTTTATTTCATATGGTCATGACAATTGGTGCACAAGAATGCTAAATTTATCAATCTGTCTTCTATAGCTTGTGGATGTTTATAGGCTTGTTGAAGGCGATATAGACATTCCGTCAGTAGCGGTGGAAGTGGTACGAGGTAAACTTCATTAACCTCTTTGATCTTAAAATAATGACTGTAACGTGATGCAACTCAAGTCTCATCTTCTCTTTCTTTTCCTACCCCAAACTTTTGCTGGGACTTGCAGACTTTCCAACGGTTGTCCGGGATCTCATACTTTCCTGGAGTGAGTCAGTATTGGCTGGATAGATAATCAAAGCTTTTTTTTTACTAGAGCGAGCTGCTGCATTACGGAACGGTTTCATTTGGAAGAGCATAATCTCATGTCAACTTCACCTCACTCTTTTATTTAGGATGAGCATGTTGTTTCAAGTACAAAGGCCAATCAAATGTTGTAATATGAAACGAAAAGAAAAGAAACTCACCACCTCTGTATAGCAACCGTTATCTGTTAATATTAATTAACTAAAATAAATTATAATTTTGAAGGGCTATCAACGTCGTAATAAACAAAAGCTCTGTTCGTGATATTATTTTCATTCCATATCACACATTTTATATATTTTAAAATTATTTTTTATTATATTATTTTTATTAAATTAATTGAGTGTTTTGATCATCATTTATATATCACATATTTGTTATGAAAAAAATAAAAAGATATATGATATGTGTGATATGTAATGAGGATAAATAAAATTATTCCATGAAAGTAATGCTGGGCGGGTCTATTGTTTTTCTGGTACCATGGAAGAACATCAAGTGGGTGAAGATTAATAGCCTCTATTTGGATACTGAGATGAAATGAGATGATTTTAAATAAAAATTAAAAATTAAATAAAATATTATTATTTGCTATTATTATTATTTTGTGATTTGAAAAAGTTGAATTATTTATTGTATTTTATATGAAAATTTGAGAAATGTATAATAATAAAATGAGATGAGTTGAGATAGTTTCTCAATCCAAACGGGACTAAATATTTTTATCTCATCTTATCTCAACATTTGAATACTATTACAAATATAAATACTTTTCAATTTTTAATTTTTAACTTTTTTATTTAATCATTATTTACTTGTTACAAATTTTTCAAACAAAACATAGAAAAAAAATTTTAAAACAAAACTTATGTTATAACAATATTTTAACTTTGTAATATCTTTATTTAATTTTTTTTCTTTTATTTTTTAAAATTCTATAAAACATCTTAACTTAAATAATTTTATTACTATTTATAAATTATTTTACTATTATTTACAAATTATTTCATCACAATCTAGTATCCAAATGACTCCGAAATGAGGCTTAAAAGTAATCGTCAAAAGCCTATTTTTTGGGTTCCTAATAATTATTTTTTAAGAATTTGGGTTATATAGAAAATCTGATTGCACAAAAAAGGAAATTTACTGTCTTTAATTCTCGAACCGGCGAGTTTATTAATATAATGAATTGCAAGGTTTATTAATATTTTGACTAACAAATTAGTGGGTCCTTAGTCCCTGAGCTTTGTTTTTTTTTTTTTTTTTTAAGTTTTAATATTTTTAAGTACACGAGCTTTCATTTTTATTCAAATAAACCAAATAAAGAAATAATGTCTTATATTGCCATATTTCTGTTAAATATATTCAATAATAAACATGCCACATTTTAAATAGTTAGAATAAAAATAAAATAGCGTGTGATGTATATAATTTTCGATAATACATATCTATCAAGAGAAATAATATTGTTTATATATATTGTATAATTGTTTTAAAAAAAATAATAAATATAAAATTCATACTCCTTTTAATAGGAGAAGATTTTTACATACTCCTTTTATTTTACCTGGTTCACATTGTGTCTACTGCAGAGTACAGAGACAGAGAGAGAGGAAGCGGAGGAAGAGGTATCTAGCTGCCTTGCTCTTTCTTATCTCGCGTTCTACCTTGTAAAACCTTAATTGTTTTCCTGGCCGTCCACTTCCTCCAACTTAGAAACCCTAGCTATTGTATTAAAATTATTTGTTGTCGTCGTCATCATTGTCGTTATTATTATGTGTTTTTTTTACAATTATTATTATTAGTGTTGTTGTTGTTGTTATTATTTCAATTCTTGGCGGAAGAATTTTGTTAAAATATTTCCACGGTGCATTAGGGACCTTGCTCGCAGAGAGGCCCATGGTCTAACTTAATTACGCCGTGCAATCTCATTTATTGATCGGTGTGAAAATATTTGTGGAAGAATTATATTACTAATGACATGTATTTATGCGTGTGTGTATGTGGAAGACTCCAATTATTTTTTAGAGCATGGCGATAGTTAGCTCACTTCTCGTTTGGTTGCCGAGAAAAACGTGGCATAATTAAATAAATGGAATTTAATTTTTTTTTTTAATTTGTGTTTTTTTCCATGTTGTCATTTACTTCAATTAACTCGGTTGATTTTCTGTTTTAGGCGCAGTTGAGTATGGATCTATTTTGCAATTTAATGTAATGGTACAACGTGAAGATAAGTGTATTGTCTAACAGCTTTACCGATACATAAAAGTTTTATATATGCGTTCAGCTTCATTGATGTTTAGAGGAAGAGCAATATATTTTTGGAGCTCAGCAACAAACTCATGCTATCCTTTATACCATTCAGAAGTGGTTGTCACTCATCGAATTGAACCTTGTAGAATGTTTGGTTGGCCGATTGTGTTGCTAAATTACTGATTGTTTGACGTTCCACATCTTCAAGGTATGTAGGTCTTTGAAATTGAGGCTTCTTTGGTTCGAGCATATGCCAATAGTGTTAGTCTTGAGTTTCTAGTTGAGATATTTGCTTCATTATTTTATTTTGATCTCTCTCTAGGGAGATGCCTCGTAAAGTGAGTTATGGAGTTGATTATGACGAAGACTACTATGACTATGAAGATTATGATGTTGACCATGATTTATATGTAGAAGAAAATGGTCAGTAACCGTGTTAACTCAAAGCTCTCTTTTGATTGATTCACGCAGGACTTTTCCTTTCCTTGTTTGGTTGCTTTCAGTTTTTAAAGTTTAAACAAGTAGTATCTTTTAGTTACCTGTTATCCATCTCATTGTCAATGGTAGAAAGTAGATACTTGACAATTTGTTGAAAAGTTAGAGCCCCACATGCAGATGTGTTGGTAAGCAGATCAATTCATCACGGATTGCATGATGTTTGGCCTGTTCTCAACTATTTTTCCTGTCTGGTAGAATTTTTATTACCCTTACGTTAAAAAAACAGATAGACTTGCACCAAGATGCATGTACATGTTATAGCATCAAATGTTTTTACATTTAAGAAAGGTAACGGTAGTGGTAGTAGTAATTGTTCTGTGCATAGTATTAGATATTAGCTTCTGGGTAGGCTGTGGAGCAATGGTCATAGATGTTGTGTATCTTGTAAAGTCGGGGTTTGTTAATCTATCTTCCTCTTAAAAAATAAAGCTCTTAGATACATGGATCCGAAATTATATGTTGCCCATTATATCAACTCCCTGATGTTTATTTTCTGTAACAGGAAAATTACCTCAATCAAAGAAAGAAACTATTAACTGTGGAATTTGGCGTTGCTCTGTTTGCACATATGATAATGACCAGAGTTTTTCTGCATGTGATATTTGTGGGGTTCTTCGAAATGCTTTGATAAATTCTGGCACCAATAGTGATAAGAAAACAGGTATGCAATTGTATCTTATTATAGTGCACATCATCCTACCTTTTGTGAGCTGAGCTTCTGTATGGACTGACCTCTGCTGATATTTAGCTTTTCTTATGGAGACACTCCTCTCTCTCATCCCTGCTTTTGGAAAATTCAAAATGTAACTTTGTCTTAGGTTGTTTTTTACAAGACCTTCCATGTTGAGGTTGTCATGCAGACAACTTGTACCCGTCTTGGTACCCACCTTATTCATGTCTTTGTGAGGTTTTGTTTCAAGTTTTGCGTTTTTATAGAATAGATATCTTTCATGCAGTTGAGGGCATGTGCAAAGGTTCTGGAGCATCCAAAATGGCCAAGTCTCTATTTGCATCTTTTCCGCAACAGATGCCCAAAAAGGCTGTATCATTTCAAAAGCCGAATGATGCTTATGGGAAGGAAGAGAGCAATAACTCCCACAGGCATATGAATATGCGAGGACAATTTCTTGAATTCCACAAAGCTTTTATTACTCATAGCAATCACCATGTTAATATAGGTCTGCACATGTTCCAAAACAGGATGTGGATCTATAGAATTAGAATAAACATACCTCTTGTTGTTAATCATACTTTATGTCCATTAGTACTCTGCCTTAAGTAAAGAATTGTAGTTTCTCCAGCAGATGCCCATGATGCTTTACTATATATATATATATATATTCTAACCTAAAGTATGTTTACAATACAGCCCCTTTCAAGTTTGATGTTCCATCCCCAGATGATTTGGTGTTTGATGGACTGCGTTCCTCCAAAATGGGTTCAAAAGGTATCTACTGTGGTTTCAGTTTGTTTGTCAATGAGAGTTCAATTCAAATCAAAGAAAAAAAAAAGAGAAAAATTATTTATGAGATAGATGTTTAAAGAAAGAGATTTACAACCACATCACCTTTAACTGCTGACTAAAATCCTGTCTAACCCAATATTTGTTGTGTCCAGATGCAAATATGCTTTGTTTCGTCTATCAAAAATTTTGTTATCCACTGATTTTCTTAGAAATATGATCTGTATTGATTAAATAGCTATTTCAAAAGCATTTTTTTGTATCTCCTGAGTTTAGAATGTTTACTTTTTTTGTCGACGACTTTTTACTTGCAGCCAATTCAACTGACTTGAAAAGTTCAAGAGTTTCCTCAAGCATCAATGAGAAGAATGGTGTTCTTAGTAAATCAAGTACTGAAAGGTCAGATATCTCATCTTCATTGATGCCAAAAGGCAGACATTTCAGTATGGACAAGAGCAATCATTTGGAGAATGATACGGGCAACACACTATCTAGTGATAAAAGTTCTGTTTGCTCACCTTCGTTGAATCTAAAAGGCAGACATGATAAAATAGATGAGAGCAGTAGTTCTTCCATGAGTGGGGGCAACCCACAAAGCCTTACCGATAGTTTGAACAAAATGGATGTAAATGTTGGATCTGGATTGTCAAAAAATGTTCATACCAAAGTGACTCGATCGAATACAGAATATAAACCTGAAAAGTGGATGCTCCCTGACCAAGCTGAAGATACATTGACTCAACTGAATCTTGCGATCGTAAGTCGTCCTTAATCCTAACACTTCATTTATCTCTTTTGTACTTGATATATAATCTGAACACATCAGTGATGCCAGTTCATTCAATGTCATTGTAGGTTGGTCATGTTGATTCTGGCAAATCAACACTCTCTGGTAGATTACTACACCTCTTGGGGCGAATATCCCAAAAAGAGATGCACAAATATGAGAAGGAGGCTAAGTTTCAGGTAAAATCACTACAATTTGTATGTGGGTGCTTTAAAAGCCTGAACTTATTGTTACTTATTGAAAAAAAAGCCCGAAGTTATTGTATTCTTGTGGTGTTTGTATATTTGAGCAGGGCAAGGGGTCATTTGCTTATGCTTGGGCATTGGATGAGAGCACTGAAGAAAGGGAAAGAGGAATAACTATGACAGTGGCTGTTGCTTATTTTGATTCCAAAAAGTATCATGTTGTTGTGCTTGATTCACCAGGCCATAAGGATTTTGTACCAAACATGATATCCGGGGCAGCTCAGGCTGATGCTGCGATTCTTGTTGTAGATGCCTCAGTTGGTTCATTTGAAGCCAGTATGGATGGTGCTAAGGGGCAAACACGGGAGCATGCACAACTTATCAGAAGTTTTGGTGTTGATCAAATTATAGTCGCAGTTAACAAAATGGATGCTGTGGATTACTCAAATGAACGGTTTGACTTTATTAAGCAGCAACTTGGAACATTTCTCCGTTCTTGCGGTTTTAGAGATTCTTTTATTTCATGGATCCCATTGAGTGCCGTGGAGAATCAAAATTTGGTGGCTGTCCCTTCTAATGTTTGTTTGCTATCCTGGTGAGTTTCCTTTCATCTGTCAATTCTTTGTCATACATCTTTTTTCTCCTCTAGGTTTTCATCTTTTTTATATACCGTCAGTATGGCTGTCACATTTTATTCCATTGCTAAGATATGTACCGTCGAAGGAACTAAGAACTTTGAATTGAAGTAATAATATTATTGAATTTACAAAGAATGTCTATTCTTCCTCAAATCTATTGCATACCGAATGCCTCCCATGCAGCATGCTGAAATTGCACATGATAGCGGCAACCCGGCTATCGACGATTCTACAATAGGCAGCATTAAATGGACCTGCTACTATCCATTAAGCTTGAAGTCACTTGATAGAACTTGGTGCTTTAATTCATTGACCAATTGCCTTTTCTAGCACCTCACGCTTTGGGCAATACAAGGACTTGTTGGCTTGAGATCACCATTTGGCTCTGACAACCTTGGCTCAAAGACAATAGTCTAGTCCAGAGGGCTACCAACTTCGGAGTAGGAAACCAAGCAAGAGATTGTACCATACTGCGAATTCATGTTTATTTTTATTTGGGAGGAGGGGGGGGGGGGGGGGAGATACCTTTTTGGCTACAAGTAATAATTTTTACCTCTTGCTATGATTTACATACTGAAGAAGGCAACGAAGATTGGAAAGTTCGAATGAATTCTATGCTGGTATTGTTGATTTTTTTTTTAATTTCATTTCTGGTTCTCTTTCCCCCTTCCTTGGAAATTTTTCCCTTGGCAAGAGTGATACACAGTAGAAGAAGAACGAGCTAATATTCATTTTGGTACCATGTCACATGCCCCAGTGGGTTGAGTAATAGAAAACTTGACTGAAAGTAAACATAAAAAGCGAATAAATATAGGTGGGATGTAAGGTTAAGTATGGTGTAATGTTTGATGCCTCGTCTAGGTTAAATCAAGTATGCCACTAATATGTCCATGTTGGGCAGTGGCTTTCTTTGAGCTGAAGTTGTTGTAGTGCTTGACGCCCGTCTTGGTTAAATCAAGCATGCCACTAATCTGTCCATGTTGGGATTGTGGCTTTCTTTGTCGCCGCCATGAGGAACTTTTTATAAATATTTGAATGATGTGCAACTGATATTTCAAATATTTAAAATTGAGCAAGGTAATTAAAATGCAGGTATCATGGACCTTATCTGCTGGATGCAGTTGATTCCCTCCAACCTCCCACAAGAGATTTCTCAAAGCCTCTACTTATGCCGGTATGTGATGTTGTTAAACTGTCTTCACTGGGGCAGGTGTCTGCCTGTGGTAAACTAGAAGCCGGAGCTCTTCGAAGAGGATCCAAGGTACACATTTGGTAGTATCGATTTTTTTTTTAGTTAATTTTATTCTCCAAAATAAAGTTCCTTGTATTAACATCTTAGAATTCATTCCATTGTTGGATTTGCATATGTCGTTGAGTGAACCTAAGCTTCCTTGATTGCATGCAGACCATGCTCAGTTATATTTTCCATGAAAGGAACATCTGAAATTGGTCTTTTTCTTGAACTTCCCAAATTTATATTGCATCATTTACTGATTTTGATCTTTCGTGATACTTTTACATATTTATTACACATGTTTTTTTCTGGGATAATGCTTGTGCGGATAAATTGTCCTCATTTATGCGATGTAGATTTTCATTCTGGTTCATGTGATCCAAGAGATAGATGGTTTCCAAACATTGAATGTGTGGATCACCAACCAGAACGTATGGTGAAAGATCTGTTTAAACTGTGCTTTTTACCCTCTCACTCCGCAATCTTTGATTTGATTCAGAAACCTATAGAATAGATAGTCCATTTTCTTTTACCCTGATAGAAGTGATCAGTATGATTGAATGACAGTTCATGCACGTACAATCAGAGTGTTTTGTATGTCAATGACAAAGATCACTGGTTTCAGTCAGAAGTACTCTAATTACATAAGGCAATAATAGTTTTATTCACTGTCTTTTGTTTCCCTTGTACTATAGCCGTAACTATACTGTGTGTAATTATAGGTTCTAGTTATGCCATCAGGAAATGTGGGCTCAGTACGTTCCTTAGAGCGTAACTCTCAGGCTTGTACCTTCGCAAGAGCTGGAGACAGTTTGGCTGTTAGTCTGCAAGGCATTGATGTGAGCCTTGTGATGGCTGGGGGCGTGCTATGTCACCCTGACTTTCCTGTTCCTGTTGCAAAACATTTGGAAGTGAAAGTTCTTGTTTTGGATGTTACAACCCCGATTTTAATTGGTTCCCAGGTGTGCTTTTCTTCATACATCACACACACACACAAACACATATATTTATATGTCCTGGTTCCATCATGTTATTTATCTATTGATATAATGATTTGACTGGAACGAACAGTTGGAATTTCATGTACACCATGCAAGGGAAGCCGCAAGAGTGGTCAGGATACTATCTTTACTTGATCCAAAGACTGGCAAGGTGACGAAGAAGGCACCTCGCTGCCTTAATGCAAAGCAGACTGCAGTCCTTGAGGTGAATTAAGTTGACCGAAAATTGTGCCACTTCAATTCAAATGATAATTAGTTTGATAGCGTTTTGGTTACTTTTGGTCTGACCTTTCTCTTTTTCTTCTTCTAACTTCAGGTGGCTTTACAAGGGCCTGTGTGCGTGGAAGAGTTTTCAAGCTGTAGAGCTCTTGGGAGGGTATTTCTAAGAGCATTAGGAAGAACAATTGCTGTCGGGGTTGTAACCCGAATAATTGAGGAAACCTGATGACACTAGTTTGTGATTGGCGCATGAGGCTTCTCTCGATTTTAATGTGAGCGATTCTTCTGTTTTTTTTTTTTTTTTTTTTGTAAGAAAGGTCTAAGTCGAATATTTATATACCTGTATTTTGTAATATTTATTGATTATTTTTTTATTCATGCAATATAGTCAATGCACTCGATCCTTGTCCGGGGTTAGAAGGTATAGTCATATAATAAATTCATGAGTGGAAGTTTCTCCACATTTCAGTCCCATATGAAAGATAAAAGCATTCGTCTCTTCTCAATCTGTCGCATTAAGGGATTTTTTGTTAATGTGTCATATCCGACAATCTTTTCTCCTTTATATATGCATATAATGTCAGAGAAGTGTTCATGCGTGAGGGCATGCTATTAGCAAAATGTCCTTTTCAATTATTGGCAGTTTCTTCTCTTAATTTTATAATCTATCGGGGTATTAGTAATTTTTTTTATCTTTACGTTATGCAAGGAAATATGATTTTGGTAGCGATGAGTCATACAAAATTATTCTATCAACGACAAAAAAAAAAAAAAAACATTGTTAGTTAGGCAATCAAACCCTCACCGAATTTGGTTATATTACTACGTCATTTAGTGTACAAAAAAAAAACAATATATATTTTTTGTTTGTAATGTACATTATTGGGTCGAAAACAACAAAAAGGAACGATTTGAATGCGATCGCGGCTGTTTGGCGTTAAAGACACGTGCATCATCCATGCATGCATGCAAGTGTAACTGTAAGCTCTCTCTTTCTCTCTCTCTCTCTCAATTAATGGCTTTATTTGTAGTACTAATATTCAATTTCCTGTTGATTTCTATCGATAAAGGGTTTGAATTTTATAGCATGTTAAAGGAGCAATGATCTTCCACTTAAGACACGAGAATATGAGAAAAAATAGGTAAAGCTTTACGTTCATAACCCATTTTCAAAGTTTAAATATATGATTATCACAACAAAATAAGTATTTTTTTAATATATTTGATTCAAAAATTATATGTTCAATTATTTTTACGTATTTTTTATGTATTTTATTAATATGATCGACTGTATATATTTTTTAATATAAGATAATTTGATGATTATTGTGTTATGTGAACTCACTCTCTTATATAGATTGCGCACAGCGGGCTGATGTGGCAGTCCACACGTTCAATTATTTGCAGTTAATAGTCATGCCACGTCAACATTGTCCGTACTATCAGCATATGTACAATTGATGCACAGGAGTGCGTGCACAAAACACTTACCAATATAATAAATCATTTAAATTAAATATTTAGTCGTATAAGATAACTAATTTATAGTGTAATGCATCCCCAAAAACTTTATTTTAATTATTTTATGCTAATTAATATCAAACCTGAGTTTGAAATAAAAGGAAAGTACATTTCAAAAAAAAAAAAGGAAAGTATTGTTTCATAAAAAAAAAAAAAAAAAAGAGGAAAGTATCGTGAGATATTAGAATTCAATTCGGAGTAAAACTCTGTATTTAGTAAATCTGTCCAAATCAATTAAATAAAAGGAATATTGTTTGATTTCAAAAACTATATACAAATCTGAAAACGAAGGCTGAATATAAAATTAGGACCATAAAAATTAATGATTATTATTTTTTATTTTTTTAAAAGAAAAACCATTGAAAAAAACAAAACAGCAAAACGAAACCACCGGCCGTTAAGGCACAAATATGCGAAATGAATTGAGATGACAACTTTAACATTTCACACTCTGTTGGTTTTTAATTAAAATTCTGTTTTGGTCAATGTAAAAGGGCACTTACGTCAATGGACATTAAAAGGGCCTACTTCACCATTTTTAACCTTCTTTTGGAAAAGGGGAGAAAAGGGAGAGAGACAGAAGAGGCCCTACCTGCGACTATTGCCCAAAGTCTGAAACTGAACCATCCGATCGACCACACAAACCGAAGACCGAACTATTTCCGTCTCCTTCTTCTTTCGGCCTTATATCTGGGTTCGACTCCAAAATAACCCTATATCAGGTAAGTCTTGTTCAATTTCAATGTTATTCAGCAGTTTCTTGTATATCAGTTTATGTCTGTGTCTTTTCTGAGTAAAGGAAAATCGGTCCTGGGTTTTGATTGATTTTAACTAGGTCTCCTTTGATTGTGCGGAACATCCATGAATTTAGATTTAACGTTTTGATTTTACTCGTTATGGTTACTTCCCCGAGTCGTTTTGTTGAATGCCCATGATTCTGGATTGGTCGATTTTTGTTAATGTTATAATCTCTCAATTTTAGTTTGCTTTCTTATTCCTAATATCTATCTTCTAGTCTATCAGTTAGTACGGGCGTACAGGGTCTTTCATAGATTCAAAGATTTTGGGTTGGTAGACCTTTGCTCGCCGTATTGAAACCTTTTTTTGATAAGTAATCAAAGATATTGTATTCATAGAAATAGGCAGAGCCCCGGTACACAAGAAGTATACATGAAAACGCCTAGCTAGAGGTTACAATAGAAAGAAGAAGATCATGGACCTTAAGTCCTTTACAAACTATAGCCCCCAACCATAGAAACAATTGACTTAAAAAAGAAAACTTTAAGCTCATCCATAGTTCTCTCTTGATCATCGAAAAATCTAGCATTTCTTTCTCTCCAAATACACCAACACATACATATTGGTACCAATCTCCAAATTGCCACTACCTGCGCATCTCTGTGTAATCCTCTCCAGCTTGCGAGGAAATCTACAAGGCATAACCCAAGACAATCCGACTCTTGAGAAAAAATCATCCCATATAGCGTTGGCCACCTCGCAGTGTAAAAGTAGATGATCAACTGACTCCCCAAGGCTATAGTTTCTTACACATGCAACACCAATCTACGACAATAACCTATTGTTTCCTCAAATTATCTGTGGTAAAAATCTTGTCCAAAGATGTTGTCTAGATAAAGAAAGCTGCTTTTGAAGGAGTTTTCGTCTTTCATATACTCTTCCACGGAAACATAGACATTTCGGAGTTCGTGAGCTTTTGGTAGAAGGAACTGACAAAGAAGATACCTTTCTTAGAATGATTCCAAAGCATCTTGTCTCTGGAGCCCCCAGGAATACTTGAGGAATATAATGTCGCAAAGAATTCCGTAATGGACTCCAACTCCCAATCATGAGTTGGCCTAATGAAGTCAATATTCCATTGAGGAGTGCCATTTGAAAAGATCAAAAGTCGGCAATTGATGCCGCCTTTACTCTAGCAAGCGCAAAGATGGTAGGGAATGTATCTCGTAGACAATGGTTGGCACACCATAAATCAAATCAAAAATGGGCATGCGAACCATCGCCTACAACAAAATGTTCATGACCCTGGAAGGTCCCCTTAAGGCTCCTAGTGTTTTTCCACAAACCCACACCAAGAGTGCCTCGTATCTCATTTGAGCACCATCCTCCACAAGCTTCCCCAAACTGAGAATCTATAACAGACTTCCATAGGGCCTCCCTTTCATTTTGGTACCTCCACAACCACTTACCCAAAAGAGTTTGGTTGAATTTCATCAAGTGGCGAATCCCCAATCCTCCCCCAAAAAAAGGGATACAAATTGTTGACCAATTAATCAAGTGGAATTTGAACTCTTCCCCCCAATCTACTCCATAAGAAATCCCTTTGTAGCTTTACTTATATAAAAAAAATCCCTTTATAGCTTCTCAATGCAGTTAGCCACCTTTAAGGGAAACGGGAATAAAGACCAAAAATAGGTGGGTAAGTTAGAAAGAGTGCTTTTAATCAAAGTCAACCTACCACCTTTCGACAAGTATAGCCTCTTCCAAGCAGCCAATCTGCACTCCACCCTTTCTGCTACATCATTCCAAATCCTTTCAGATTTAAAAGAGGCACCCAACAGTAAGCCAAGATACTTCATAGGAAGCAAAGACATCTTGCATCCCAGGGTAGTGGCTAAAATCTCCACATCAGGGGCAGCCCCCACTGGCACTATTTCCGACTTTGCGAGATTGATGCTCAAACCTGACACAACAACAAAACAAAAGAGTAGCGTCCTCAAGTCTTGGACTTGTCCAAGGTGTGCACCACAAAAGATAAGCGTGTCATCAGCAAATAACAAGTGAGAAATGTGGGGATCGCCATTCCCTACCGCAAAACCATGGAGTAACCCACCATCCACCAGACCCTCAATCATCTTGCTAAGAGCTTCCATGACAAATAAGAAGAGTAGAGGAGAAAGCAAATCTCCCTGTCTCAAGCCATGAGAGGAGTTGAAGAAACCCACTGTAGAGCCATTTACCAAGATAGAGAAACGAGCTGAAGAGATATAAAATTCTACCCATTTCTGCCATTTCCTCCCAAAACCACATCTCCCAAGTAAGTAAAGAATGAACTTCTAGTTGACATGATCATATACTTTCTCCATGTCTAACTTGACCGTGTTGAAACCTAGGTGGTCAATGGATCGTCATTTTTTACCATAATTTTAGGTCAGTTTTTATTCCTAGTGGCTTATAAGTTATAAGCTCAAGCTTTTATGTTCTGCATGGAATATCGAAATTTTATCTCTATTGATAAGACTTACAACTGAAATTGAGTTGCTTGATTTCAAATGACATTATGATTGCTCTATTTCTCACTCGCTCTCTCTCTTAAACCGATATCATATTCTATATTGACCATACTTGCCTGGGCAAGCATATGGAACATAGATGCCAGAGATGAAACTTGCTAGGTTCTCTTGGGAAAAGTGTTGCAAAGGCCTGTGCCCATTTTACATTGCTATGTGAAAGTCGACAATATAGGGCTTACATGGTCATTTATTTTGAGACTCATACTGAAAGGAGTATACAAATGATGGTTTTTGAACAGAGGTTTTTGTTAAAAGGAGTTTCTGGGTCTTAAGAATTTAACAAACATTTTATAAAAAGTTCTACCTCCACTTAATTTTTTTTCACCCAGCTTCTAATTACTTATGTTAGACTGTGCAGCTTTGTCGGAAAGCATGTTGTTCTACATCAAGGGCTTGCTCTATTTGGTGTGACATAAAAGATTGGCTAGGCTTTCCTTGGTAATTCATCAATTATATTGTTTAATCGTCAATTATCGTTTAAAGAAAGTGAGCTGCATGCCATCTGCTTGTACATTTTCGAGTTAATAGTCTTCATGGCCTTAAGACCTTCATGTAAAGTTGGGTTCAATCTCAGTGTATCCAACATGGATGATATTCAGTTAAATACCAATTGGGAAGATGTGATTTGCCCTATATGCTTGGATTTTCCGCATAATGGTGTACTCCTCCAATGCTCATCTTATGAGAAAGGATGCCGTCCTTTTGTGTGTGACACAGACCACTTGCATTCGAATTGCTTGGACCGTTTCAAAAGTGCTTATGGTATGTCAACCCCTTTAACATCTGATATAACTCCCACAGAAAACAGGGATTCCGTGGCATCTGAAGGCAACTGTAAACCATGTTGTCCCTTGTGTAGAGGAGAGGTTACTGGGTGGTTTGTTGTTGACAAGGCCCGTCTATATCTGGATGAGAAGAAACGTTGTTGTGAGGAGCAACGATGTACATTTAGGGGAACTTACTTAGAACTGCAAAAGCATGCTCAACTGGAGCACCCTCATGCTCGTCCATCAAAGATTGATCCTGCACGGCAGCTTGATTGGGAGAATTTTCAACAGTCCTCTGAGATCATAGATGTTTTGAGCACTATTCATTCAGAAGTCCCACGTGGGGTGGTTTTGGGAGATTATGTAATTGAATATGGGGATGATGAAACTGGAGACGAGTTTGAGGACTTCCCTGGGGATGAGGGGAACTGGTGGACCTCTTGTATTTTGTATCAGGTGTTTGATAACTTCAGGAATTCTAGAAACAGAAGAAGGTCAAGAGTCAGTGATACAAGAAGAGGAAATCGCCGAACGAGTTATGACAATTCTGTTTCTGATGAGGGTTCTGTGGCATCTATAGAATTTCCTGAGTATAGGATAGATGAGACTGATGATGAGTTTGTGAGTACAAATGTCCCAACAGGTAACTCCAATCATCGCAGGTTAGTAGTGCTGCTTCTGCATCTCAATTGTCTTCGAATCATATTTTTTCTGTTTGACGTCTATTGAATTTCAAGCTTTATTTACTGATTGATCCTACCTCTCCGTTGATCAGATTCCTGCCTGCTTTTGATTGTGTACATAAATTTCTTCATGGCACAAGTTTAAAATGGACGTCATTCCCCCCACCACAACAAAAAAAAAATAAAAAAATGCTTGCTTTCTCAATTATGTTGTCAGTGTACAGGTATAACGAGACCTTTAATGCTACATTTGTGAAACAACTTGTGAACCATTATCGTAAGATGTTGATCAAAGTTGACTTAGCAAATGTGCTGAAGTCAATTAAGTTACTTTTAAAAAATATAATCATCTAAAAGTAAATCCTTCATTGCTCATAAAGCTAATATAATCATCTGGAAGATTTTTTAATCCTATGATTATTGGGCAAGCAGCATTTGACCTTCTTTTAAGATGGCTTTGGGTTTGCGTTTTGGCTTTGGAGTTGTTAAGATTGGCTCCCTAACGTAGTGGGTAGTGTAAGATTAATTTTGACCTAAACTAAGAATAAGATTATTATCAGTGCCATATATTATAGTCTGAGAAGTATTATTGATCATTAAAACTTGATGCATTATGTCTTGAGAAGTATTACGTATGAAAAAAGAAAAGAAAATGCATACAGATCATTGGGTAAATATTTTCATCTTTTTTTTTGGGGGGGGGGGGGGGGGGG
>QEOT01000675.1:477786-485286 GCA_003123785.1 Pterocarya stenoptera
TGGGGGGGGGGGGGGGGGGAGACGATTAACCCTGTTTTTCAATGCACACTACTAAAATTCTGAAAAGGTTTTCTTTTTGTAGTAGTAACCTTGAATAGTGAGGTAGGGGTATGTTTGGCATGAAAAATGGCATGCAGATTAGTATGTAACATAGCGTTTCCCGGTTTCATTAGTTTAAGAAAAATTTACAAGTATTGCTGTTGTATTCACAGTTCTCGAAGACGCCGTTCCCGCTTCTACGACAATTAGGTATGAACTGGCCATGGATCCTCTTATATACTGGCTTTAGTCTACCATAACAAATCTTTGATGATCATATCTTGGGTCGTAAAATGTAATTACATCTCCAGGCATCATCATTTCCCACATTTCAACAAATTTTGAGAATAATTGCCCTATTCATTGTTTTAACATTGTCTTTTTTAGTCACATAACTCGTTGCTTTTCTTTGACCGTGCTCGTATAGAAGTGAAGTGAAGTGGAGAACAGAGAGATCCACTGCAAAGTAGAAAAGATTGCATGCTTGCTACAGATCATCCCATTGTTAAAACATGTAAAAGCTACATCTAGATCTTATCTTGCTACATTTGTGATAAGATATGCTGATTAGACAAGAATGAACCTGACAATCCCATCTGGTTATGTTATGACCATTGTAACATTCATCATTTCTCTTTGGCTTTAATTGCTCTTTTCACCCTTATAGAATTCTGAAGGATGCAGAAAGTATTTACTCAATGGAAAGTTGCTGACAAACTACCATTTTATTTTATTACTGTTCTGCGCACCAGCTTCTGGAATAGCTAATATCTACCATTTTCTTGAACTTTACCTGCCCCATCCCAAAAGGTAGAAAAGAATTTTTTTTTTAAAAAAAAAAGTCTCTAGCTTTGACCAACTTTGGATGCAACACGTGTGCAGAGTTAAAACACACATAATACAATCTTAATGCCTTCAGAGAGTTCAATACTCGAAACTTGTGGGAATGCGTGTGTTAGTTAGTGGGTAAGGACGTTTCCAGGTTCAAATTGCCCTCCATTCCAGTGGGTCAAATTATTTTTGTTGCGAGTGAAAATTGCATGGGAATTCCGTCTTCAATCGTACAACTAGATTTTATATATGCGCCTGATAAAAAAGACTGGTCGTGTGTTTAATGTTTGTGTATTCAACGATCATAAATGCTGCCTTTGCCATTTTGCCCATATTCTTCAGCATCGATTTTCAATGTCCAAATCAGCCACTAAAAAAAATTAGAAAAAAAAAACTGCCTAAGTCAGCAGAACGTGATATGTTTCTTAAGATTGGGAAATCTTTGATATCATTTCAAATAATTTGTCTTCTAAGCTTGGTTTGGATCTTAGAGTATCATCTATAAATAGTAGTAAAATAATTTATGAATGGTTTGTGAATAATAATGAATTATTTGTGAATAGTAGTTAAGTATTTGTAAAGAAAAATACTAGTTTGCTTCCTCACTTTGACCGCTTGTGTATTTAATTTTTTTTTTAATTTATTTTTTACTTAATAATTAAGAAAGTGATTTTTAGTGTATTAGTGTATTTTTTTATTTTTTAAAAATATGTGAATATGTTAAAAAAAAAGATGAAAAAAAAATAAAAACACACATTTGGCCTAACGGTCAAATTGAGCAGACTACTTTGAACGGTAGAGTGGCCTGACTCATTTGTAAATAGTTATTAAATTACCAGAAGGTCTAAAAACAGTTATATTCACAAACACAAACACGTCTAGCCCATACATACATACATACATACATATGTGTATATTAATGTGTGTATATATATATATAAAAGGTTACGTATCCTATTATTTTATCGGATGTATCACATACATAAGCAAGTAATATATTATATAGTACCCATATAGCTCTCACGTCACAACTCTAAATGATTTTAAAAAATATATATCAACAATGCAATTTACTAAAAACAGAAAATTAAAGAACTTTTGCATTCTGATTTGGCTAGAGTACTGTGATAGTTAGTGGAAAACTAATTTCATACTTTTCATACTCGATTCAACCAAGCTTGTATGCAATCGTTTAGGCCTGTATATATATACATGCATGCATGCATGGAGATTTTTGGTTGATTAGTTTCAATGCACGACTGTGAATTATTAATTCAGTGATTGTACTTGTTTGTCCACGATTAAAAACAATGCAAGAAGATGAAGAAAAAAGATCAGCGACTTATAATTAATCTTTTCTTCTTTCTTTTTTTGGATCGCCAGATCAGATGGAATACTGAGATTGACCAATCAAAATTACTGGAAGATATGAAGATTCTTCTCAGCAAGGTAGTGTCAGGACTCCCAACAGCCTTTTAGAAGCATCAATATATAAAAAGTAAGAAAAATATATATAAGCAAGAAAACACCCCCACCTACTGGAGCTCTTTCTTTCAATATGGTAAGCATATTATGATATACAAAATCATGAATCCAAATCATGTCCGAGAAAATCCCAGATGGATTCCGCATATGCTACTTACACGCATTTATTTGTGACTTCAACAAAGAGATGTTGTGTGTAGTCGTATAGGACGTTCTTGGGCAAGTTCCGGATGACATTGCTTTTCATCCCAGTCTTTGAAGGCATGGCCTCCACTCCCGATCTATTCATTTGCTTCATCACTTTCATCCTCACCATCTGTTCTCTCTACTGCACCATAGCCAACCCCATGCTCCTATACCTGAAATCAAGATCCAAACTACATAATCACCATATGATTTAATTTATTTTTGGCTATTTTGCCGAAGAAAAGGCAGCGTGTTTCCCCACAGACTGAGGCTGACACAATGGGATCAATGCAAACCTTGAGGCAAGTGCTGCAACAATCGCCGCATTGTTCATAGGCGAAGGACGTGGCTTCTGGCGATAGTAGCGGAAATATTCCCGGGAACCAAATGTTTTGGTTGATGTACCCTCATCAGATCTTCTTGTTATGATGAGTTCAGCTCCACCAGTCCCAAGTTCTACAGTGTTGTCCATATCACCTGACACAACCAGCTGCTTGCCATCCTCATCAACATAACTGTAACCGAAAATATAAGCTCAGATTTATCAAAATATAGAACTGGAACAATGTTGATGTTAACCAAAGAAACAAAAGTTGACAACAATATTGTAGAACCAAAGTCATCAGAAACGACAAAAACCTGCTACTATAATCATAAAAGTCATCTAACTCAGCCTCCTCCTCCTCATCCCCATCACCATAATGTACTTTGCAATGACTTTTTGCCACCATATGCTTTCTAACTGCTTCCAAACTGCCAAAAGGGTAACGGCGGTCGTTGCAGTACAGACAGATGAAATTTCTCTTGACCTGGGAAGAGAAAAATAAGGCAGAACGGATGTGAAGAAATCAAATTCTAACTACAAAATAAAATAAAAAATACGAATTTCACTAAGAAACAACATAGCAAATGTTTCGGTACCTTAAGGCCAAGATAAGTAAGAAACCCTTTTGGATCCTTTAGATACTCAATATCTGGAATGAAGAACCCATGCTGCTTGTGCATGTGAACCATGCAGCTCTCTAGGGTATCATGTTTGAGGTCACACATAAAGCAAGAAGATGGATCCAACTCCTCATGCTCATCACCATCATCGTAAACTTCACCCATATCATCGTTAGAGGCAATATCATGTACGTTCAATTCAGTTAAGGACTCTGTTGCTTCACCAACCAAGTCTTCTTGAGGATCTACCTCCTCCCACTCATCGTTGCTTTCTTCACTTTCTTTATTGTTTACCTCCCTTTGTTGGGGTGGCTTACTCACAACACGATGGGGAAGTGGCTTGATTATCGCCTTCTCCTTCTCTTGACGGTTTGTTCCTTGAGAAGCCCGCATCACGTGAGTTCGAGATTTAAGATGCTGAACATGAGCCTTTGAACTTCTATAACCTTTCCCACAAAGACCACAACTGTAGAGCATTGGAGTTTCCCTGGACTGGCGTTTCTCTTGAGCAAGCGCAGATTCTCTAGCTAGAAACAATACTTCAGTCACTCCAGGAACCCCAGCTACCTTTTTAAGAGAACAAACATGGAAAATATTGTCAATACCAATTTCAGCTCATTAATCAGGTCTTTCACCCACATAGCAATCAAAGAATATTAAAAAAATAAAAAATAAAAAAGCAAAAGTTCTTAGACCGGAAATTATGATATATCTACTGACTAAACTTGATCTCTCGCATTAGTTTAAGTTCCTCTTTGGAACGGTCCGGCTGGTTTTGGACGTTGAACAGCCCTCAATCAAAGGGCAACACGTCAGCAAATCTACACTGAAGAATATAAAACCAAAGCACCCGATTATTCCATATTTCACCGTCTTTCTTCATCCTCCATCGCCCATTCATCAAATCAACTAAAAGAAGTTGGATTTTCACGCAAAGCAAACTCAAATCACAGACCTAAACATGCATCAAATAATCATAAAACCAATTTAAATCACCATTTGTTTTGAACAAAAAACCAGAGCATAGACAGCGATGCAACCTCACCGGAACAACAAGAACATCACCACTTCTCTCTCTCTCTCTTCTCTCTCTCTCTCTCTCTCTTCTCTCTCTCTCTCTCTTCTCTCTCTCTCTATCTCTCTCTCTCTCTCTCTCACCTCGAATCATTTCTATCTGGGTTTTTTTGAACACGAAGCTACTTCCCATTGCTCGGCACCACCGGTGGCAACCCGTGGTTCACCACTTCGCACAGAACCCTCCAACTCCAACGCACAGTCAGATGACCTAACCGCCGGCCACCACTACGGGTACAACGAGATCCACCCCGATCTCCCACCGCCTGATGAGATGCGCGAGGAAGGGTCCAAGCTATGCGAGGAAGTGCCATCAATGGGCTTAGCTCCACATGCATCACCTACCTCAATTTTTCAATCAACCCTGGTGCTGCAAAAGGCGGCGGGGAGGGTTCGAGGAGCATATTTCGCCTGGAAGGAGGGGCTGGTGGGAGGGGTTCCGAGAGAGAGTGGGGGGAGGTCTCGACGCCGGCGCAAGGTGATGGAGGGAGGGCCCGACACCGGTGAGAGGTGGTTGCGAGAGAGGGGGGGTGCGGAGAAGCATTTTGCCTGGAGAGGGGAAGAACATTTCTGATGGGATCAACCTTATTAGTCTGTGATGCGGTTACAGTGTTGATAAAATGAGACTCATATGTTGCATTTTTTGATTGAAGGGCTGTTATTAGAAGAATAACAGATAGACCGGTTCAAAGATTTTCAAGAGTCGACCTGCAGCTACAGTTGTATTTTATGAGCAAATATTGTATTTCCGAAACTAATTATTTACAATGCAAGTAGGGCTATGAAATTGGTGCAATGATCAGGGTGAGCATGAAACAAGATTAAGCAAGGGTCGCAAGTGAGCCAAACTTGAAAGAACAGAAATTACCACTATTACCTTCAATTCAAAAACTATTTGGAGTTGTTTCTGCTTCCAGAAATGGTGATGTAAAAAAGGTGTATATTATATCAAATACACAAAAATATGGAAAAACCGCAACTGTTTTCAAAAGAACGAAGAACATTGTTTTAGAACCAGTTCAATCAAGCTTATCCATAAAGACATTTCCAGTCAAAACAAAAAAACCAAGCCACCGCATCCAAGCTAACTTCTCGTTGAAGAGAAAACCATCTAACCGCACCAATAAAGACACATTACCAGTCCAACTTCATCGCGACTGCATAACTTGCTGACTCTCGTAACAAAAAGCGAGCTTAGGTAGAGTTCAATATCTTTACCATATCATGAACAGAATTGAATAATTAAAACATATGTTTCGCAATAGCCTCAAGAAACTTCACGAGACTAAATCCTTTTATCCATATAGTTAAAAATTAATTTAATTCCTTATTTTTCCCACCCCTTAACAAGAAGCAAAAGAAAAAATATGAAGAAAAGAAGAGAGTACTTGATCAGCGACCAAATGTAGTAGAGAAAAACCCAAACCCTGATAACCATAATAAATATGCAAGTTATATAGGTAAGAAAAAGTAGGGAAACCTTGCGCTTGAGATTATAGCTGTGCCATTCGGACTTGTAATGGAGCTTTTGCTCCGCATCGTCCTTAAACTGTTGGTTGCAGGAATTGCAGGTTAGCCCAGGCATGTTCTAGGATTGAGTCTCAGATTCCAGAGAAAGATCAAGAGAGCTGAAGGAAATAATGAGGGAGGTTGGAACGTGGAGGGGAAACAACTTTATATCGGAGAAAGAAAAGAAACGAACGGCGGTTCGTGGTCGGTAAAACGGGGAAGAAAGATCAGCCACGCACCTTAAGGCTGACTTTAGTTTTTTTCTTTTAAGGCAACGTGCGTCGTGCGCTGCACGTTTGACCCTACAAATGTAAATAGATCTACACATTTTTGTTAACAATTTTATTAAAATTCATTATAATTTTGGAAGTTAAATTTTGGCCGGCTTTAGTTTTTTTTTCTTTATTATAATACTAATAAGGGCAACGTGCGTCGTGCGCTGCACGTTTGCCCCTACAAATGTAAATAGATCTACATATTTTTGTTAATAATTTTATTAAAATTCAATATAATTTTGGAAGTTAAATTTTGTAGGATTTTTTTGTAATAAGATGTAATGTCCAATTTTATATCTTTAAATTATTATTTTGTAAACAATTTTATAAAAATTAAATATGCCTTTCAAGTAAAGTTTTTAAATTTTGTTTCAATAGCAACTAAAATGAGATACACTGAAAAATGTAAATATTTTTTTTTATATAATTAGCATAAAATCATCTTTCTTAAATACGTCTGCATTTATATCAATATGAAAGAGATGATTATCTTTTAATAAATGTGTTTTTTTAATTGTAAATAGTTATTTTAAATTTTTTTAATAATATAAGAAATTACGAAATATAAATAAATAGAATAGGCAATATATTAAAGACATTAAGTAATTTAATAAAAATGTAGATCAGTAGATCTATTTAAATTATAAATAAAATATATTTTCTTACTTTAGCAAAATATATAATTATAATAATAAATAGACAGTTGATGATAGGGACTTTTATGAGAATAAAATCATGGAGGAAAACACTGTTAACAGGCGGAATAAAAATACTAATAATATATATTTTGAAACTATTTAATTTAAAAATGAATTATATGAAAATGTCATAGTGCATTTCTGTGGTTCTGGATGACTTCCACACCAAATCTTACACGAGAATTAAACAAAATTCCATCCATTCAACAAGAAAGCAAGCGAAGACAGTTTCATATTCTTCAAATTAGAAGAACAAATGTATTCCTTGTTGTGAACACAAAGTTGTCTTTTACATATAATGAGTCATTGCCTAACATCAAAATTCGAGTCTCACGAATCAAACATGATTTTTTTTTTTTTTAGCTCAAATGCATTTCCGTAATGCAAAACAAGAAAGCCCAAGTACTCTGTATTCTTAAACAAGGAATTCTAAAATAAATTAATCATATGACTAAAAA
>QEOT01000675.1:490286-673936 GCA_003123785.1 Pterocarya stenoptera
GCGCCAGGGTCAAACAACTCCGAGTTGAGAACCGAAAAGCCCTGATCGGTATAAGTGATTGGATGGAGGAGCAAGAGGAGAGAGGGAAGAACTAAGGGATAGAGAACGGAAGAAGGAGAAGAATTGGTTGGGCAATTGTTGACTAGCCTAAGGGGGAAGGCGGAGTGGGAGCGAGTCTCCAAGTTCCTACAACTCATCCTCACCTTGCTTTGCCTTGGGACTGGGTCCGATGTATTTTATTTTCGGATTACCCAAACAAAACATCTGGCCCATCCCAAGTCCCTAAACCGTTGTTTAGAGACCCAAATAGAATGATGGGCTGGGCCTTTCCCAATACAACCCACTTGAGTTTTCGATGACCCAGAAACCCGAAAGATAAGAAAACATCTCCTCTCTTGCTTTTTTCCATCGTACCAACATTGTTATTGGAGACCAGACGGCCTGGCCTCCGGCAACTAGCCCTCCAATCTCATTTCGCCACCTCAGTATATTATGGAACTACTAATGTACTTGCTTATACCAGATCTCATCCCTTAGTCACACTTTCCACTCATCTATGCATCAGGCTTTATAAACTTTATTTTTAAATTTAAAAATATTTACATGTAAAAAATGAACTTTATTCACTTTTCAAAATTTTTAACTAAAATTTTCTTTTATTTTTGTAATTTTTAAAAACAACATCATATACTTTTTAAAATTTTCAAACATAATCTTTTACCTTTTGCATATGACAAAAGGGGTATTATTTACTTTTCAAATTTTTCAAACAAAATAATCTATTTTTTGTACATGTCAAAAAGATCATCAATCACTTTTCAAATTTTTAAAACAAAACATGCACGTATGAAATATAACAATCAATTATCTTTCAAAAATTAAAAATTCAAACTTTTACTCATATCATGTACATGTGAAAAATGACAATCTATCATCTTTCAAAATTCAAATTTTTTATTTTCAAATATGTCATATACATATGGAAAATGCAATTTGATATTTTATGGGAAAAGACTAAGGGTGATTTGGATTCAAAATTCACTTCAACTTATCACATCATTCACATACAAAATATAATATACAATACAACATTTTCAAATCTCAAAATAATAATAATATTAAAAAATAATATTTTAGCAATATTTTATTATCCTATTAGTAGAATTAATCAGTTGTTTTTTCATTCTTTTGTGTTAGAAAATCTTTTATCTTACATGTAGTCAGCCTGTTGCCTGTTGGTGGGTTGTTTTTCGCTAAGGGCAACAGGCTTGTCGCAAAACGTTTCTCTTATTATAATGAGTAAAGCTGGGAGCCGGACGGGTGAGAAGGATTTACACCATTCAATAAACACATGGCACGTATGGTTTGTAGTGAATGAAAAATAGATTAGACAATCAAATCCTGTAACTTTCAGACCCTTTCCCTCCCCATTTTTGTTTCTCTCTCTTCCCCTCAAGCTTGAACTCTCTTTCTCACCCCACAAGTGCTCTCCCTCTCTCTCCCCTCAATTGATCTCCCTTCTAATTTGGTTTTGAATTTTGATATTCAACTTTTGCTCAAATATCAGCTCATTACCTGATAAGTTATGGACGGAAAAGGAGGCCATGGGCTCAAAATGAATCGTGTGCATGTTAAATTTAATAATAAAAAAGTGTTTAGGGGTTTCGTTGTTAATGAAATTACTTACTAGTTGTTGTTTATATATTATCAATGACATGGAAAGGGCTTTTAGGATTTTTATAAATTCTTTGTACATTAGGTCTTCATTTTTTTTCTTTCCAATTCTGATACAAAAACACCTTCCATTATTTTCGTGAGCAAGCAATGCATATAGAAATTTTCTCTAAAAGAAAATAAATTATAATTTCTATTTTTTAACATTAAAAAGAGAGAGAACCAGAATGAACATCTTCAACATTTCTATATAGATAGCTATTGAACGAAAATGTTTTTTTTTTCCTGGTCGATTAGAACTTCAGGGGTGTAGGGACATGGGGCGTTCATCGAGGTATTGCAAATGGGAGAGGGAGAGGGAGAGAAAGAATGAGAGGTATGGCTATCAAACTTGAACAATTTATGATTGTGAGCTCCCTTTGAGTGATAACATGTTGAAGCCTCAAGAGGAGAGAAATCAATTTTGGAATATTCTAAAACTTCAAATAGATGAGGGAAAAGGTAGAAGAAAACGGCACTGCGAGAGCGAGAAGGGGAGAGGAATTGTTGCTGGTGAGTGTGGAAAGGTTTGCCCAACATGCAGGTGTAAAAAAAGGGGTTTCTGAAACTCCACAAATTTGTTAGAGTTACCTCTTCTAACTCAGCATGCAAGACTGAGTCTTCAGCTCTCAAAGATTATCCACAACAGAAGGAGGATATCTAGCATAATTCAAAATTCAAATATTGTACATAGCTAACATGTTACCAGTTTAAATTGTAAATCTAGTTTCAAATGTAACTATGGATAAACACTGTTGTAACATAAAGGATTATATATGTACTGCAATATATCACTCTGTTTTAGAATTGGGCACCAAAACATTTCTCCAGTCTTTTTAATATTTTACATGGTATCAGAGCCAGGTTACGATCTTGAGACCTGTGGGTTATGGGCCCACCACGCTTCCGTTGCGCACCTTTGGTTCATATTTTCTTCTCTTTCAAAAACCACTAAACTACACTTTCTTTCATACATTCGGTTGCCTATGCTTTCTTTTGCTGCATCCATACAATGCTCATAAATTACTGTATCGTAGCAAACCTTGCATATTTCTTGGATATGGTTATCATCATAAATGATATCGTTGTTTCGATCCCATCTCTTATAAAATCATTGTTACACGTCATGTAGTGTTCGATGAAAATGTTTTTCTATGTACCTTTCAAGATGCCATCTCTGCTCCTCTAGCACATGCTGCCTGTATGCCCATTATTTTCCCTATTGATGCATTTCCCACGATAAATCCAACTGCTTCTTCTAGCTCAGGTATGTCTTCACCACTTCCCCCTTTTGATTATGCATCTACTCTCATTTTTTCTCCACGATCTCCTTTAGTTCCTGCACCACCCATTTCTTCTATCATACCTGCACCTACACCTCATCCAAACCCATGCCAAACCATGGTTACCCGATCTCAGACTGGTTCACTTCGTCCCAAACCATTCCCTGACTACCAGCTTTTCTATTCCACTAAACATCATCTCCAAGCTCTTAGTAGTATCGTCCAACCAACTGAACCCACTTGCTATTCTCAAGCATCTACTTCTCCTGAATGGTGAGTTGCTATGGATTAAGAGTTTGATACTGTTCTCTTAAATGACACTTGGACATTATGTCCTAAACCTGCTGGCCATAACATTGTTTGGAACAAGTGGGTCTACAAAATTAAACGTAGACTAGATGGTTCTATCGATTGATTCAAGGCGAGGTTGGTTGCTAAAGGGTATGATAAAAAATGTGGAGTTGATTTTACCGAGAATTTTAGTCTCGTTGTTAAAAGTTCTACTATTCGATTAATATTGGCTTTAGCAGTCAATTTTGATAGGTGCATTTGTTAGTTGGACGTGTCTGATGTATTATTGCATGGTCATTTAGATGAAACTGTGTTTATGGAATAGCCCCGTGGCTTTATTGACCCTCAGTTTCCAGATCACGTATGTCGCCTAAACAAAGCTTTGTATGGATTGAAACAAGCATCACGTGCTTAGTATTATTGTCTTTCTCAGGCTCTTATTGATATTGGATTTTGCACATCTATTGTTGATTCATCTCTATTTATCTTGACAACACCTGTAGCTACTATCTATGTTCTTGTCTATGTAGATGATATCTTTATCATAGATACTGAAAAATCTGTTATAATCTCTATTATCCAACAGCTACAACAGTTCTTTGCCATGAAAGATCTTGGTGATCTTGGATATTTCTTAGGTATGAAAGCTCACCATACCTTTGCTAACTTGCATTTACGACAATTCAAATATATTTTAGATTTACTTCATCGTGCTGGTATGATTGGTGCTAAGCCTTATGCTACCCCATCTGTATGTGGCACAAAACTTTCCAATCATGATGACTCTGCACTATCTGAATTCGAAGTCACTACCTATTGGCAACTAGTAGGTGCGCTACAGTACCGCACTCTTACTAGACCAGATATTGCATACTCTATAAATTAACTTTGCCAATTTATGCACTCTCCAACCACGCCCCACTGGGTTGCTGTTAAGCGAGTCTTACGATATCTTAAAAGTTGTGCTGATCATGGTCTGTTTTATCGCAAATGAGCTTATCAACTTAATATATATTGTGACTTTGACTGGGCTGGTGATCCCGATAGCCGTAGATCTACAACAGCATATGCAACATTTTTTGGTTCAAGTCTTATTTCATGGAGCACCAAAAAACAATTTGTAGTTGCTTGGTCCAGTACTGAGGCCGAATACAGGGCTCTTTCCTATGCAACTGTTGAAGCTTATTGGTTGCGGATGCTTTTGAAAGATTTACGTCTTCCCTTGCTCTCTCCACCAACTATTTGGTGTGACAATATTAGTACTATTTCACTTGCTTCTAATCCAGTATATCATGTGTGTAATAAACACATTGAAATTGATTTTCACTTCATACGTGAAAAAGTGTTGAATAAATATATTATCATCCGGTTTATTTCAACCATTGATCAAGTCGCAGACATCTTCACAAAAGGGTCTCACTGCATCTAGATTTGCTGTACTTCGTGACAAGCTTCATGTGCTTTCACCTCCTATAAGCTTGCAGGGGCTGTTAGAGTTACCTCTCTCGACTCAACATGTAAGACCGAGTCTTCAACTCTCAAAGACTATCTATAACAGAAGGAAGATATCTAACATAATTCAAAATTCAAATATTATACATAGCTAACACCTTATCCGTTTTAATTGTAAATCTAGTTTCAAATGTAACTATGGATAAACATTGCTGTAACAGAAAGGTTTATATATACTGCAATATATCACTCTGTTAGGCTGTGAATTGACTTGCGAAGACAGGTAGGGACATGGATGCACGTTGCTGATACAAAGAAGACACACGATTAAGAAGATGAAGTTTTTTTCCGACCTAGTTTTCGATTTGTTTCGACATAAACAATCTACGTTGAAAGCAAAATATTTTTTTAATTATTTTGGAAAAAAAAAAGACTGTTTGTGTAAAAGTAAGGTCTGCGGTTTTGGATGGGAACAGAACAGTTGTACAGAAGGTGTCATTTGCTTCTTGTTTTGTTTTGTTTTTTGTTTTTTATGACGTGTCATCTGCTTGTTGATTGGATAATAGAGATCGGTCTCATTTTATTTTTATTTTTGTTATTTTTAAAAGTTGCTTGGTAGGTACCGGTAAAAATAATCACTCTTTAAACCAAGGTAACTGCTAGTCTGCTACGACGCTCAACAACTTATCAATTTCTCTTTCTATAAATCCGCAGACTCTTCTTTCTATTTTTCCTTTTCATCTCTGTCTCTCTCGGAAAACGCAAGAACGGAATATTCCTGTGTGCTCGCTAATCTCTGCAACTAATTGCTTGCGCTCTCTCTCGGTACCATGGCAACCGTTTTCAGATCTCGCCGAGCCTCCGAGCCCCGATCGGGAGGAAAAGTGGTCCGAGGCAGGCGGGTTGCCGCCCCGAGGACTCCGTACGAGCGGCCAAGATTGACTAATCCAGGTGCTTCCGAAAACCCTAGTTGGCTCTCCAGGCTTCTTTACTCCCCTACTCGTCTCATTGCTAGCGGCGCCGGAAAGATATTGTCTACTGTTTTCTCTCCCGAGCCTTCGTCTTCTTCCTCTTCTGCCTCGTCCTCCGGTGGCGATTCAAGTTCCGGTAGGTGTTTTCTCTACTATAATTCATGTATAGGTCTAGAAATTGGATGCTGAATTGTTTGGTGGAGGGGTGTTAATTCTAGGGTTTTAGGTCGTGGTGAAGGCGACCATGAAGGTTGTGGAAGCAGTGTATTATGAACTATTATTATGATTATTATTTGGTGGTCTTGTTTAGAAGCTGAGGAAAACATTAGAGAAAACGCGGTTGGGGCTTATTGATATTTTGAACTAACGAAAAATGACGGCTCGATAGCAAAAACCAACGGCCTCAGCGCCGTGCTAGATGCGCAACGTTTAATTACTCTTCTTCTTTTCTATTCATGCTTCTTCTGCAAATTTGAAGAAACGAATTTAACTCTCTCCTATTCAATGTGATAAAAATAAGGGGTTGGTTGATTCTGTGATGGACCAGAAAGACAAACTTCCCTTTTGTGGTCCGAGTTTGGTTTTGCCTGGGGTAGTTAAATGTAGCAGCCAGCTAGGTAAGTGAAACGATGGGTGATCATGAGTGTATTTAAGACGAGTTGTCGCAACACACACACACACAGAGTCCATGTCAGCGGACAATCTTATCAACCAAATAGCATTGGCAGGATGAAGATGCTAAAATCAGCGGATGGCCAATGAAGGTGGAACAGGGCAATACCATGGTCATATTATCCTTATTACCCACCATATTACATGCATGGAATGTTTTTTGGGGTTTTCTCAAATTAAGGGATCTAGTCGCTTTTTTATTTTCACTTTTTTTTAATGAAATTTTGTTTTTGGCCCTGATGGTGTTTTGCTTTATTTTAATAAATGTTTATGTATCTAGAATTTTGCATGAGGAACAACCATAGAGATAATAAACTTGTGGTTTGCATGAGGAACATAAATCTTATGTTGGAAAACTGCATAATATGAAGATAAAAACCCGTAGGGATTGGCTCAAGTTGTGAAGGCCTTGGTCTTGGTGGTATGCTCCCTCCAGGTCTAAGATTCAAATCCTCTTTGGTGCAAAAAATTTATAGGGGCCATCAAACTAGGGGAACTTCCCCTTGAGTTACCAGAGGTTTACTTGTAGAAAACTCATTGCTGAGAGCCTGTGTACCCTCGAGATTAGTCAAGACTTTGTTCTTGGACAACTGGTGCCAATAAAAAAGAAGATGGTGAAATGGTATATTTCTTGATTTTTACTAGTATATTTACTGTAAGAGGCATAAGTGACTTTGATCTTTGGTGCCCTTAGCCTTTTTGGTTTCAGGTATATGACTGTCAACGAGCATGTCCTCTTGAAACCTCCAGGGGTTGGCTCAAGTGGTAAAAGTCTTGGTCTTGGTAGTATGTTCCCTCTAGATCTAAGGTTCAGATCCTCTTAGGTGCAAACAATTTCTAAGGGCCATCGGACCGAGGGAACTTTCCCTTAAATTACCTGAAGTGCACTTGCGGGAAAATCCTTGCTGAGAGGGCCTGTGCATCCCTGGGATTAGTCGGCACTTTGTTCTCAAACACCCCGTGCCAATAAAAAAATGTTTTCTTGATGCAAATCACTTTGTGTCTCTAGTTGTTAAGTTGTTGACCCTTTTGCTTCATACGTTGTAATAATTATGGACAATAATTTGCAGTTATTATACTTAAGGCGGGGAAAATGGAATTTTCTTTTAGATCCTTTTTACCGGATTTTTAAAATTTTGTTTGCAGATGATGATATTGAGAATGATGATGATGATATATCTACTCGGAGGGATAAGAGATTGATACAGGTACCTTCATCATTATTCTGTGTTGGAGTTATGGTTTTGTTTTAGATGAGTAAAGAGTATATGTATATAAAGTACGTGAAATAAAAAAAGAAAAAGAATTGGGTATTTTATGGTGGGTATATGATAGATTTTATGCCCAAGATAGGTGCATGAAGATGGGTGTTTTTTCTCATTTGCCCACTGCGGATGTTGATTTTCCATCAAGATAGGGGCTTTTTAGTAGGAGATATGGAAGTCCATAGAGAAATAACTTTTACATTAAAGTACACAAGATGTTTACAAGAGAGTCGCCTATCTAGAAATAGAAAAAGATACCAGAAAATGATGAAAAAGTAGCCTGTTAAAGTCTATAGAGGTTGTCCAGTGAAAAAGAGTAATAAAAATAAATAAATTTTTGAGCATCAATGTCCGTTTGCTGTCCTCGAAATTCTTTTTGACCTTTTGATCCAAATACACCAAATAGACAAGTAGGAACTCTATTCCACAGTGATGCAATTTGTTGGCTTTCTCCTAACCCTCGCCATGAGTAAAAAGGTCCGCTACTCTTCTGGGCATTACTCAAGCCAAACCAACCTGTCGAAATTAGTCATTCCACAAAGCATTAGCCATCTCACAATGGAGTAAAAGATGGTTGATGGGCTACACACTCCTATAGAGAAATAATCATTGTTGGAAAAGTAAATTGAGGGTCTCTTCATTTATTTTGTGTAGTTGAAGATGCATCAAATGATATGTTAATATTAGGTATACTTTGTCTGAAAATAGGTAAGTGGTTAGAGTAGTGAATGAAATGCATGAAAGCAGTGACTGATGCTTGTGTTGACTTGTTCAGTAGATTACTCGTGTGTTTCTCTAGTGAATTCTAATCTAGGTTGGACCCTACCAGTACTGATGTCTGAAAAAGTTTATGCTAACAATGGGAATCCTAAAATACTTTTTGTAACCACACAAACATACTAATTTCCTTACAATTTCCGGTTTTATATTTGACACGATACTGATTTTTTTTTCTTACATCAGAAGGATGGATCATCAGAGATGATCAAGCGCCTCAGGAAGGAGCCCCAAACACCAGCTGGCAAGAGTGAGACTAAGCATCTAATTGAACGGTTACTTATGCAGGAGACCTTCTCAAGGTGATTGTGATTTTATTAAAGAAAAAACTATTTGGATTTATGCTGGGTTGTTGCCCACCTCAATTGCTTTCAATTGATTGATCTATGGTTTTCTAATCTGAAGGAGCGACCTCAAGTATACAGCACTAATACAAAAGGGTTACCCTAAAATATTTCTGGTTTATTTTTTCTAAAGCATGTACTCTTTGTTTTGTAATTTTAGGTCTTGAACACATGTAGAAGTTTGAAGTATCCTTGTTTTATGGACCCAAAAAGTTGTTGCAAAAAATGTGTATAGATGGACTTAACTGTTTATCCACTCTTAACAGTAGATCTTCTGACCCCTTCAAATACTTATGACACTCCCCTACCATTGTAAACTGTCCATTCACTTGAACTTCAGTGCACAAACCTAACTCCTAAGCGCAAAAGGCGCAAACCAAGTACGCGGAGTTTTCAAGAGAAATACCTATCTGGAAGGAGAAAAAGATGCTAAAAATTCAATACCTACAGTATAATTAAAAGCATTATATATTGAGTGAACGCTAGTTGTTGAAAAGCATACACATCCATTATCCTGAACCATGGGGAAGTGTATAAAATAGTAGGACTAATTATTTACAGTGGTTATTGAAATGTAACATTTCTGCAGATTATTCATTTTTGTAATCTTTCCTACTCATTTGACCTTGACCAGGGAAGAATGTGATCGGTTAACTAGGATCATTAAATCAAGAGTTATGGATTGTCTCCCTTCCACAGAAGCAGAGGATGGGAGACCAAGTATGATGCTCAACAAAACAATTGATAGTGGTATTGCTTAAAACCATAAAATAATGTGTTGAAATACCCTCGTGTGGCTTATGGTGTTAATTATATTACAGATATAGACATGCCTGATCTCTGCAGCACAGCTGTTATGGAGGCAAAGAAATGGTTGGAGGAGAAGAAGTTGACAGATTCAAAAGATTTGGATCATGGAACCGGCACTTTGAATTCTGTTTTGTTGCCACCAGTTAGTTATTCTTTCATACAGTCTTTTAGTTATTGGGTTGGGGGGGGGGGGGTTGCTTGTTATGTGCAAACGTGCATGTGTTTTTGGGTGCTACATGCATGCATACGCATATTGCTGCTCTATTGTGTTGAATCTTGATGCCTTGATTAGAAATATGCAATTGTAATTCCAGTCTCTGTGCACATCTTTTTGCAAGTTTTGAAGGGACTAGCTGCCATCTTGCGAATTTCTATTTTCACCCTTTACTATTGCAGATTCAAGAGTTGCTCCTTTCTATTAATCTATATTTTATATATACCTTATGTGAATTGTACTTGTGGTTTTCACCGACTCTTCACCATTTATTTCCTTGGTGCTTTCTGGTAAAAAAGTCAATTAAACCATAAATTATCTTCACCGGCTTGTGAATGTTAGTTCATTTTAAGTTGTTGAGTAAGCCTACTTATCTAAGTAACTTCTGTCCTTTTAGTTATAGTGTCCATACTCTTGCTTTTAACTCTTTCCATTTGGTGCCGGTGGCTTGTTGCTTATAACTCTTTCCACCTACCTGTCCAATTGAATATGCACGTGCCTATTTATCATTAAGTCTTGTCATTCTTTTTCTTGTAAAGTAAGCTCTCATTAATGTAAGTATAGTATAACAGATGAAGATAAATGTCGATTTCTGTGCTTACTGTTTAAACGAAAATGTAACGAGTATAATTGCTGTTGTGTCCAGAAGTCTACATACAAAATCATTGGATATGTAAATTTTTCATGATATTTAACATATTCAGGATAAATATTTTTTTTCTTTTTCTATGGATAAGACACTGGAGTAGTACAATTATTGCAATAATAAAGGGTTGTTTTTGGAAGTGTAATGCCCTATTGTTTGCATCACAAAACTGATTTTGAATGATCCAGGTTACCGAAGTTGAAGTGGGTTCACCAGTGGATATGGCCAGATCGTACATGCGGGGACTTCCTCCATGGGCCTCTCCTTCTGCAAGCCATATTGAATTTAAATCGCTATCACCAATAGGGATACAGCTTTACAAGGAAGAAACACCATATTCAATTGGTGGGAATTCTGCTTCATCATCAAAGGTGCTATTTCCCTTCATACTCCCTGTATTTTAGTGACTTCAGTGACTTGCATCTATTTGCACTGGAATGCCTTTGAGGGAATGGACCTGTTGGTTTTTTTCATATGGTTATGTGTTAACCAAATGGTCTACTTGTAAAATCTTCTTCTTCGGGGATTGTCTAGGATTCATTCCTTTAAGTTTGAATTTTTCCTATAATTCTTCAACTTGTAAAGCATCTACAGTCAGAAGGGAAGCACGTTATGTCTTTCTTTATCTGGTAATCGTCCTTGTACTTTAGAATTGGTGCTAAAAGCAAGTTCTTCAAATATATTTACAAAACTATGTCAATACATTTTTATGATGAGGAATATTTTTTTCTATTATTCCACAAACACTTCCACTTATTGTGTTTTGTGGAATTAAAAGGCTGAAAAAGGAAAAGGACGAAAGGAACAAAAAATATATTTAGATGTATTTTCTTCCCTGCATTCTGCTTACTCAAATCGATCATGGTTAATGTGCTGAAAATTGAATGCAGCTGAAAAGGGAATCTCCTGGCACTGGCTCATGGAATATTCAGGAGGAAATACGAAGAGTGCGATCGAAGGCAACAGAGGAGATGCTAAGGACTCTGCCATCCTCTAAAATTGACTGGTCTCAATTTGCTTTAGAACGTAAAAGTAGCCTGAATTCTCTAGCGACTGAAAAACTAGAAGATGGCGATGGAGATAAAAGGCACAAATCAACACAACCAATAGATGCTTCTTTGAACTTGGCCATAGGAGAAGCATCTAATGGCTTCCCAGGTATGGTTTTAATTACTGGGTGGAGGGAAATTTGTTGAGTTATTTCAGTAATCTATTCTCATTAGTAGCAAAACGGATTGCCTAATTGTCAAAACTATCTAAATTTCAGAATATAGAGAAATTAAAATATACATATTTATAATATAGAACTTTATTTTATGCTCCTTCAGTTTCAGTGACACAAGATGTGCTGCAAAAGGAAGTTTTGTCACATAATCCAGCTATTATCGCTTCCGAAAAAAATCAGGTACTTTGAGTAGTGGAATAGGAGTTCATATTTTATGCATTAGCTGATACTGAATGCTATAATCGTTTTTCTATGGTTCTAGTCATAGAGTTTCTGACACAGTTTACCATTTTGTTGTGAAGGATTTGGAAGCCACTCAGATCTTTTCGGAAAAAGGAGGTGGTCTTTATAATCATCAATCACTTTCAATTATGTTTTACCTCATAGCAGCATAATGATGCATTGCTAGTACTTCTGTTAATTAGCTGTTTCTCTGCTGCTTAACAGTGGTGAACTTTGTGTTTCCTTTGATATTTAAGTTAATTTTTATAGACCACCGGTAAAAATTACATTTCATTAGAAATTGAAATAGATTTTACACAGCATCCTGTAGTTTGTTAATAGCATTGCAAGTCCATCCGGAAGTAAGGGGATCGAGAATCAGGTGAACCAATGTAGGCTACAGGGTTTTCATATTTTTTTTTATATCATTTTTTTTAATTATTATTATTCAATGATTCTATAGGCAAAATGCCAAAAACTACCTTTTGACATCCGGGGAAATTGAAAAAGGCTATCTGCTGGCTTTTGAAAGCCTATTGGTATAAGCGGCCATAAGATGGTACAGTGGAGGAAGCGGACTAAAGAAAAATTATAATTTAGTGAGTGGAGTAGTAACAATGTGCCTGTCATATTGTGATGTACTGAATAAGCTCTCTCTGTAGACTCATATGGCTGATAACTATTAGTCTATTATAGATCTCAACGGAAATCAGAAATCTGATTCTTTGAATGATGGTGGAATGGTCTGAAGATGTTAGAGATGGATTCTTCTCCCCTTTCAAGGTCCTTCAAAGCTAGTACCTATCAAATTGAACTTGGAAAGAAACAATCGGAAATGTTGTGAAGAATGTGGATTTCAGTTGTATTGGGAGGACATGGTTTTTCGGTTCTATTCCCTTTAAGTGGGCTTTGCAGTTCTTGTGGAGAAATGAATTAGAACTACTTGATGTCTTATTCCAAATAGATATATCCATGTGGGAGATTGACATGGTTGTGAACCTTAGAAGAGCCATCTATAGAGGCTGTCTTTGACTAAGTTTTTTCAGTGATCCTGCTATTCAAGCTGTCATGGGGACATCCAGCAATAAAAATTTCTGGATATGATATGGATGGTACAAAGGATCTTTTCATGGAGTTACCAAGTCTGCACGACCCCATCTTGCTGGGTGGCTGCTTTCATAAGAGAAAGAAGTGTTTTGTAGTGTATATAAGGATACACAAATGTCATTGCAAGTTATGATCATTTGCTATGTATTATGAAAAACATTTTATTTTGTTAAAGCTTTCAATCCAAAAGCTTAGGTTACTAGGATTCGGTCACCAAATCCCTTCTCACTCGTCGACCCGCCAATAACACTGAACTGCATGCAGACCTTTCATGTGCTGAGCAGAAACAAACACTGAAGTGAAAACTGAGATCTACTAAATGGGGGCCGGCCAGATTTGGACCAAAGACCTTACAGAACAACCTGGCATCGACACATTAAAACTTTTGACCCAAAAGCTTTGTTGTAATCAGAAGTGTGCCAACTATGTAAATCAACTATGCAAACACGAACTCTTTCGTCAGTTACAGATAATTTTGCAAGCTTTATATGCCCTTTCTGTATTTGTTACCTTGATGCAATCCATCCGATAGTACCAAAAATCCATTGTGTTTTACTTATCTTTCTATCCAGAAAGGAATTTTTCTTGTAACTGTTAAAAATCATTTGATATAGGCTCACAGGATGGCACGGAAGGGATATTAAGTGATGGAAAAAGAGTCCAATCTTCAGCCGATATGGAGACTCAAACACCCTGGTTAGTTGGTGTTTTTATTGGTGATTATTACTCTCATGCAGCTTCATATTTTTTTTTTTTGAACATTATTAGTTTCATTTTGTTTCAGATGTAAGCTTTTATGTTCTATATATTTTTGGTTTAGGGTTACTTAGTGCCATAGAGGGAGGGAGGGAGGGAGGGAGGGAGGGAGAGAGAGAGAGAGAGGGGGGGGGGGGGGCAAACGCCTATGTGCTGCAATCTTAAATTGCTTATTAGCACATGTATTTTACCCCTTGGGCAAAATCTATGTTACATCAAGTGGATTTAATACTACGAATGAACATCTCTGTCCTCTTTAAGAAAGTTTTCGTACTTCATTTTTCATGGTTACAACTTTTATGTGCATGTTTGACTATTGACAAGGGCAACAAAATAAATATTAAACTTGTTGAACCCATTATGTACCTGGCCTAGAAGTTCCCCAATGCTTCGTCATTCTATCTGTCTCCAAATATATATGGCCTCCTTATGAAGGATGCCACTAAATCAAAGTAAAACCTAGAATGATTTTGTATTAGTTAAGGGTTTTCTTTTTTTTGCACGACAGAAAAACACGCCCCCTCCCTTCCCCCGGCCCCGCGCCAAAGATCCCCCTTCTCTTCTTTGTAAGCTAATTTTCATTTGTGGTGTTGTAACTTTGGGTTGCTGCATGTACCATAGTGATGCTGGTCCTGGAAATGTTGATGGTCTGAAGGATGATATTCTGACAAACGAGCAGCATAACTCCACAGTGGGAGGAACCACACAAGGTGAAAGTTCTAGACCCATCAGTTTGCCTTGTAGAATAAAAATTGTTCATATGTTACTTATTGAACATTGGAAAATTGACAATATGTTAGTTTCTCAGGAAGGTAGTATGAAAAACAGAATAGAAATTGTCTTTACATTGCATGTTGACATTCTAAGGGAAAGACAGAATAAAAATAAATTAGTTGTCTTTATAGTATATGTTGACATTCTGCCGTGCTTGTGCTTAATATTGTGCTATTTAATATTGACTCTATAGCTGTCCATTTTTGCTAGTGTGGTTTGTTTGGTGAATTTTCTGAAATGAATAGTATTAGTGTGATGTTTTTTAATTTGGTTATACAAGTATCTTTTTGTTTGTTGGATTGCAACTTCTTGCCAGAAACAAATATTGCATGAATTTTAACTTTTTGAATGAATATCAGTATCTGCACCATCAATTTTTGTGATCTCTTAATTTATTTAATATTAGTTTCACCATTTTAATTGGTTAGCTTACAAATCTTACCATATTTGGCTACTTGGTGAATTTTCCTTTACCAAAAATTGCCTGATAGGAATTAGATGTATTATATTTGCCAAGTTTTCTGGAAATTTCCCTGAAATGTTATTAAAAGGCTTACTTTTCTGTAATTTGGGGTTTACCTGATTTTTTCACCCAATTTGAGTCTCTTTGCCTCATACTGTGCAGTCCAACCTTTGGGTTGCATATCCTATAAGCTGATCTTGTTTGTATATATTCTGTTCTAATTTATAGAATGAAAGGTTTGAATCTAATCTGCCTCTTCTGTGACTAACTAATTGGTGCTACGTGTTTGCTTAAGTAGTCAGTTAACTAGTATTTTCATTGTTTTATGCACACCAAACTGAGGCAATGCCACAAGATATTTTGGATATATTTATCATTTATAAATGTTAAAACTCTTATTTTTTAATCTGACTGCACAATATATTTTGGGTGTTTGTTTTAGCTGCTGCCTTATTTCTCACATTTTGAAGGGGGTGGGAAAGTTCAATTTGACACTGTTTGCTTAGTAGTTGTTGTTGTTTCTCCTTTCTGGATGGCTTCATTATATCTCAAATGTTGTTTTTGTAATTATTGTTATTATTTAAAAGTAAAAACATGTAGATATGGATTTCCTATTGTATTTAGTTTCTCTCACCTGAGTTACGGTCATTCTCCTTGTGTAAAAGTAGGCAAATTTATGCTCCCTGCTGTTAATTCTGAATCTTTTCGTGCTCATCGTACTTCTGAATGCAATTTCAGATTCAATGGTACCCGACAGAAAATGCTTTTCATCAAAAGAGATGGCTGGAACAGGAAGTGGATTTGCTGCTAATGGTTTCCCTTCTTCAGGATCTAGGTAGGAAGGTTGGCTGCCTCTTTTTTTCAATTCGACATTATTTAGAATTATATTTATTGGGATGGGTCTCTTCTCTTTCAGCTTATCTGCAGGACGAGATGCAGAACAAAATCCTGTGCCCCATGACAAGGAAAACAATCACATCAGTACCAGTCATGGTAAGATAGCCACAAGTGCCCCTATGGAAGAAACCTGTGAGCTTTTGAGCGAGGCTTTCATTGAGATCCCGAACGTAAATGACAATGATGGCATAGCCTCTTGTGATGTTCCAAATGTAAATGAGAACGATAGCGTAGCAGATGACTCCCTAGACAGTTCTAGTATGCAGTATGAAGAGTTTTCTGAGGACCTGTCTCAGCCAAATTCAAAAGACACTGTGGCAGGCAAGGCTAGCAACATTGTTGAGAAGCAACTGGTAAAGCAAACCAACAGATACAATAGGAAGGGCAGGAGTAGGGGAAGGGGTAGGAGCAAATGATGCCAGATTCTTCTTTTGGGCTATAGCTGTTGTATAACTCACTGTAAACTAGTCTAGGAAATTAAGGATAATGCCACGGTAGGGCATTTGTAAGTTATTAAAATTGATAACGAGTTCATGTCAACTAGGCAGGGTCTTCTCTTTGTTTTTTTTCATCTTCTCTTTTTTTTTTTTTTTTTTTGTGTTTAACCTTTTGAGATTTTTGTCTCATGTAGCCAGGCTTCCAAAATTTGGAAATAATTGGGTGTATGAAACATTAGATGGTAATTTCCTGCTTGAAATGCGATTATTCGCTTGTTGGTGGACATAATGCGTGCATGGATGTATGCATTGATCTGCAGCTGACTCGAAAATGATAATTATACCCTATTGTGATGTACTTGCAAAATGCATCCAAGGCCTTTGTTTAAACATTTTTCATGTACTGAAATTCTCACTCCGATTTTGTTAATTGCTTAGGTTATCAGCCCGACCATGAATTTCTCAACCCTTTCCTGTCGTTGGATTAACCGTGTGTAACATGATATAATCCAGCCTTACAACATGACCATCGACCCACATATTCTATAAATAGAACATTAAAATATTATTATGAGAGTAGGACAAACATATTCGTTTGAGATAATACCGTTACATCGTTTTGTCATGACTCCCTATGACTCTTCCTTTTGTATCCTACGGTAGAGCTAGGGGGACAAAGACGCGGCTTGGATGTTCATTTCAGCAAGGCAAATCCCATCTAATACGTCCATGCATAGGGCTTTCCTACATGAGTCTCACCGAAGTGTTGTCTACTTATGGACATGTCGAAAACATTATTGATGTGAAAGTATGAATGTTTTCTAGCAGATATATTGTATTTTGATTTTGATATTTTGTTTATAAGTGGTGTGATTGTAATTAACGTTGTAAATAATAAAATCCTACGTGATGTGGATAGGGTCGCAGTGGCACCACTAGAACATCGTTATATTGTCTTCTTGTAAGGCGCAAATATTGAAGGAAACAGGCCGGACTATTTCTAGTCCTACCGTCCCTCACAAGTCACAACGATGAAGACTATATATATATACTACTATTTCTACGCGTCAATTTTTATTTTTAATTTTATTTTTTTGGGTATTTCTCAGCAGCATGTAGTGCTGCAGTTCTACCACCATGACTTTCTAATATAAATGAATTTCGGTTTCAGCTCTGATCTTTCTCAAGGTGTTTCTGATCGGCATTGGTATCTTATAGCCCTGAGCTCATCCATCGCCTAGCTTCCAACATGCGTGGGGATATGAACATCAGTCTTGAGGTTGAGGATGTAATAAATGAATCCGTTGATCTGGTAATACTCTCTTTCTCTCTTTCTCTGTATTGTATCTGCTTGGTTCCCGAGAAATATGGGGAAATGAAAACATTTTGTGGATATATCTTATCCCTCCAAAAGAGAAAAAGCAAAGACCTGAAAAACAGGTGCCAAAAGCAGTCTGAAATGCTACGTACCATTGCATGTGTACGTACGTTAGTCAATCACCTCTACATATGCAAGTGATCAGTATTACTGCATCATGTTATGCCAACTTTTGGTTGAAATCGAACCACTAAACTATATATTATAAAACCAAGAAATCTGATTCTGCATGCAGACTGCTGTACTTGTTGATGAATGAATCCCGATTCTATCAAAAAGTCCCCCCAAAACAAAAAACGCGACTGCATGGTCGACTTCAGATCGGCCTCGTTGTAAGATCGGCATTTGCATATGATCGTGGACATTAATAGAATGCTATGTACGTAAAGTTTAAGCACAAAAAACCAAAAATTTTCACTGGTTAGCCAGATCATGATCATCATTATATGTTTCATAATATTCTAAAAACATCTAGTATATTAATTTATTGGGATTTACATTTAGAAAAAAAGCATTAAGTATATATATCTCAATAAAAAAGTAAATAAATTACTAGATCTATCTTCCATTTATTTAGGAAATATAAAATGATTTTTCCAACCGACGTAAATTCTTTCAAGATTTAACAAGCTAGAGCGTTCTTGTGAGGTTTTTTATAGAATCTTTGAGTTGACATGGGTAGGCATTTCGTCAAGACAGATAAAAAGGGTAAAGCATTATATATATGTGTATATTTATATATATATAATATGGATATTTATATCACTTCACTTAAGTTACAGTATTTGATTTTTCATGTCAATAATATTGCAGGAAAACTTAAGGTTGATTCACATTTTTAAGAAGAAAATTTCTATACATTAATCACTATTCATTATCCTACATTCCACATTCCACAAAAATACTTTTACATCCTATGAAAAAATCCCCAAACCTTATAAAATAAAACAAAATATGTAGAATATAAAAGTAAATAGTAACTGATGCATAAAATATCTCTTACAACAATTGAAGTAATAATATTTGATGGCATTCGACAACGAATTAAGCAAAGAAGAAGAAGATAGAAAGAGGGATGGAGTGACTTTTTTGTCTTGGTCCCGTTGCATTGGTTGAAAGAGGCTATTAGCAATTTAGCACCTGGCCTGGTTAATATTTAACGCTGAATTTATGTTGGTTAACAGAAACGGATTCCAATAGAGGAAGTGTTTGGGCAGTTGAAATGCACAAGGGAAGGTCTAACGTCAGAGGAAGGAGCCTACAGGATTCAAGTTTTTGGACCAAACAAAATAGAAAAAAAGAAGGTCGGCCACTGCAAATTAAACCTTTTAACCTTCGCATTTTTGCTTTCTTGTAATTTTCTTTTGTTCTGGTATGCAATATTAATGGTTTCCTGTTTTGCTATCAGGGAAGCAAAATTCTCAAGATTTTGGGTTTCATGTGGGAACCCTTATCTTGGGTCATGGAAGCTGCTGCCGTCGTGGCTATTTTGTTGGCAAATGGTGGCGGAAAGGAGCCGGATTGGGAGGTTTCTGTCGGTATCGTTTTCCTGTTGCTGATCAACTCCACAATCAGATTTAATGGAGAAAACGATGCAGCTGCAACTGCACGCTATTTGGCTGGTCTTGCTCTCAAGACTAAGGTGAAAAACACATTTTTACAAACCTCGTATGCGTGAAAGTTGGTGATGCTATTGTTTTTCTTCTCTAACATTTTAATTTCATTTGAACCTTTTCTTCTACTCACTAGTTTCTTGAGGTGACAAAATGCAGGTTCTGAGAGATGGTGGATGGAGCGAACAAGATGTTGCAATCTTGGTGCCAGGAGACATTATCAGCATTAAACAGGGAGATGTTATCGCTGCTGACGTTCGTCTTCTTGAAGGAGATCCACTAAAAATTGATGAATCTGCTCTAACTGGAGAATCCCTTGCTGTCACCAAGAACCCCTCAGATGAAGTATTTTCTGGCTCAACATGTGAAGAGGGTGAAATAGAAGCAGTCGTGATTGCCACAGGAGTCCTCACCTCTTTCGGTAGAGCTGCCCATTTGGTGGACACCACCAATCAAGCCGGGAACTTCCAGAAGGCTATCTCTACAATTGGTAATTTTTGTATTTGTTTGGTTGCCATCGGGATTATCATCGAGATTATAGTCTTCTACCCAATACATCATCGCACTTATAGGGTTGGAATTGAAAATCTGCTGGTTCTCTTGATCGGGGGAATCCCGATTGCCATGCCTACTGTTTTTTCTATCACGATAGCTGTTGGTTCCCGCAGGCTCTCTCAGCAGGGTGCTATTACAAAGAGAATGACTGCCATTGAGGAAATGGCAGGCATGGATGTTCTCTGCAGTGACAAAACTGGGACTCTAACTCTCAATAAGTTGATCGTTGATAGAAAATTGATTGAAGTGTTTGCAGAGGGTGTGGAGAAAGAGCACGTTATCCTTCTGGCAGCAAGGGCTTCTAGGACTGAAAATAAAGATTCCGTTGATGCTGCTATTGTAGGAATGCTTGTAGATCCAAATGAGGCACGATTTTGGAATTCTTTCCCACATTATTATTGATTATTTTGATTTAACTAAGATAATCATGCTGGACCATTATGCTATTTATAATTGGGTAGGCAAGAGCTGGTATCAGAGAGGTTCATTTCCTTCCTTTCAACCCTGTAAATAAGAGGACTGAACTGACCTACATTGATGAAAATGGAAACTGGCATCGTACTAGTAAAGGTGCTCCTGAGCAGGTAACCTTGTCTGTCCTATTTTGTCCTATGGAGCAAGCAATTTTATACTATTTAGTAATTAATGTGCTTAATCTCACAGATATTAGCCCTTTGCAATTCTGAGGAGAATGTTAGGAAAAGGGTTTGTGCGTTGATTGATAAGTTCGCTGAAAGTGGACTTCAATCTTTTGCTGTTGCAAGACAGGTTACAAGTGAAGCATTTATGTACATCTGATGCTGAGTTGGTTCAATACCTAATTTGCTTGTTGCCTTCACGATTTGTCTCCAGGAAATACCCGATAGAACAAAAGATAGCCTTGGGGACCCGTGGCAGTTTGTTGGTTTGCTGCCTCTGTTTGATCCCCCAAGGCCTGAGAGTGCGGACACCATCCAAAGAGCGCTTAACCTTGGTTTGAATATCAAAATGATCACGGGTAAATCTCATTCAAGCACCAGTTCCCTTAATCCTTGCATGATTTTTTTGAAGTTTTTCTTTTCTTTCATTTGCTTAAGATTTATGAACTTTTGTCTCAATTTACAGGGAACCAGTTAGCCATTGCCAAGGAAACAGGTCGGAGGCTTGGAATGGGAGCAAACATGTACCCCTTTTCTTTATTATTTGGCCAAGTAAATGATGCTTCGATTGCAGCCCTCCCCTTAGATGAGTTGATTGAGAAGGCTGATGGATTTGCTGAAGTTTCTCCAGGTATATGTGCGTTCGTGTGCACACGTGTTTATATAATAATACTATATTATTCTTGTCATATGATCCACTTAAAATTCTTTTCAAATTAATTTATAGGCATCCCTTGTTGCATGCTGCAACCTAAATTCCTCGTCTTCCTCATGAACATCACTTTTTTTCCAACATCAAATTCTTATGTCCTTGACAAAGTAATGAAATGATGTATATTAATGAACAATGTAATCCTTGAGATTCAAGGGTATGTCTTCTTTCTTAACTCTCCTTTGAAATTGGTAGAACACAAATATGAAATTGTGAAGAAGCTGCAAGAGAGGAAACACATTTGTGGAATGACAGGAGATGGTGTCAATGATGCCCTTGCTTTAAAGAAAGCAGATATTGGAATTGCTGTTGTTGAAGCTAGTGATGCTGCTAAAAGTGCTTCGGACATTCTTCTCACTGAACCTGGTTTGAGTGTTATTATAAGTGCTGTGCTGACCAGCAGGATTATTCTCCAAAGGATGAAGAGTTACACTGTTAGCAAACATTCATCTTCTTTGATTGCTGAGGGTTAACATTCATTTATATCAAGAGGTGTCTAAGCTCTGTCTTGTCTTGTTTACTCTCTTGCAGATTTATGCAGTTTCAACCACTATTCATAAGGTGGTAAGTATACTGATAATTTAAGTTGGAGATGTTTATGCTGAATTTAGAGGTTCCATTGGGTTATGATATCTCTATTTTAATTTTTCTCAATCTGGCAGTTTTCCTTCATGCTTATTGCTCTCATGTGGAAATTTGACTTTGCACCTTTCATAGTTCTAATTATGGCCATCCTAAATGATGGTGAGACATAATTTTATGTCCTGTGAATCTCTCTCTTCATACATTTTACCATGACTAACATATCATGACCGTGATTCTGGTTTTTTGCATTACCATACTCTAGGTACCATCACGACAATATCAAAGGACCGGGTGATGGCAAGTCCACACCCAGACCGCTTGAAGCTGAGAGAAATTTTTGTTACTGGAATCATGCTAGGAGGTTGCTTGGTGCTAACGACAGTGATATTCTTTTGGGCTGTGCATGAGACTCATTTTTTCTCGGTAATTATATATGCTTGTTTCTCTTGTTAATCAGTCATGATGGTAGTTTGGGCAGTGGTAGAACGAGATGGAACTTAAGAAGAGTTGGAGAAATTACGCATATCAATCAACAAACAATACCACAATTCAACGAAGTTGAAAGTGTCCCTAGAATTCTATTTATGTAAATCTACTTACCCTTCTTTCTTATATTAGTTTTGTGTTGAGGATGCACTTAAACTCAATGGGAAATCTGGTTAAATAATTTTTAAGTTTTCAACCCCCTCCTAAACCAATCATGGCTTCTGTCACTGGTTTGGGGTACTATTTATTTAGATATTTGCTATTTAACAATTTTGTTAATGCAGCATAGGTTTGGTGTGAGGTCATTGAAGGATAGCGATTCTGAAATGATGGCAGCCTTGTACCTGCAAGTCAGTATTATAAACCAGGCCCTTATTTTCATCCCAAGGCCTTGCAGCTGGATCTTCATTGGACAACCTGGACCTCTCTCCGTCACTGCTTTTGCCCTTGATCAGCTGGTAGGATTTCATCTACGAGGCACCTCGCTCTTTATTTTTCTAGTTCTGGTTGAAACTTTCCTTGTTAAACATGATAATTCAGCTTTAAAGATTGAATCAGAATGTAGTTAGAGACTAAAAGAAGAGTCCAGACAGAATTCAAAACAGACAAAATGGCTGTATGGCTTCGGGTTGTGGTGAGGAATGCTCACAAAAGTTTTCCAGAATTTGAGATTTCACAAAATTTCAACATTTTATCTTTGGTAAATTACCTGATTCAACATTTTGATGAAAACATAGATCCGCAATCTTATGAATAATGTGTCACTGTTTAGGCTTGTCCTAGAAAATTTTGTCCAAGGCTTGCCAGCCTATCATTAAACAGCAAGATTTTTGGGTGGCATTATACTATCATGGTGATTTGATTAGTCAATTTTGAAGTAGAAATGCCAAGAACAAAGTGGATGGATTCACGGTGAATCCATGATTATGCCACATTACCAATATTTGGAGTCGACTGGATTCAGCTTCCATCTATATATGGTTTCAATCCATTAATTTATTTTTGTGGGATTGAAGACACTGGGTTAGGCTATCATTTCATTTGGTATGTTGCTGCTTTAGACGTTTATGGGCGAATGGTTTCACTTTCTGTTTGACGCTTGACAGATAGCAACTCTTGTGGCTGTCTATGCAAACTGGGGTTTTGCACAGATGAAAGGAATTGGATGGGGTTGGGCGGGTGTAATCTGGCTTTATAATGCTGTAACATTTCTGGCAATTGACCACCTCAATTTTGCAATCTGCTACTTTCTGGGTGGGAAGGCTGTGCATAAGCTTCCAGGAATGGAGGTATGCTTTTGTACAAAATTATATAGATATATATATATTTCTAGATGATAGGCATTTTACTACTAGAACCATTTATCTGTTTGATTTTTAACCCTTGGCTTTGATTTCATTATTTTTTCTGCTTTTTTGTGTCGTATAACTAGAAGCATTAAAAGCAGAAAAACTGGAGATGGGGTAATATTGAAAAGAAAAGTTCTATTCATCATCTCTACACACCACACATTACATTTTTTTTAAAATTTTTTTCTAGTAAATATGTGGTATATGGATGATGAATAGAAGAATTCATTAAGTTTAAGAATAATAAAATAAATATAAAATTAAAAAAAAGGTTTGGTGTGTAGCGATGATGAGTAGCAAAACTCATTTTCTTGAAATATGCTTAAAAACAGTTTGATTGTGTTCTTTACTCCCAGCAACAAACAGGGTTCTTCGTAATCTTTGGAAGGTTGGTATGCAAAATTTTCTTGTGACGACTTTGTTTTGAAATTTTGATGGAACATTTTTGGGAATAAAAGGCTTGACATCTCAGTCGATGAAAATCGATCGTTAAATGTAGTTTTGTCGCTCTTTTTAGCCATTTCAATTTGTCAAATACATGATGTTTATGTTTTTACAGGGACAAGATTCATCACAAGAAGAGAGTTCTGAACCTTCTTGTTCTGACATCCTCAATTCTATCTCAAATATATTATCTATTTCGGACACAAATTCGTAAGAGGATATGTCAGAATTTGTGTTTTTTTGTAATTTCCAATCCCCTGTAAGAAGAAGCACATATTTGATGATATGTTGTTTAATCTTCCAGTCTGAATTTTCATTGTCAAAAATATATATATTATAGCAAATTGGAGTGCCCTTTTTTTCATGGCTTCGCCTGTTGCTTTGTTATGTAGAAAGCGTTAAAATGGCTGATAGTCATTGTACCATATCCTATTGAAGTTAAATCTCGTTTTCTTTTGGGATGGAGCTTATCTTCCGCGCTGTAGTGCCTGAAAATAAAAAATAAAAAAGGGAAAAGTTTATCTCCGTGTTGATGAAGAATCAAGATTGAAGATGAAGAGCCTCCCTTGGATTTTAGTCTCTTTTGAGTTTGAGTTTCAAAGTTTAAAAAATAAAAAAATTACATGTTTAATAAATTTATAAAAAAAATTTATGCACTTAAAAAATGCTTAAATTCTATTTTATTTATAAAAAAATAATAATAATAAATTAGAAGCTTTTGAAAAGCTGCAGTTAAACAAAAATTACCTTAACTAACTAAAATAAGATTTAAGGATTTTAGTTTTCCGAGATTCATATGTGGATAATTTTTTTTTTCCACAAGTGATTGGTTTCATTCGGGCCCGGGGTTGGAGATTAAAGTTTTGAGAATGCCCATAAATAAGAATACATGGGTCTACATCAAAAGGCTTGATAACCATCCTGTGTTATGACCCATATCGGGCCTTTGAGAAAGAGCCTGAGCCCACTTTTGTAAGCCCATATAAAATGCTGTGTTTTCGTGTTTCACGCAACAAACACTCCCACGCACGCTCTTGTTCGTATCAATCAGATTCGTAGTAGAGAGCACAGCAAAATCTCCATGGAACCCTTCCCTTCCTCCTCTTCTGCTTCTTCTTCCCTAATAGGCATGGCGCAAAAGACCTGGGAGCTCGAAAACAACATTATCCCAATGGACACTCCGACGACCAACCCGGACCCGGCCTCCGACGCCATTTTCTACTACGACGAGGTCGCCCAGGCCAAGTTCCAGCAGGAGAAGCCGTGGGCGAACGATCCCCACTACTTCAAGCGCGTGAAGATCTCTGCTCTGGCGCTGCTGAAGATGGTGGTCCACGCTCGCTCCGGTGGGACCATCGAGGTCATGGGGCTCATGCAGGGAAAGACCGACGGCGACGCCATTATTGTTATGGACGCCTTTGCCTTGCCCGTCGAAGGCACCGAGACTAGGGTTAATGCGCAGGCAGATGCCTATGAGTATATGGTCGATTATTCCCAGACAAACAAGCAGGTATTTTTTTCTTTCTTTCTTTTTCCGATGAATCAGAAACCCTAGCTGTTCTGAAAATAATTCTAGGGATCGTTTTCGTGAATTTAATAATGCTGCATTTTCAATAATTAGACTGATTAATGAGAAACCTTAGCATCCTCTGTAAATTTTTAATTTGTACGTTGTTTTTGAAATTAAATAGGCATTTTATTGGGTTGATGAGTAGCTATAGGAGAAGCAGTTTTGGCGTACGTGTGCAGTTAAGTGCCATAAAAGGATTTGAAAAACCTGATCGAGTGACGAATACTTTGCACGTGGAAACTTAATTTTTTTGTTGACTCCCAAGTCAGTGACTGTTTTTCTACATTATATCTGTTGAGATTTTGTTTTGTTCTGATTTGCTACCATTACATGGTTTATAGTTGTATTGACTGAATGTTTTATCTCTAAATTCTTCCCCCTGGAAACATTAATCTAAGCACATTGTATCTCTGAAAAAGTCTTTATCACGATCCATGCAGTATTTGTACTATTTCATGGATTTAGTTCGCTTACAGTATATTTTGATGCTGCAGGCAGGGCGATTGGAGAATGTGGTTGGGTGGTACCATTCTCATCCTGGCTATGGATGCTGGCTTTCGGGAATTGATGTTTCAACACAAATGCTAAACCAGCAATTTCAGGAGCCTTTTCTGGCAGTTGTTATAGATCCAACAAGGACTGTTTCTGCTGGAAAAGTTGAGATTGGAGCATTCAGGACATACCCAGAAGGATATAAGCCTCCGGATGAGCCTGTCTCTGAGTATCAGACCATCCCACTGAATAAGATTGAAGACTTTGGTGTACATTGTAAACAGGTTAACGTCTCATTGTCTTTTGATCTTTGCAGAAATTGCAGAAACATGCTCTCCACCAATTTTATAACTCCATTTGCATGTGTTTTTGCAGTATTATGCTTTGGATATCACTTATTTTAAGTCGTCTCTTGATTCCCACCTCTTGGATCTGCTATGGAACAAGTATTGGGTGAATACTCTTTCATCTTCACCTTTATTGGGCAATGGAGACTACGTTGCAGGACAAATCTCAGATCTGGGTAATTCCTTACTTCTTGTGCCATACTGGTTGCTTCTTTTTTATTTCAAATTACTTGCCATGGAATTTTGAAGATTAAAAAAATTAAATTGAGTTGTCTGCACCATGCAGCTGAAAAGCTAGAGCAGGCAGAGAACCAACTATCTCACGCCCGCTTCGGACCACTAATAGCACCCCCTCCGAGGAAGAAAGAGGTCAATTTACTTATTTTGCCGTAAATTTTTTTTATGTGTGTTTGTTTACTAAAAAATGTGCATCCATTCTGTTTCCATACTCATGACTCATGAGATGCCGAATGGCATTCAAATATGTCCTTAGCCTAGAATAATGGAGCATTTTAGGATACTTTTAAGTAACCACAAGAAAAATTTTGAACTAGGGCATGCCATATTTTTATCAATGGTGGAGGTGTTCTATTTCAATTCCTGTGATGTATGTGACTGATATATTTGAAGTTAGTTGGGTGCAAAATTAGTCTACAGCGAGCTTTGTTGTTTGTTTTGTTTGGGGGGGGGGGGGGGGGGGGGACACTGTTTCTTTCGTTGCCTTTTGGTGTTAAAAATTAAATAGGTTTAGGGTTCGATTTTTTTCTATTGAGATATGATACAAACAAGAACCAAACATGTAAAGTTTAAAGAAACAGACCTGAAGTTATTTCAAGATAGGTATACGTCCTCCTTGATGCAGACCTATATGTTCCTCTTAGAATATAATTGTGTTAGAGCTGCAGATGTTACTTAACATTACAGACCTTTATCAGCTTTGTAAGCTGGCGATCATCAATCACCTCAGTGTTACCCTCCCCTGCGACACCTCTCTCTTTCTCTACCCTGGTGTTTCTCTATCTCTCCGTATAATATTGAATCTAATTCCTGTATTAATTGCAGGAAGAATCTCAACTTGCTAAGATTACTCGTGATAGTGCAAAGATAACTGTGGAACAAGTTCATGGTCTAATGTCGCAGGTGACTGTTCTTTTGTGCACAAAGTTAAACAGTTGGCAGTTGTTTGATGCACAGTTTATCATGTGTTCTGTTCTTAACAAATTGCATCTTTATCCTCAACTCAGGTTATCAAAGATATCGTTTTCAACTCCGTGAGGCAATCCAACAGATCTCGAACAGAGCCATCTGGCCCTGAGCCAATGATTGAAACCTGATCTAGGATACTGCTAGTGAAGCAAAAGATGAATGCATTAGCTTGATTTTCCTGGAGACCGGCTTAAGTTTTAAAAAGACGTGAAGTTCTGGAAGTTGTATTACTTTTTGTGCTGATGTTATGTAAATTATTTGCACCTCATGATTTTATTTTTAAATATTTATACAACATTTTGGTACTGCTTGACAAGGTAATCATAATCAGTGACTCTTTAAACGGTTATTTTATTTAGAAACTAAAATCATAGAGATGAAGGTAGTGGGTTACCTTTATAGGTGGCCCGTCGCCAATGTCTAGAGTTTCATGTTGGGAACTTGTTTTTTAAAATATAATTATTTATGGGACAAGCTGCATATGGTTCATCGTTGTCGGGGATTTCTAACTTGGGCTGGGCATGGGTTGTCGGCCTTGTCCTTTTAGTTGTATTAGGATTGTGACTGTTATCATCAACCAAATGAAGAAATTCCGAAAGGATGGACACGAGTATTGTAAAATTAAGAAAAAGATGAAGGACATTTCAGGGTTGGACTGTCTCTAGGGTTGGAGTTCATCTAACTAATACTGTTCTTCAATGCACATTGTTATACCCTGTGGAACCCGTGACCCAAGAAAGTCTATGCAACCATTAATTGTCATTGAAAAAAGTGGACAAATTCGAAATCGATAGTTTCTTGGAAAACTAGATTCCTAGAAAAAATTTGATGAGGGAAAAATGGATGGTCCATATATAATAAAGAGGATGTCATGTCGCCAACAGCCAATAAGATTGCAAGAAATAAATGAACGTAGCAAAGAGGGGAAAGGACGGCATTTGGGGGTTGTTGCTATCCACATGCGAAGAAAGCAAAAAGTCGCGAGTTTTTATTCTTTCATACATTGGCTTTGAGATGCCACAGAACAGAGTACTGCAGTGATCAATTAGGAAACAACCACATTTCATATGTCAGGAGCTGATGGAGAATAAAAAGATGCCGAAGCTTTGAAGGCCATCCATCCCGACTCATCTCCCGGCCTTCACCGTCATTATTAATAATATTCCACGGCCTAGAAAAGGGCCAAGAGGAAAAAGCCTAATTAAATTTTTCCTACTTTTTTTTCTCTCTTTAGTGGGTATTATGGAGTGGACTTTCTCAGTAATCATCCCCTCCACGACTCTACCCAGCCAACCCCTCTCGTGAGATAACAAAGAAAATAGATGAGGGTGTTCAAAAGATTAATGGTCATGCGTTTGGGCTATTTTCTACGTCACTTTCTAAGTAATTTCACATGGAATAAGTAATAACCCTTCACCAGTACTATACTCAGACTCTCTCTCTCTCTCTCTCTCTCTCTCTCTCTCTCTCTCTCTCTCTCTCTCTCTCTGTGGTTGAGGCATAATGCTCGATCGTTAGAATACGCTACTCGAATAGCATTTCTAGAGCCTATGCTCTGACTTTTAGCGACTTTGAACAGACTCGTAGAATAATCAACTCATGCAGTACTTGGCGTGCTATGACCGCTTCTTTGCATTATTGACTACAATTAATGCATGACCCTTCGTATTAATAATAGTCTCCCTTTGATCCAAAGTATCTTCGATCATTAGCAATGCCCGAAGCTTTCCCGTGACAGCATACATATCTCTGAAGAATTTGCTTTGATCTCTCAAATTTACACGTAAAGTACTGCAGATTTTGCTTGCATAAAGAAGTCATGAGAGTTTTTGCATCCAGTTTTTACTCATCAAACACCAGGTTCCATCTCACCTTGAAACTGAGTCCAGAGCTTATAACTAACAATATACACTTTAATATAGTCACTTTCCTATAAATGGAAGACTATTCAAATAAAAGACTCAAGGTTGCCCATCATTTAATTCATGGATCCTGATCCTATTACAAGGTCAAGATCACACATAAATATGTGGCCTCTATTTGGATATGGACTCTTTCATTTTCATACCCTAATTTAAGTTCACCGGGTTCCTTTTATGGAAAATCACTAAAAAAAAATCAGTATTTAGACTAGTAATTTACGATGAAAATAACTATATATGATGAGAATAAACTTTTTTTGAACAGAAAATGAAATAGTTATTTTATCAAGAAGCAACTGTCTACGAATAAATAATTTTCTTACAGTGAATGGATTTAAAAGCTCCTCATGCACTACAACCTGGACCATAAAGTTTTTTTTTTTTTTTTTTGTCTTTCATACGGCATATATATTTGGAAACAGGGTTAGGGCAGGGGGATTGCTGGGAGTGGAGGAAGTGATGGGAGTAATCATAAAGAGCAGTAATATGCTGTATCCACTTACAAAGTGGATTGTCTACTCCACGTCAACTCAAAGATTATAACCACGCAAGTAGGTGCTTTTCGCTGTTTATATACGAAAGTTCCTGGCTATGTATCATGGCATTGTCGTGGAAACGTATGCATTTTGTATAGAATGGGGACTAGTCTTAAGTACTGTTTCTATGTAAATTCTCTTGTGTCTCTTTCAATTGTCAGCCTGAAGACAACCCAAACCCTATATACACAGCTACTACTACTTGGAATCGAATCTTCTTCTTCCTCTTGATTAGATACACACACTAACTGAGACGAAAACTAAAAGCAGCGGTGCCCGTGAAAATGGAGGCCATGCGCATTCGTCTTTTTAGCAGCCTAACTATATATTATTCCCAGCATCTTTTCTTTCTACCTTTCTTTTTGTTCTTCTGACCAACTGGATGATCTGTTTGGTGGCCGAGTGGATCGACGTGTCATTTGGAGTAGGCTGGGGACAGTACTACTACTCGTGGATCAACCAAAATAATGAACCATATCCTTAATTAATTCCCAGTCATAAATTTCATGATAGGTATATATAATATGGAGGGCCCGTACTTATCGATGAGTGGGGAATAATAATATTTATTAAAATAATATTAATATATAATATATATTCTCTGTTTGTAAATCAATGATAGTTTCATTCAACTGTAACCACTACTTGCTTTTGCCCTAATTCATGTCTGTTTAGAATTTAGATGATATATTGCTGCATGCATTAATCTTCTGAAAATTATGTGAACAAGTCTTTTCAAGTCTTCCTGTTGAGGACGGCAATATGAGATGAGATAAGAAGACCTCACTCCACTACCATTAACAAAGTTCAAGTTCCAAAGCCATGCAAATAAAAATGTATCATCAGTCCCCATTGACATGTTCTTTTTTATAGAATTATTTCTATTTTAATAAATTTCAAATAATTTTATAAATTAATTGTTTAGATAAAATCTAGCTATTAAAATGCCATACATTGATTAGTTGGAACTTGGAACTTGGTTTGATAAATCAGAGAGGTTTTCAAAAGAAGATTAGGAAAATTTGAAACCATTTTCCCTGCCCTTGATTGGGTTTTCAAAAATTGAATAGCGTCAGATTTAAAAGTAAAAAAAAAAAATTGAAAGAAAACAAAACAAACTCACGATTCCCTTGTAAAAAAAGAAAAAATTCCTAAACAAAACAAAACAAAAATAAATATATTGTCATTATTATTTTATAAAATTATTTTATTTTCAAATCCACATGTTTATAATATTCACATCAATGATAAAAATTTTCAATTTTAATGAAGTTAACGCTTCCGCTGTACAACTTTGACTCGCCCTAATTTGTTTTTATAGATGAGATGAAATGAATTGAAATTAAAATTAAAAATTAAATAAAATATTATTAGAATATATTATTTTATTTTGAAATTTAAAAATTTTTAATTGTTTATTTTATTTTATTTAAAAATTTTTAAAAATTTTAAAAAAATATAATAATTAAATAAAATAAGATAAATTAAAAAAAATTATGAAAACAAACAATACCGGTCAATACGAAAACAAACATTTTCATGTTCGGAAGTATCTGTAATGTCGTGATCAAATGTGGTACTATCCCCAATCGTAATGAATGCGTACTGATTCGCTTCTGATCTCTTGTGGTGAAGCCATATCTTTTAGGACTCAACTGGTCTCAGATTATTATTTAAAAGTACTCCAACCAAATTAGGACGCAATTACTTTCTGATCATTTTCAGGAACCAAATCCAACGGCCTATATTAGATTACTCATTTTCTATACGATAATCATGACATCATGATGAGTTTTCTTTTGGCCCGATTTTAAAGATGGGAGGACTGACTTTTCATATTTCATATGGGACCCAGCTCCATATATACTTTGGGTCAATAAAATATAAAATATAAATTAGTCTTTCATTATTTATTATCTTCTGTCTTTTTCTTTTCCAATTTTAAATATAAATAACCCTTGAAATCGGACGCCACAAACGACAGGAGACGCTCAGCGATCAGTTGAAAAGCTACATTCTAGAAATTTTCCAAGGGCAGAGATTATATACACCTGCCTCGTGAAATTGAAAGGGTGGGACTAGTCTCCCTTTTCTAATAAAATAATAAGATTTATTTTAAAATTGTGTGATGTAAGATGTTGAATAGAAATTTTCAAATAATAATAGGTTATTTTCATTTATTTTGCATAACACTTTAAAAAAAAGTATAATATTTAATCTAACAAATTATTGAAAATTACCTCAGTTTATAAATTTATTTTTATATAATTATTTAATTTATGTCTGTAAATTTCTCTTAATCTATTAAGAGTTCGTCTTTCATTTGTTCTTGTAATTATATATATCAAATTCAAGGACTTTTATTCAATTCTAGTTGTAATTTAGACATAGATCATATATATATATATATATATATTTCTTTATGATCAACGTCTCTGTAAGGTCTAAAATGGCTGCTACCTGCTGCTAGCTAGCTAGCTAATTGAGTTAAGAATCTCCTAAATTGGCACGCACCGCCAACAGAACAGGTACCAAGTTGGTGTAAGGCTGTATCACTGTTTGGATTGAGAGTTGAGTTAAGATGAAAGTTAAATAAAATATTATTAAAATATAAAATTTTAATATTATTATTATTTTAAATGATAAAAAAATTAAATTATTTATTATATTTTGTGTAAAAATTTTAAAAAAATTATAATGATAAGATAAGATAAGATAAAATTAGATGAATTGAGATTATCTCTTAAATCAAACGGAGCATTTTTATCATTTTTTGAAGTTGTAAATTACTATTATATATGCCTCGTTTTACACCTGATCACCATAATTAAGTGCCATCACTCACTTTCCAACAAAGAGGCTTTGAATGGAGGTATGATATGAAAACCATGTAATTAAGTCAAAAAGAGGAGCTCATGTAAATGGGATATATGCATTGAATTTTCACTTAAATTATATCTATATATTAATAGAGTGAGGTTTAATTAAAGAGCTATACAATTATTCTTCTCGAATTTTATCATATCTAATTACATGATCAACTCATGTGATTTTCTCAAATGTTTTCATTAATCAATTATTCAACTAAAAAAAAAGAAAATCTTTTTATGAATTCTATTTTTAACATACCCAACACATCGTTGATGCGAAAACCTTTCAACATCGACTATGTTAAGAAATGACTGATATATGTTAAGAAATGATTGATATTTTAGCTTTTTAAAAATTGTAATGAATTTTATGATAAGCAATTTATTAACCCAGGCCGTTTGGTTTCAAAATTCTCCTCAACTCATCTCAATTTATCTTTTTTTCATTATTACAACTTTTCTAAATTTTCACACAAAATATAATAATATATATTTTTTCAAATCCCAAAAGAATCTTTCTAAATTTTCACACTAAAATATAATAAACAATTCAACTTTTTCAAATCCTAAAAGAATCTTTCCAAATTTTTACGTTAAAATATAATAAATAATTTAACTTTTTTAAATTTTAAAATAATAAAAATATTAAAAAATAATATTCATAAAATATCTTAATTTTACTATTTACAAACCATCTCAACTCTCATACCAAACCAAACCACCCGTTAGCAAACCTCATGAAACAAAGTTAATTTCTAAACTTATTTATTAATTAATTTGAAAGAGATTCTTGCAACTTGTTCTAGCCAACTTGAAGCATTACTCGGCAGCTAGCTCGTTTTTTAAAAACACCTATTAATCAGCATTCATATTCCTAGCTATCAAACTTTGACTATTTACATCCTCATCCTGATCAACATCTTATCATTAAGACTGACGAAAAAGAAAGCACACGACGGACATCATGTGAAGAATTCCAAATGATGCTATGAAATCAAATGATAACATAATGACAGAAACTAATTAAAGATTTTATTAATTTTAAATTATATATATATGGGTAGATCCCAATTTCATCAAATTAAGGAAGACGCATTAAAAGGGGATGTAAATGTCATCATGCAAAGACTTATAATCCAACTCAAGACAAAAGATGCAATGGACTCATGAATATTATTATTATATAAATTGCAAGCACATGATACTTTCAGGTCGAATTAGATATAAATATATATATATTATTAATGCATTATGTTGTTTTTATTTATTGTCCTGGATTTAAACATATATATATCGTTTAGAAAAAAATCTCATCTAATCCTTCGTCTGAGTTTTTGGGAAAAAAAAAAATTACAAAAACAAAAAGAAGTATTATTTCTTACAAACAATTTATCTACATGAATTTTGATTTTTACATACCCACTTTCACAAATTCAAATATAGATGAAACTGATGAATAACTTTGAAAACATTGTACAAAATGCTTCAAACTTTACTGTTCAACTAAAAAGTTTTTCATAAATTATAAAATAAAATAATTTATATAGTCATATGGTGTGTGTAAGTCTCAAATATTATTTTTTAAAAAAAGTAGACAACTATAAAATTCATATAAAAAATCTTATTTTTTAATAATAAATTATATTCGTTTCCAAAGGAATGCATGATATATATATATATATATGCACCCTAAAATTCTATTTAGGCTAAGTTTGGATTAAAAAAAAAAATATTTTATGTAATTATTATAATTTTTTAAAAATTTACACAAGATACAATAAATAATTTATTTTTTAAAATTTAAAAATAATAATAATATTAAAAATAATATTTTATTTTATTTTATTTTTTATCGTCTAATTTTAACTCAACTCACTGTACAAAAATAATTTCACGAAACATGTCTAATAACTCTAATAAATTTTATTCAAGAGTGGGAACGAACGAGAAGGACGCCGTCTAGTTGGGACCGTGAGGGAACGAAAATTTTCCACAACGAATTAAACGTGGACAAGTCAGCATTTTGAAGTTCGTAGCTATTAAAGACAAAGAGAGTGTGAAAGAGGTGAAGATTACGCAGTGATTTCAACAAGAGTGGGGATTGTGTGTCACCCACCCTGCGTGCACGTTGCTGCGCGTGAGAAACACGCTTCCACGCAATCTCGTGGGTCTTTCACTTTCCAGTCAACTTACACCGTACCGTACCATGTAAAGCTAACAGAACGTACTTCGTAATTTCTCCTCCAATTGGAAATTCTAAAGTGGCCGTACAATTTCAATTTTTATAAAGACACGCAGACGGTAGAACATGTACGGTGTTTGTTTTTACGTTGACATAATAATACTGGCTGTGCCTCTTTTTTTTTTTTTGGGGTTTTCCGTACAGTAATTACTAATTGGGGGGAAAAATGATTTGTTCGATTATACAAATCTCCCGTATTTTAAAAAAAAAAATTGAAAATTTAGATTAAAAAAATTTATTTTGCATTCTTGTACACTTTTAAGACTATATATATTTGAGTTATTAAATTTATCATCCTTACATTACACATCTATTAAAAATAAAAAATCAAAATAGGTATATGATGTAGGTATTATGAGTATTGTTAACGTTCTGTTTTGCACACTTTTAAACCAAGCTTCAACAAATCAGGTTTTTGAAAAACGAGACATACACAAAATATGGTATACTGTAGCTTTGAGAAGGCAATCTTGGGGTCGGAGAGCCGTTGATGTCAAAGTTAGTGAATATATTCTTGAAGTGTAGTAAATAAGTAAGAGAGTTTAGGAATCAAAAATAATTTCTTCATACTTGAAATCGACTATTTATACTACAAGTTTAAAGAATAAATCATGCATGCTTTCACGAAATTTGGGTTCCTTATACTGTTCATTTTGTCAGAACTTTTAATGTGACGTGACTTTGTGTTGACTTCATAATTGTGGCGTATGAATTAATTAGCAGTGTTATTAATGTGGAGTGGTTCCTTGACCCCCAATTCGATTCATGAGTTATTGATGACCTGATGCTCATAAATCGAAGGTCCTTCATGTATTCCGTATATCCTGTGCACACTTTGATCTCGAGAGCCGCTGCACTTATGTCATGTCGATCTATCTTGTAGATAGATGGTGCCTTTTCCCGGTTGACACTTCATCCCCTGGTTGGATAAAAATCTCATTGGGTTGAGTTCTTGGGCCGAGGCTCTGTGGGCCTTTCCTAGAGGAAAATTCCCCTTACAAATATAATTTTTCTATTTGTATACATGTTAGAGTGTTGTTATTCATCATTGCATACAAACACAATCTATTTATTTTTATTTTTTAATTTTTTAAAATCTTTATTTTTTTAATTTTTATTCTTTCTAAATCAATTGAATTATTCTACTCAATATCATCTTTACATAACACATTTGGTAAGAGAAAAAAAAAATTCTGTGTGTTGTGTGCTATGTGGTGTAAGAATGATAAGTATATATTTTCTATATATTTAACATTACTTTGATATATCATCAATGTTCATAGATATATATTGTACTATAATATTTTGTTTTATGTCAATACACCTGTCATAATTGAAGGAAAAGAAAAAACCGACATAAAATAACCTAAATGGAATGACCATTAATGAATCTAATTAATTAGATAGATTTATCAATAAAGTATACAGGATTTAAAAGTGTGAGCCACTAATTTGAAATAGAATCAATGAGGGTGGCCTCCAACCTATAAAGAAACCAACCAAAACACATGCCAAATCGTAAAAGCTTTTTTAATTAATAATTTATGAATTTATTTGGTTAAAATCAAAAGGTAGAATATATATTAATTAAGAACACTTGATTATTAAATGGAAGGAAAGATAATATTAAGAATAGATGATGAAATGGAGGGAAAGAAATCCTTGCATGCCCATTAATATTCTTATATCTTTAGATGGAATATTACAACTGTAGCTTTTTAATTTGACAAGAGTCATGCATGTTACTTAATTTTCTCTAAAAGTTGAGTACTAGAAGAAGGAAAGCACAATGTACGTTAGAGTTGGCTTGGTTACTCAGAATTTAAATAGAGGAATCTACATGGATATCTACGTACCCACTTTGGCAGGTTTTAACATGCTGAATTAATTTATAGGTAGATTTAATCATAAAGTTTTTTGATAAATTAAGGGGTTTTTGAGGGGCAAAATATGAATCTTAAAACAAAATAGGAAAAATAAATATTTTTTTAATATGACCAAAAAGTACTTATTTTAAGGGAAAAAGGTCCAAACAGCCCATATTTTAATTGGTTGAATTGATGGTCGAATTTAAATTGTTCACTATGTTCTAAAATATTATTGTAAAATGACTAAACTTATAAAAAAATCACCCAAAAGTAAATTGCGAAAATGACATTGATTTATTTCTGCGAATTAAGTATATCTTAACCAACCTTGGAAATACAGCCTAATTTGAGCTTGGAAAGCCCATAAGAACCAGGCTTGCTAGCATATTTAAATTGCTTCTAAATTTGATTTAATATGAATCATATAATATCAAGCAACACCAATTTATCAGATTTTCTCGTAATAATATTTAAAAAAAGAGAAAAATACACCAATCTTTCTCGTAATAATATTTAAAAAAAGAGAAAAATACACCAATCTTCTTAAAACTACTGCTTAATTTATAATCACCTCAAACTATTCTATTTTAGGTAAAAATTATAAAAAGAAAAAGAAAAAAAAGGACAGAAGATTGGTTTCATTTGGATACAGAAATACTCTCAACTCGTCTAATCTCATCTTATCGTTAATATTTATTCAAATTTATAAATAAAATAGAATAAATAAATTAACTTATTTCAAATTTTAAAATAATAATATTAAAAAATAATATTTTATTTAACTTTTAATTTTAATATAAAATTATCTAATTTCATATCATCCCACGAGACAAAATATCTTTTTCTAAAAAAACAATAGAAACAAAAGTTAGAAGAGAGGGAAAAAAAAAAAAAAAAAAAAACAATAAAAAAGCCGAGCTGCTAAAAAACCCGAACCTGACCTGAGCTACCTGAGGAGTAGGTCACGAGGACAAGCAGGAGCGTGGGATACGATTTAATCGAAGGAGCGTGTGCGAAGTCAAAGGTCTTGAACGGAGCATAAAGTGCGGATTGGTGGGCAATTTGGGTCCCACCGTAGAGAATCATCCCCAAACTAGTCCTCTTCTGTAACCCAACGTCTGGCTGTGTATAAAAATCAATATAGTCAGGAACCAAAGTGTCTCTTTGCGTCCTTCCTAATCACCCCACACCGTCGGCATCTACTCTCTTTCTCTCCCGTTTAATTTTCTTTTTTCTTTTTATTTTTTGACGCAGTGGTTGTAGTTCTTCCACCATGTATTTTCTACTATAAATTTGATCTGCTTCTCTTACTTAAGGGGTCTCTGTTCCGATTCCGTTTCTTGTTACCTCAGCTATAGTCTCGCCTGCTTTCCAACATGGCTGGCGACAAGGGCATCAGTCTCGAGGAGATTAAAAATGAGTCCGTTGATCTGGTACTCTCTCTCTCTCTCCCTCTCTCTCTCTCTATGAATATGTTTGGTTCCCAAGAAAACTTATTTCAGTGGATCCAAAAAATTTTACCTTTTGTTTTCGTTCTGATATGTTAAAGGACTAAAACCAACTCGAGCAATCCATGCATGCGGATTATTATTCATTTCACTCTATATTTATATCTTTTTGGAACTCAAAATGTTTTCGAGCAATCCCGATTGTGTATATATATATATATATATCTTCTTTTTTTTTTTTTTGTTCGATGTGTTTTGCTTATTTTGGATGGCGTAGATCTGAAGAACATGTCCGCACTTTTTTCCTACCCTTTCTCTTCGACCAAAAGATGATTTTTACCAATTTTTAATCATTCCAGTGAAAGCAAACGACCTCTTTGAGTGTGTGTGTGTGTGTGTTGAGCTTAATTTCGAGTTCACCGAAGATAGTCCTTTCTGTTAATGTTTCGGCGGGATAAGTATCGGAGATTGCCCTTCCGGGTTGCCTGTGAGTTTTGTCCACGTCATATCGGCGACGGCGGGACGCATGAAAGACGGCGACTTTTGAAGCCACAAAGTACAGTCACCGCATCAGGGTCGTTCAGGACACGTGGCTCCACATTCTCGTGGGTCCAGAGAGGGGCCTTGGACGGTCCTGATGATCCTGTTTCTACTCGTAAATAATTTTCAAGCCCCAATAATTAATTTAGGAGTTCATTCTGCATCACACAAAGAAGGAAAAAATGAAAACCCGGATAAGGAAAGAAGGGAGAAAATATATGATCCGTGAGCCCAATCACATGGAATCTGCGGCTTGACAACGCACGCTTCGTTCACAGAACGTGGCTGAACAGGGAATCAACCTTAAAAGCTGTTTCCACTTTTGTCATCAACCGCCATCTTAAGCGCGTATGATCACCGGAGATCTTTTTTTTTTCCTCTCAAAATTATATATTCTATATATATAAATATATTTTTTCATGGCAATCAGATTATTTTACTAATAAGTTGATTCTATTTGCATTAAAGAACCTTATACCACAGCTAGGTTCCTGCCATTGCTGTTCTGTCTTGTTATATCGTACTGGTCCGGCCCTCTGTCTCTCATTCCTCTGTGTTAATTTTTGGGTTTTGTAGTACTTCCGTGGTACTTTTGTCCCTTTACCTATATTTATATATATATTAAATATTTCTTGTTATTTTTTTAAATCAAGAATTATATTCTTTTCTGGGCTTTTATTTTACTGCTTTTGGGTAGGTAAAGATGGGAGCAGTGTCGTATTCCAAAGCAACCTTTTTTTGACAAAAAAAAACCCTAATTCAATATGCAAGTTGATAATCTGCAGTACTTCAAGATTCCAAACAGACAGTGGAAGTCAAGGAAAGTGACGATATTTGTTTCATGGACGAATTCGCATGCTTATAACTGTGCTTTATAAGCAGATTGCATGCCATATTAATAATGCAATAAACCAATGGAAATTGTTGGCATTGTGTTGAACTTTTAATTCTTAGCAAATACCCTAAAAAGGAACAAGTTTATAGATTTATAAATCGAGCTCTTTTTATGAGATTATTGTGCCAATATTAGCAAACGGTACTGCAAGAGTTGATTTCCTCGTTGGAAACCTGTGTGGAATGGTAACCCTACTGTTCCGCTCACATATGTTCCGGCTGTTGTGAAGAGTAAGGGGAAAGCGCAGAGCTTCTCCAAACAAAGAGAGTACAATTTACATGGTGGCATCAAAAGAATTTTTGAAAACCAAACGGGTATTGCTCATGTAAAGGAAATTGAAATTGATTTCCAACAAAAGAACGTGTCAATCTTCATAAAGGAGACCCGCAACCCCATGATCCCAACCGAGTATGGATTTTTGGTGATCCAGAATTGTATGATTTTCTGAATGTTATAACTTGAGAGCCGTGACTAAAGTTTGAATTTCACAATAAGCACTAATTTTAGCGTGATCGTTGTCTAGAATCAGATGGCATTTGTTGGCTATCCTTTCGATGAATTCCATTTCTAAATTTCTCTGAAAACAATCATGCTTTGCAACATGACGAGCTGCACTTGATTGATTCCATAGTAGTTACGACATTACTATCTGGTTACTAGTTTATAGATTATGCATGAAGACTATTGAAGATTTTTTTTTTCTATTAACAGGAAAGAATTCCAATTGAGGAAGTGTTCGAGCAGTTGAAATGTTCAAGGGAAGGTCTAACGTCAGAGGAAGGAGCCAACAGGCTTCAAGTTTTTGGACCAAACAAACTAGAAGAGAAAAAGGTCCTGTCCATATATAACCATTGATTGATGACACTTGTTTCCTCTTCAATTTGCTATATTATTGCCTTCTTTTTTGTTGACATGCAATGATCATTTCATGTTTCTCTAACAGGAAAGCAAAGTTCTCAAGTTTTTGGGTTTTATGTGGAACCCATTATCTTGGGTCATGGAAGCTGCTGCAATCATGGCTATAGCCTTGGCAAATGGCGGTGGAAGACCTCCAGATTGGCAGGACTTTGTTGGTATTGTTGTCCTATTGGTGATTAACTCGACAATCAGTTTCATCGAAGAAAACAATGCTGGCAATGCTGCTGCAGCCCTTATGGCTGGTCTTGCCCCCAAGACTAAGGTGCAAAACACATTTACAAACTTTGTGTGCTTAACTTTGTGCTGTTATTTCTCTCTTTTTCTCTCTCTCTCTCTCTCTCTCTCTCCCACTTTTAGTATAACAGTTTCTTGTGGCGACATAATGCAGGTTCTGAGAGATGGTCGGTGGAGTGAACAGGATGCTTCCATTTTGGTTCCAGGAGACATTATTAGCATCAAATTGGGAGATATTATTCCTGCTGATGCCCGTCTTCTAGAGGGTGATCCTTTAAAAATTGACCAATCTGCTCTAACTGGAGAATCCCTTCCTGTTACTAAGAACCCTTCAGATGAAGTATTTTCTGGCTCAACCTGTAAACAGGGTGAAATAGAGGCAGTCGTGATCGCTACTGGCGTCCACACCTTTTTCGGTAAAGCTGCGCATTTAGTTGATAGCACCAATCAAGTTGGGCACTTCCAGAAAGTTCTCACTGCAATTGGTAATTTCTGCATTTGTTCAATCGCTGTTGGAATAGTCGTTGAGATTATTGTCATGTACCCAATACAACATCGCGAGTATAGGGATGGAATTGACAATCTTCTGGTTCTCTTGATCGGGGGAATTCCGATTGCCATGCCTACTGTTTTGTCTGTCACCATGGCCATTGGCTCCCACAGGCTCTCTCAGCAGGGTGCTATTACAAAGAGAATGACTGCCATTGAAGAAATGGCTGGCATGGATGTCCTCTGCAGTGACAAAACTGGGACTCTAACCCTGAATAAGTTGACCGTTGACAGAAATTTGATTGAAGTGTTTGCTAAGGGCGTGGAGAAAGAGCATGTTCTCCTTCTTGCAGCAAGGGCTTCTAGGACTGAAAATCAAGATGCCATTGATGCTGCTATTGTAGGGATGCTTGCTGATCCGAAGGAGGTATGATTTGGAGCCCCCTGGTTTTGATTTGATCAACACCGTAATTTCTAAAGAAATCGTGCTACATGTTTATATCATTTTTAATTCTGCAGGCGCGAGCTGGTGTCAAAGAGATTCATTTCTTTCCATTCAACCCTGTCGATAAGAGGACTGCTCTTACCTACATCGATGAAAGTGGAAATTGGCACCGTGCCGGTAAAGGTGCTCCTGAGCAGGTAACCTGGTTTTTCCCATGTTATCAAGTTATAAGAAATTGTTATAATTGTTAATGTGTTTGTATTCTCCCAAAAACACAGATAATAAGCCTTTGTAACTGCAAGGAAGATGTTAGGAAAAGGGCTCATGCAGTGATTGATAAGTTTGCTGAACGTGGTCTTCGATCGTTAGCTGTTGCAAGACAGGTTTGATGAAATGTAGCATTTAGAAACATCCAACGCTGACATTAATTGAATACAGAATCTCATTATTCCCTTTATGAATTTTGTCTGCAGGAAATACCTGAGAAAACAAAAGATAGTCCAGGAGCACCTTGGCAGTTCGTTGGTTTGTTGCCTCTCTTTGATCCTCCTAGGCATGACAGTGCAGAAACCATCAGAAGAGCACTTAACCTTGGAGTGAATGTCAAGATGATTACAGGTAGATCTCATTGAAACACTTGTCCTCTTTATGCTTGTTTTCATTTTCTACTGTTTTTTCATTGCTTAAGATATTTCCAGGGGATCAGCTTGCCATTGGCAAGGAAACAGGTCGGAGGCTTGGAATGGGAACAAATATGTACCCCTCTTCTGCATTGCTTGGCCAAAACAAGGATGCTTCAATTGCAGCCCTTCCCGTAGACGAGTTGATCGAGAAGGCTGATGGGTTTGCAGGAGTTTTTCCAGGTGAGGATTTGTGTGCTTTTTATATCTTTATTTTTCTTATTTGTAAGTTTTGAAGGTTATGGCCATGTTTCCTTGTTCTAACTCTCCTTTGAAATTGGTAGAACACAAATATGAAATTGTGAAGAAGCTGCAAGAGAGGAAGCACATCTGTGGAATGACAGGAGATGGTGTCAATGATGCCCCTGCTTTAAAGAAGGCAGATATTGGAATTGCTGTTGCTGATGCTACTGATGCTGCTAGAGGTGCTGCGGACATTGTACTCACTGAACCTGGTTTGAGTGTCATTATTAGTGCTGTGCTGACCAGCAGGGCCATTTTCCAGAGGATGAAGAATTACACAGTCAGTAACCTTTCATCGTCATTCTTTAGTTTCAATTGTGTTTAAGAGGTGTCTATGCTCACCTGTTTCGTGTACTCTCTCCTCTGCAGATATATGCAGTTTCAATCACAATTCGTATAGTGGTAAGTGTACGAATAATTACAGATTCTATATACATGTCAACTGATAATTCAAGTTATGCTGTTATTTAGCGAAGTCCTTTATAGATTCTAATACATTTGTCAATTATTCTGATCTTGCAGTTTGGATTCATGTTTATTGCTTTGATATGGAAGTTCGATTTCGCACCATTCATGGTTCTAATCATTGCCATATTAAACGACGGTAAGACATATTTTCAAGTCACTGTGAATATGTGTCTCCATACAATATACCATGACTGACTTTGCACGATTATGAGTCTGATTTTGTGCATTACCATCTCTCTAGGTACGATCATGACAATATCAAAGGATCGGGTGAAGCCATCTCCACAGCCAGACAGCTGGAAACTGAAAGAAATTTTTGCTACTGGCATTGTGCTCGGAGGTTACTTGGCACTAATGACAGTGATATTCTTTTGGGTTATGAAAGACACCAACTTTTTCTCGGTAATTATAAATGCTTTGTCGCTCTTATTATTAAACCAACTTTATAAAGTCCTTCAAGAAAAAGCAAAACAGAGACACTGCCCTACTTCATCCATCTGGTGATTTTATTCCCTTTTTGTTGGTAAATGACGAAGAATTGGGCATTTTATCATATCGACAATACCCTCAATTCAACAAAGCCAAAGTGTCCCTAGCCATTCTATTCGTGTTCCTTCTTCCCTTTTTCAAAAGATATATAATCCTTTTTGGTTGGCAACTCCACTTCATCTTGCATTGTTTAGGGCCCTTTCAACAGACAAAAAGTAAACAATGGAGAAGACAGTTTAAATAAGAAGCTTAAAAAAAGAAAAGAGTAAGAACACTGTTTTTGTCTTCTAAGGATTCGTGATACTTTTAAGGAAGTTTGTATACATTTTAGTATTGCTCTCTTGAGGTCACTTTACTAATTCATCAACTTTCAATTATGGTTGATGTTATTTTTGCATTTATAACTTTCTTTAATTGTATTTGAAACAAATTAACCCATTTGTTCAGTGTTTAATAGTATGCTTTAAAATCCTGGCTGCGCAAGTGATTGTGCACTATTTTTGTTATTTAGATATGATTTTATTTATCTTTCTTATTTTGTTATTCAGGACACATTTGGCGTGAGATCATTGAGAGGTAGCAAGGAAGAAATGATGGCAGCTTTGTACCTGCAAGTTAGTATTATCAGCCAGGCCCTTATTTTCGTCACAAGGTCTCGCAGCTGGTCTTTCATTGAACGACCTGGACTTCTCTTGCTCTCTGCTTTTGTACTTGCTCAGCTGGTAAGTGTTTAATCTAAGAGCAGGCATCTCTCTCTCGTTCTCTCAGCTTGCCTTGTCAAACGCTATAGTTCTTTCTGAAACATTAAACGAGCATGTAGTTATAGTGTAAAAGAGGAGCACAGGGAGAATGTTAAACAGATGAATGAGTGTGTTGCTGTGGGCTTTGCGGTGAGGAATAGTTAGATCGCTCACTCTTTTTTTTTTTTTTTTTTTTTTTTAAATACCATTTAATTGTGCTGAATAGTTAAAGGACGTACCTTTTATAAAATGTCTGTCTTTTTTCAGAAATGAGACTTCCTAGGCTTGCTATTCTTTGTGTTTCTGCGCGTTAGACATTGAAGACTTGATATATGGATTTGTTGGTGAAATGTTTAACGCTCTGTTCAGCAAAATAAATAACACATCCAGTAATTTGCAGGTAGCTACTTTCATAGCCGTCTATGCAAATTGGGGTTTTGCACGTATTAAAGGAGCTGGGTGGGGTTGGGCCGGTGTAGTCTGGCTTTATAGTATTGTAACGTATTTCCCACTTGATATCCTCAAATTTGCAATCCGATACATTCAAAGTGGGAAGGCCTGGGATAATCTTTTGGAGAACAAGGTATTGTTCTTTCAGTGCCATTTATGTTTTTCTAATGATGGGTCTTTTTCTTTTAGAATAATCTATCTAGTATTATTCCTCTTGCTTTTCATTTGATTGATTTTTCTGCTTCCTTCCCCCAACAGACTGCTTTCACTACGAAGAAAGACTATGGCAAAGAAGAGAGAGAAGCACAGTGGGCAACTGCGCAAAGGACCCTACATGGTCTTCAACCACCTGAAACATCCAGCGTCTTCTCTGATAAGAGTAGTTACAGGGAGCTTTCAGAGATTGCAGAGCAAGCCAAGCGACGAGCTGAGGTTGCAAGGTAAGCTTAGTAGAACATTTATACGACCATTTCCAGAAGTTCTAAGTCATGTTTTCTGGCGTCCAATGTTGGGGAGACTTTTGCCATTTTCATTCTTTCCTGCTACACAGTGATGATATTTGCGGAGGGTTTGAATTTATTTCCGTTCTTACAAAAGATGGTTTTAAATTGTGCAGGCTAAGGGAGCTTCATACCCTGAAGGGGCATGTTGAGTCAGTGGTGAAGCTGAAAGGACTAGATATCGATACAATCCAGCAACATTACACAGTTTAAAAAGTTCATATAGTCTTCCTTAGAGAGAGATCTCGTGTCATGTTTTAGCCATTCATGATGATAGAGAGGGCATAAAACTTTTATCTCTAGTTCAGAGTGATAATCCTCTCGGTAAAATTCCAATAGTTACTATTGCCTGTTAATTTTTATCTATTACAAGTGGAGAAGAAGGCACCGTTCTCTTTTGAAGCCAAATGATACCATTTACTCTCTCTCTCTCTCTCTCTCTCTCTCTCTCTCTCTCTCATGCATGAAATGACGAAACAAATCAGGCAAATTTAACTTTTTCTCGTTCTAATACTGTTTTATAGGCATAAAGCCAAAAAAGAATAAAAAAGAAAATTTGCTGCTAAGTTGCATATAAAATGGTGTGTCTCTGGTTTCCCGTTTTAGTCATCGATTCTGAGGCTTTCCTCCCAACAGACATACTAGGAAGATAAAGAAGTGAATTGAAAAATGCACTTACACAATTGTGGAAGCTCTTTTAATGAACACGTGACTGACACCCCCATTGATGCTTTCGATATTAATATTATCACAAAATGATCACAGATAAAATCTACAAAAGAGGTGTAAAATGTTTTCTGGCGTACAAATCTTACACAGAAAAGATATTATTTAGTTCACTATGGCACAGTTGTGCCTAATCTCACCTTGGTTTCCAGTCCGGACCCCCACCCGCCCAAGCTTAGTAATGGCAGCAACAAAAGCTTGTTCAAAAGCTGTGTTATTGGAAGCAAATAGGTTCACAATTTTTCTGGATCTCTTGTCAGTAAACAAAGATTGATCGGAGGTGAATAAGCCCATCCCTTGCTGAAGGTTCTTGTAGTACATGTTATCAAATTTTCGAGGTGTGTTTGGGTCCATGTCAATGACAAGTCTGCGGTCTATATTTTTGGGGCAAACTTCTCGTAGATACTTTCCATATGCCGGATCAAGTGTTGGATCAATTCTGTTGCTGCTTTTGAAGGTGTGGATCCGATCAAAGAACAGGCTGCAGTGTGCGAACCCGATAGTATGTGCTCCTACAGAAATTCATTTCTTTAGGTAGTAGGATTGAATAAGTTTAAGTTTGGCAACTGTAAGGACTTGAAAAAGTAAACAATTTTCTAATGTTAGTGTTTTCCAGTACACAAGAGTAGGTTCAGACTCATGCAAGTGGTTGCTGACTTCGGAAAATCTTGTAAAGCAGAAGGCTAATCACCATACCATTATAACTTCAATTATTCTATATTTTTTTATAGCGCATTTAGTTAAAGTTTGTTTTTTTTTTTAAGCCCAACTATAAAGGAATGGAGCTATATTGAAGAGAGGAGAGTTCAAAAGGGGAACCCTTGACTTCTTTGGATTTTTAGTTGACAATACTGTCTGTACAGAACAACAAAAACGCAGTATCAAAGTTTCTCAAAATTATGCCTGATTTATTCTCGTTCTTTCTTTTTTTTTTCTTTTTTTTGGGCTGAAGAATTGTTGACAGTTAAATTGGCTGGTGATGATTGGACCCCAGCTATAGTAAGAATCTTTCAAGTTCTCCTTGCCCCAACAGTATAAAGGAAATATGGTACCTGATAGTGCGATTAGATCTGTTTTGCTGAGACCATGTGAGGTAAACAAAGAATGGAGTTGGTCCAATTTAAAGTCAGGATGAGGGAGGTGGTGCCGGACACTAGCTCTGGTAGATATCCTGCCATCAAGTCTTCCCAATTCTACAGCATAAGTTGGTCCCCCTGTCTGCACAAAATTCATTTACAAGCTTCAATGAAAAAGAAATACCCCACCAGTTGAAAGAAAAAGCAATTATTCTCAATAATTTTGGTGTAGCACTCTATAATAATTAGCAGTTAGAATCATTTGAAACTTGAATAAAATTGAAATATTAATGTTTTCTATAAGAGGGATGGTTATTAATTACCAGAGTAACAACATCCCTAGCGGCCATGGCCAATATATCAGCACATGAAACCTTATTCCTACACTGGGGCACACTATCAACTGCAGCTTTGGCTTTAATCACTGTGTCAAACCCATCCCCAGCTAGTGAAAGATCATCTGCATTATCCTTCTCTGATGTGTGATTTCTTGTAGCCAAAATTACCGAAGCATCACAACCCTGTTGAAAAGCACATCTTTTTGTCTTGAGTTTGCTAACTGCGTTGCAGAAACACAACGCAAAACAAGGAAGGGGGGAAGGGAGGGTGGCCAATCATTGCAAAATTGCAGAAAGAAAAAGAAAGATGAACATTAACATGCATAATCGAGTTTAGGAGAAGGAACAAAAACCCGGACAAAACAGTCGTGGAAGAAGAGCCGAAGAGTGGCAGGAGCTGTCACAAATGTCTCCTGGAATTTATGTTTAACTGCAGAGCGGACGATTGCTTCAACATTCGGGCATGAGTGTCGGTAATGGTCGACATGAAGTCGAGCATAAGATAGAGTAAGGAGGAGTAGAAAGGAAAGACAGTGAAGACTTTTGTTGGGCATTTTTGGATTCATGTTACTAGAGTTTGGTTTGGCTCAGTAATTGGCGTTGCTATATAACCAACGACGGAGTCAATGGGATGAGGCCCGTCGCATTCATCTTTCAAGAAGCAGTAGTTCCAGACTCCGAACGACTTGAACAGATACAGCCAAACCAAAAAGCACGCTTCCTTGTTGAAAAAAGGGCATAAAACATAGAGAAATTCTTGTATCCCAGATTCCCACGACCCACAGCCTATAAAAAAGGACCCTTACACCCTATAAAAAAAAAACCGACACTTATGAAAAAATTATAAATATGAAATGTGAGAGTAAATAGTGAATATAACGTATAACAACTGTTGTTTTGCCCTCTAAACATCACATGTCTGACATGCATATGCGAACCAATAAGAAGTGATGGGCTCAGGAAAACAGGGTTTGGCAAGTACAGTCTGGCATGTCGTTAGTTTTTGAGGTTCCAGTGAGAAAGGTTTCCAATTGGCGACTGCTTTTGCCCATAAACTACTATAAGAAGAAATGGGGAATCCTTATCTAAGGAAAAGAAAATGTCATGAATAAGGAAATAGAACTCTTTTGCAGTATGAGGACAAGAGGAAAGTAGTAGTTATCTGCAAGCTTTACAACTGCAACATTAGGTGCAACGACGGGCACAACATTTCTTTTATCTTTAATGGCTGCCACATGGTATCCAGATTCTGCATTTTCTACCCCGTCCACTGGAACGTTTCCTGAACAGCATAAGCTCACGGAATAAAACGACCAACTGCTACTTGTCATGTGCTCTCTCTCTCTCTCTCTCTGCATTCTTGGGTTCGTTGATTTGCATACCTATATACCAGAAAATAAACTTCCAAACCAGGAATGCTACTGTGAATGAGTTTGATATAAATCTTGTTTTTTTTATCTTCTGTCTGAAACTTACGATAAATTTCAACATCCTTTATGCATCAGTGTTTAGAACATAAATGCAATTCTATTGATATCTCATCCTTCATTCATCATTACGATTATTATAAAAAATAAAAAATAAAAAGATATTGCCTTTTTCTTTTTTTAAGATGTCGGCAATTGGTTTAAGGAAGAGCGAACAGTACCGTCCCTTGTATAGTGGATAGACCCTATAGAATAGACTTTAATAGTAGAGGAAACATCTCTTGTGAAATGTAACCTTTCGGTGGAAAAGCATCTCTTCAATAACACATGCTATTTAATAACAATCACCATGGTTCACAAGAAGACACCATTCAATAATTCTCTCTTCCTCTGTACTAAGGAAAACGAATGACTGAGACGCGCCTTAAATAAATGCATTTCAACTGATCTATGCCATACAGGGAAGATATTTGCACCGACATTCATCCTCCACGGTTAGGATTAAATAAATAAATAAATAAATAAATAAAATAGTTTCACCTACAAACTGCCAAGCCAATAATTTATAGGAATCGTCCAATTCTGCCCTAAATATATAGAAATGACAATAAACAGCAATTAAAAGCCATTGAGTCACCTAGTACCTTAGTCACCCAGCACCACCCCCTTGATGACATGAATTTGGTGTCTGTCTCTATCAGAGACTTTGAACTTCAATGAGATTAATACGTAAAAAGATCAATTCTTGTCCAATTATGAGAATATCACATGAGAGATAGATAAACGAAGTAAATTCTTCTTACCACTAATATATTATCTTTCGGGCAACATTAAAATCCTCCATTTAATAGGACCTATCTCATATTATAAACGTGCGCGTGTGTGTGTTTGAGAGATAGAGAGAGAGAGAGAGAGAGTGACCAAACATTATTCACATACCACTAGAATATTCGAGATGAGGAAAATTTATACATTCAAAAAAATTAAAGAGAATTAAGAATGAGGCAAAGGGCCATCTACTTATAGCTGTATACAATATACTGTATCGCCGAGAAAGGGGGGACCATCTCAGGGACACTACTAAAATGTTAACACAAAGAATCCACTGATCTATTGAGATCATTTCCACCCGGTGTTCAAATGAAACTAATATGCACTACATAGTGACCAAAAAAAGGCAAAAATTTTGCTAAGAGAGATGAGAGTAAAGTGATAATTATCTACAAATTTACGAATCCATATCCATCCTAATATTGGAGTGGCAATGGGATTTTTCAGATTTGGTGCTGAGAAACGAAGATAACCGTACTCTCTCGTTTTTGCTAAAGCGAAGGTTAGAGCTACCCCCAGCCAATGTCTTCTGCTATGGCTTTGTACAAATCCGAATACACTAGTCAAGAATCATTTGCTAGTCTGCTGTGACATTTGCTGAAGTGCTCGGGGCAACTTTAACACAATCTCCGCAAATGCTGGGATGGGAAAGTGGAAAACATAACCATGAAAAAGAAAAAACCATAAGCATTCATAGGATATACATGAGAGCAGTTAAGCATATGCATAGAGAATAGCAAGAAGCTTTTTACTTATAAAAAAAAAAAGAGAATAGCAAGAAGCCCACGACAAAAGTGCCTTGGAAATGTTTAAAGAAGGGGAAAAATCAGCTCCATAATAACTTTCTGTGAAACTGTGCTACAAGGTCAAATATAGTTTATCCAGGCCAGTGGGACGAGGGAGACATCATGTCTATTGGCAGAAATAAACCGTTACAGGAAAAAAAAATGTTTAGAATTTGGAAAGTTGATACCTTCAGGCAAGCTCATTTTTCGCACAGCATCCTCTGCATATGATAAGCGAACAGGAATTTGGTGACTTCCCAGCACTCCGTTTTCCTTCCTGTTCATAGTCGCTGCATCTATACTACTTTTCTTGGATGGCCAAGCAAGCACTCTGATTCTAGTAGGAAGTACAGAGACAAGATCTGCATATCTAAGACTTACTGTTACCTTGCTGCAACAAGAAAACCACAAATTCAACAAATAAACAAAATAAAACAATATTTTAAGGATGCAATTCCTTATAGTATAGTCAAAGTTGTTGGCGGGTTTTCCTTGAAGTTATTTATTTATTTATTTGGACGTATACAAGATTTATATCAGATATGCAAGGAGGCATCTGATGTAATAAAAAGCCCATCTGTTCTCAGAACCATGGTAACGATCACATAATGCCATAAAGACCCATTTTCAAAGAAATTAGTTAAATCATGTTAGTTGTACAATATCAGCTGGGTACAATAAAAAAAATCAAAAGCGATAAGGAAAAGGACAAGATACACAGTAGAACACATTAAGTGAGAAACAGATACAAGAATAAAATGTACCAACCAATCAGAAGCATCCAGTACAAATTCAACCATGAGGTATGGAAGGCTATGATACAATTCTCTAATTTGATTTCCATACAACTCCTTGATAAGCCGAACCTGCATCAGCATCAGATTTTGAAAGTAGGCATGAGAAATAAAACCTGTTACTGGCAGAAGAATGTATATATATATAAGGGAAAATGTGGAGTATTTATGTGATGCAATTGTTTCAACGTAAGCACCAGGAAAACAAAATAATTATATCAAGAAACAAAATTTCAATCATACAATCTTTGTGAACAACAGCATAGTATGTCGTGCTCAAAATTTTAATCTTAACTGAACTTTTTTTCAGCTTTAAGTTTATATACACATATGTGGATAATAATTGACTCTGGCCCAACACAAGATATGAATACCATAAGTAATTTTTATGATGTTTTTTTACATGTACCAAAAGTATACCTGTGCGCGCCTATCCACGTAAGCCTGCAAAAGTTCTCCAACGTAATCTATAAATTTCTGAAAACAAAAAATTGAAAACAGAAATTACAACAAATTACAGTATTGAGGAGTATCAAGTCAGCAAAATAAATGCAGGCAACCGACCCTACCATGGCGTTGGAAGAGAGAAGATCATTTTCTGCTTCTCGTATCGGCAGAAAAAAGGGAATTGTGTGTTCAAGGACAGTCATCTTTTCAAGAAATGATTTACTTTCAAGCACACAGTGGTATAGCTCACAAGATTCATCTGCAAAATTATGGAAATAAAGGAGTTGATTTTCCAAGAACTTAAGCTGATGGTTAGCCCAAAATGAATAAACCATAGCATTCGTAACATGTAACATATATTCTATGTTCTCAATCTATTCAATGGATGGCATTTCTTGGAAAAGACTACTATAGAAAAGGGAACAACTAGTGCACAAGTTGCACATGTTTTTTTTATAGGTACAAGTTGCACATGTTTCTCTTCACAATGAACAAAGGAGGTGGAAACAACTTCCAACAACCCACTATTGTAGAAGAAAAACTTCCACAAAGAAATTCTTATTCGCAACCACAGACCATAGAGCTACTTGCCTGCTGCTTCTTCTTTTTTTTCCCCTTTTGTTACTAATTTTATTGTCTTATTGTGCAATTGCTGCATTCAAACAGACAGACCCCTATGATGAAACAAGCACAAGAAAGGGATCAAATAAGCTCTTGATAAATGGTTTACCCTACATTCAACTGATGTTGACAGCAGCCTCATTCGTGCACTTAAATTATTAATTGTTGTCAGTCATGTTATAATGGTGAAACCATTTATATTGGTAAAAAGATTAAATAACTTTGTGTTTGGGTAGTGAGGTATTTTGAGGCATTCTGTGAATAGTACTGAAAAAATAATAATAGAATATTGATCTCACTACAAAGTACCTGCAAAAGACGTCTCATATTGAATGCCAATTCTTGCCCCTTCCAAACAACAAATCACCTGCTCATATGACAATACAACTTGATATTTAATAAATGACTCAATTACACAACAATAGTTCATAACATTGTAAATCCAAACTTAATAAATGAATAATGTGGTATCAAGAGCAATAATTAATGACTCTATTTGTAGCCCGTATCAGTCTAACCTATATACCTAATCTGGATTCAGGCATTTTCTAATAACAGACAAAAAAAATTTTGAGCAAGCTGCAACTAGTAACTACTTAGCCCAAATAGTTCGTCTTTCAAATATTTAATATTAGACTAAATAAAACCCCCTTTTTGGTGCTCCCAACTTTTGAAGCCATTAATACATTTTCTTCCAAAATCCAACAAATTTGCATTTCCCTTTCTTTGATATTTTCCCAACATTGGGGGCAAAGTGGCAAAATAATTGAACATTATGAACTCCTAGGCCAATGTTTAGCTATTCCACTCCTTTTCATGAATTTTCCTGGGTTGTTTCCAACTCTCCAGCATAATCAGAACAATATTCCTCCCCACCTACAAACACACATGCCCCCAGTTTAAACCTACTCACAATCTGCTACAAGACAGTTACATTTTCATGTCATCTTCAATGTTGTTCCAAAACTTGATTGGTGACATTTTCAAACTTAAGCTTTTTCACGATAAAAACTTAACCACTTTGTGGGAAAGCAACCAGAATGGGTAACACACATGGGATAACCATATGATGCTAGAAGTGATAAAAGAGTTCTCATTTTGGAAGCCAGCCCAGCAGATTACATACAGCCAAACAGGGAATAACATATGCTAGTAACAAGGAATACTACCTTGCTGCCAACTTTATACGTAATTTTTTCCTGAAAATGTGGACCTGGCACCATGTTTATCTCCCCTGGCATTGCCTTTCTGTCTGCTTCCATGTGAACCTGAAAAAACCAGATCAGTCGTATTATGAATTTTATTAGGCCCAGCAGAAACATGAAACTGCATAACATAGAAGATTAGATATCAATGAATCGGTTAAGATATTCAAAACATTAATCAATAACTGAGAATAATATAAAAAAAAAAAACTAAAGATATTCAAAACATAGCCATACCCGCTCCCTTATTGTTGCCAATAGTCCATCATTCCATTCTTCACCATCTAAAGAAATCTCTACCCAAAATGGAAAAAAAAAATGAATTCTTAGTTAAAGCAGAGAACATTCATGGGAAAAAATAGGGATAAAGAACAATTTAGATTTTAAAGTTATAGCACTAAAGCCAATACATAAATGTGCACAATTGCCAAGTTCCCCGTTGGTTCTTTGTCCAGTGTTGTAAAACCCTTAGAAAACACAAGAATTAAAAAGTCTAAAAAGGTGGACCATCAAACCAGTAACCGACACAAAACTACATATCAGGTAGCACCAAATAGAAAACATCAAGGCGTGATTAGATGTAATAAAAGGAAAAAAGAAAAAAATGAGAAGCCCTAAAGATAGAGGAAAGCTAGCTCCTACGTATAATCGTTCAACCAAAGCAAATTTTCCAAAATCATTAGCCAAAAGAAATGTGAAACATTAAATTCAAAGCTACCTTCAGTTTGAGAAGCACGAGCAGCTTCAAATTCCTTTTGTAGACGCTCAAATATCATCTTGTCAGAATCCCTATTAAAAATCAGTAAGATCACCAAAACTCTTAAGATATAAGCTCCTAAATCATATTATGAGAACATGTATGCTTCAGCAGCCATAGCCTTACATAATTCCATCACAATCGATTAGCAACTTTTTTTTTTTTTTTTTTGATAAGCAACTTTTTTTTTTGATAAGTAAACGGTAGTATTAATAAGGATAGGCAAAGCCCAAGTACACAAGATGGTATACAAGAGATAGAACCTATCTAGTTCGTAACTTAAAACTAAGGCTAGAATGCATGTACTGGTATAAGGTGAAGCCTTAAAAATTCCTGAGAAAACCTTACCTAGAAAGACGCTCTGTTAATTCTCCATGTCTCTTGAGAACATTTGAAACTGCCACATGTGAATAAACCTCAATTTCTTCTTGATACCATAAGCATCAGACAGATAGATTAACTTAGAAACTAATAAGAACAAGTGAGATTGTGTACATCTAGCTCGTGTTGTCTCCAATCGAATATCTTCCTCTTGCATAAGATTCTGTTACAAGATAAGGTATGAGTCATGATTTTAATTTCCAGAGAAGATTTTCACACTTGGGGGGGGGGGGGGGGGGGGGAGAGAGAGAGAGAGAGAGAGAGAGAGAGAGAGCGCCCGCGGCGTACTATAAGAAAAGTCAGAAACTCACTACAACAGGATAATAGATGAAAGACACCGACGTTCATCACCAATGCATAGTACTAACAACAGGAAATGCACAATGCCAATCACGGGAAAAACAGAGAACTCATAATTAAAAATGTAACAGATAGAGCTGAAGACAACATTCTCATAAGGATGATAGATGACAAGCAATCACAATTGACAAACAACATAGTCTGTAAAACTTGACATTCTTCCAGGAGATATTGTTACATCAATTGCAATATATTAGAGGATCAATATGCGATCTTCTAAGCACCATAAAATATTTTTCTTCAAACAAAGACGTTAGGTTTCGTGGAGCTGGGAAAAACACCAATTATCTAGTTCATACACAACCATAGTTGACACCAGTAATTGGTGTTTGAAACCCCCTATAAATATAGGGGGCACAATTATGGATGCAAATAATACGCAGTATAGTGAAAAAGAACCAACCTTGCGAGAAGAAGAATCCCCAGAAAAGGGATTCTTTCTCTGCCTCTTCCTAGGCGACTCTTCAGTGTCGCTATCCATTCCTCTTCCGCGTTTCACAGAGAGACCGGAAGACGCCGCAATCTGTGGATTCTGCCCCAAATATGAAATTAGGGCTGGCTTGCAAATCTTGCCATGATGGTATTTGGGGCCGGCAAAGTCGGGCCATTTAAAACTTTATAATGGGCCTTCGGTTCACATACGAGGCTCTGGCCCGAATATATATGAGCTCGGTTTACTCATTTAAAACTTTGAAATGGACCTTCGGTTCACAGAGGAAACCCTGGCCCATTATCTAAGCTCGGTTTACTTAACAATACTGAAAAATATATCTAGAGTGTCTTGATCCCTACTATAGCCCATCTCATTCTCATGGTATCATATTAATGTGATACTATTTTTTTAATTATTAGGTTAATTTTTATTTCTTTAAATAAATAATTTAAATATTGATGAATAATATTATATAGATCAATTAAATGGAATCTAAGAAGAATAAAAGTATAATACCCATATTTACTCTGTACTTTTTTTTTATTACGATATAATAACATTTAACTCTTCAACGGCCTAATCTAACTTTGATCAAATGAACATTTTGGTAATAAAAATGTATACATAATATCTTATTATGGTGTTTCAGGGGGTTAGGATTTTTTTATAATATTTCATTTTGGGTGGGAGAAATTATATGAATTATGACCATATTCACGCTCCTAGGCATGTCGCAATATATGTTTGGATGTTAATATGAGTTTCGATCTATTTATGAGAAATTGAAAAAGATTGTGGATACCACGTGTAAAGAGGTATTGAGTTGAAAAATATTGTGGGTCTCGCATGTAAATATATTTTGAGTTGAGATAAATTTAGTTATTTGAAAAGTAAGTATTTAAATATTAGATTCAGTTTAAAATTAGATCAAATTGAATTGATATATCTCAATTCAATTCAAATTTCAAACCGGATTTAATGTTTTTTAAGATGGAACGCAGAATGTGGGTGTGCTTTATAAAGTCTAGTAGTATTGGGGGACGCAAAACTGTCAATTTCGATTACTAATCATTGTGGTCAATTCAGATATATATATATATATATATCTCTGAATGTCAAAACATAAAAGCAACGGCCACAAGCACAGCATTGGCAATTTGGACTAGACTCGAATGTATGATGTTTATAAAGAGTAAGACTGTGATTCAATCAACAATAAATAACATACCACAAATTGGAGAATAAGTCTTAAATCCAAGTTATAATTCCTAAATGATATTCTATAAATATTAAAAAGTGAAAATTATAAATCGTCTAAATGATTTGAATAGTGATAACCATTCTAATTAATAAGGTTAGGTGGTGTACGGGATTATAGATTATTTAAAAAAATATAAATTATTATTCTTTAAATGGTTTTAATAGAATTTCAATTATATGATTAATCAATTATTTTGAAATATAGATTAAAGATCTTTCTTAAAACGTTACAATATAAATATATGTGTATATAATTATGATTATAATAATTTTAATTTCTTGATGATGGAGTTAGACTAATTTTTAACAACAGAATCCAGTACCACGGTCTACCTTTGCTGCAAAAATTATCAGATTATAATTATGAGGTTCATTAATATTAATGTTTTTATTATTATTATTATTATTATTGAAAATCAATTAACACGTTGGCAAGCAGGGGGGAGGGGGAAAAAAAAGGAAAAGAGAAGAAAAGGAAAAAGGCACAAGGCAAGGCAAGCGAGGCGAGACCTTGCGAGAGCTACCGAGAAAGAAGAGAGCGGAGACAGAGAGAGAGATAGAGAGCAGCGATCGAACTCCTTCAAAGAGCAAAAGCTCAAAGATAAAACCAGTGAGAATGTACCAAAGTGGAAAAAAATAAAATTGGTGGAGGAAATATATCAAGAGAGCGAGAGCCGAAGCTTCGACGATTCGAAGCCCAGACACTCAGGTTTGATTTCTCTGCAATTCCTCGACTTCCTTGAAAGGTCAGAGCTCAATCAATCTCTAACCCTCTTTCCCATACTCTGGGCTCTAGTTTTCCCTCTTCATTGTGCTTCATTCCTCTTCAATTCGATTTCCCTGCTATGTTTCCCAAACTCCATTCGGCCAACTCCCCGATCTCTTTTATTCGACTTGGAATTTGGGACTCTGAAGTTTGAAAGATTTTGAATTTCGTGAAAGGAACGCGGGGTTTTGATTGGTGCAGTGGTGCAATTTGTGGTTCGTACAGTGCGTGAGAAGGGGCGGTCCTGTGGGACCAAGTCTGGTTATTCAAGCTTAGGGTTTTATTTAGGCATTGTTTCCGACAAATTGAGCTTGATTATGGGGGGGATTTAGTGAGTTCCGTAGTGGGTTTGATCTCTAGGGTTTTGGTTCCGATAAGATGAGATTTGGGTTCGCATTATATCGTTTGTGGGTTGGTGAATTCGGGGTTTTTTGGAAATAAGGATTCTGGAAATCGGTTAGGATTGGGGGTTTTCGGGCGTTTTAGTGATTCGTCGGATTCCGAGTGTGGATTTGCATCGAATGATATGTGGGAGGGAAATTTTTGGATCGTTTGTAAACGGAAAAAAGTGTAAGTTGGGATAAACTGGGGTTACTGGGGGTTTAGTGATTCTGCGGTCGGTGTATGAATCTGTGTCTCGAGACATGCAACCTCAGCAGAGCTCCAGAGTCGATTTGGTTGACTTAAAAGCTCAGATAGTGAAGAAGCTCGGGGTGAATAAGTCAAAACTGTACTTTTATCACTTGAATAGTTTTTTGAGTGACAAATTGGGCAAGAGTCAGTTGGAAAGTTTTTGTATTCGGGCTTTTGGGAGGGAGAATCTTCCACTGCACAATCAGCTCCTTATTTCAATCCTTAAGAATGCATGCCAAGCCAAGACCCCGCCACCAGTTCATTTAGCGGGTCCCCACAAATCGGGGATACAAGCTGCAAACAGTTCTCCTGTTGGGGAAGATGGGCATGAACAAAGTGGGGCCATTTTCTCCAATCAGAATCAAAATGTGCCTGTTTGGTCGAATGGGGTTCTTCCATTGTCCCCACGAAAGGGTAGGTCCGGGATACGTGATCGGAAGCTCAGGGATAGACCAAGCCCTCTTGGACTGAATGGGAAGGTCGAGTGTATCTCACATCAATCCATGGGACCAGAAGATAGCAATAATAAGTTTAATGTGGAAAATGGGGATTTGGCTCCGTGCGATTATCAGAGACCAGGGCAGCATCTTCAGACTGTTGCTGAGGCACATGAGAATGAAAGGGATGGTGCTGTCCGGCGACCTGCAGAGAAGCCAAGGATACACAGTAAAGATCAGGCTGCAGGAGCTGTTATTGACGATGGGGAAGAGGTGCAGTCAACACGGTCGAATTTCTTTAGAAGTCCTCTGCTTGCCCCCTTAGGGATTCCGTCTTGCCCAGCTAGTGTCGGTGGGGCCCGCAAAGTTATTCCATTGGCTAGCAGTGGTGATTTTGTTAGCAATTGCAATAGTGGTGGATTGACTGATACAGAGACACTGAGAAAACGTATGGAGCAGATTGCAGCAGCACAGGGCCTTGGAGGCATTTCTATGGAATGTGCTAATATGTTAAATAATATGCTGGATGTGTACTTGAAGCAGTTAATCAGGTCTTGTGTTGACTTGGTGGGAGCAAGGTGCGCACATGAGCCAAGAAAGCACCTTGCTCACAAGCAGCAGATTCAAGGCAAAAATATCAATGGCATGTGGCCAAGTAATCACTTACACATGCAGGGCACCGGTGGGTCCATGGACGCGACGCAGGAGCAAGGACACCAGTGCTCGATATCTTTGCTTGATTTCAAAGTTGCTATGGAGCTGAATCCTCAGCAACTTGGGGAGGATTGGCCATTGCTGCTGGAGAAAATTTGTATGCAAGCATTTGAGGAATGAAACCTCCATATGAAGGCCTGCTTCTTCCAAGCCATGGTTGGTTTGATGTGTTCTGGTGCAAAGGTGTGGACAACCATTGTTGGAGATGAATGACGCCCTCAGTTCTGTTCTTACTACCAGGATAAACAGAATTTTCCCAGTTGGTTCTCTGGCCTTTGCAAAAGAATTGTGGGCATGAGCAGTGGAATGCTGTATTTGCCTGCTACAGAGCATGGCTAGTCGGGAAATTATTTAAATGCAACCAAACAAGGGGTGCCTTCAAATAGAGTGCCCATGATTGGTTGCTCTGTTGTATCTTTAGCATTGATCTTGGCTGTATCTACCATCTCTACAGATCTCAAGCATTTCCTGTAATTCTCAGCCAATGTGGAGGAAAACTAAAAGAGTTTTGAAGGATACTGTTGTGTATTGTGGTGAAAGGTAAAAAAGCTCCTTGTGTAAGAGCTGCAGTAAGCTCTGTATGTACTTTAGACTCTGATAATTAATTGGATTTAAATATCAATAACACATTGACATCCACTGTTATTACCTCGATGGTTTGATATCATTGTTTATAACTGACTGACTCCTGTATAACATGATGCTAATGTATCGTCCCTTCCCCTGGTGTTTTAAGAACAGTGATTTTAAATGTTGCTGTTTTATCTTGCAAGTAGCAGTGGTGGCAGATCGTTTTCGTATTTACTGAAACTACTGGATGTAGTGAAACCGCTCGATTCTCAGTCTTTTTAACCATTCAAATGGAGAGATATATTTTTCTCAATGTTTTGGAGCCTAAAACTAGTTGCGATGCCTGTGTCTGATTTTTGCGTAGCCAGCACCAAGTGACAGAGTTCACAGCTGCAGTTCGGTGAATGTAATTATTCCAATAAACATATTTGCAACTCGTTAAACACGAAGAATAATATATGATTGTGCAAAATTAACCCAAAAAAAAAAAAAACATTGAGAGGGGAAAAAACCCATGAGTAATAGTTTTACTTGGAAAAATTAATAAAGAATAAAATTTTGCAGACAAAGTCCTTTCCTTCGTCCATGGAATTATAAAAAATGATACCATCTTCTAACTTGTGTGGATCGGTATATTGATAAAACATCAATTATTTACGAGTATTAATACATGACATGGTGTTGGCCTGCAGATCAGTACGAGTATCACATCAATGCTTTGATTCTTCATTATAAAACTGCTTGGAATATTGAGGATATATCCAATCTTCAAATTCAATTTTTCCCGGTTCATATTGTACTAGTTATTAATTTTGGTAACAGAAGAAAGAATTGTCTGATGCAGACATCCTGAGAGAATTCATAGTAGATAGAAGCAGTGCTGGACCATCAAGAGGTTGCCGTGGACCATGCTGGAATGTTTATTTTCATGTCGAATGTTGGCTTTAAGTTGTAATTGGTAGGAGCTGGGTCTGCGCATGAGCTGTAAAGGCACCATGCTTCCAGACTCTTGCAAAAAAAGCTATTTGCACAAGCAAATGATTACATGCTTATGCCGGGGGAACAACTGAAGCAACTTGGAAAAGATTGGTTATTTTGGTTCGAGAAAATTTCTACCCATGCATTTTGCGAGGGACGCCGTCACGGCAGTGACTCGGATAAAGCCCCGTCAATTGACACATGAAGCCGGTTGTTTCCTCCTAGTTTGAAGGGCTTACATGTGTCTGTTTTCAGACACTGCTGAAGTATTCGTTTTTTCTGTGGCGATGAGAAATCAGAATGGCTCCAGGTCGAGCTAATCTTTAAGATGAATGAGGTCTGAGCATGGATTGGTTTCTGGGTCCTTGTATTAAGCTCAATCTCTGTGTCCCACTGATGCAGTGGAACTTACTAACAGAATTTCCATGTCTGCTTGCCTCATGGCGGATGCAGTTCGTATGGGCCAGAATTTTCTCATCACCAGATACACAGATCTTGAGTTTTGCGTACAATATACAGCCAATAGTGGGAAGCCTGGGGAAATTCTGGAACGTAAAATAAACTGTCATATGAGAACAGTATGCTCTGTTGCTCGGAAATCTGCGAGTTGATAATTGTACACACAAAACATTAGCATCCACTGAATATTCCGTGATAATTTGTATTTAACTTCCCTACTAAACGATAATTTGGAAATCGTGCTGAAGTTTACATTTTAATTTGCAACTACAATACCAAATCAATTTACCTATCAGAGCTCAAAGCTTACAATTTTGTTGGAAAGACTCAACTAATCGGTAATTGACAGTAGAAGAAGTGGGGGAACATGGGGGAGGGGGAGAAGTAGTGTAAGACTAAACTACTGTCATTTGCCACCAAAAGTTCTTCCCACAGCCATTTCAACTTTGCCCAAATAGATTGGGATGTCCACTAAAGATGTAGATTCCATATTGACAGGAAACACATCAAAGGGACTAGGCCCTTGGGTTGTTTTAGCGGGGTGGTGCTGTTGCAGGATAATAGCACTAGGAGAAATTTCGAAGATCGGAAGAAGCCAAGAAGAGAGGAAAATGAGAGGCGTAAGGAGCGAAGATGAGATAAAAGTAAGACAGAAGAAGAAGGAAGAAGAAGATAAAGAGAAAAGAGAGAAGCAGCTGGGGAAAAGACAGAAGAAACATGGAGAAGAGAGAAAAAGACACTCTCAAAAGAATTATTCCATTCAAATCAGAATCTATTGGGATTGCTAAGGAGGCTTAAATAAACTGTGACGGGCATCCGAAATAAATGAAAAGTCAGTTGACTCATTCATTCATCCAGCAATTTTTCCGATTATTTGTAGTGCGAGAGAGATGAGTACTTGGATAATGTATTTGCTGATGTGGAGCTTTCCAAAATCCTCCTTTCTTTGATTGAATCATCCATCGACCTCCCCATTTACAGGGGGAGAGTGCTTATGGACGCCCCCTGATTCTAATACCATGTTGGTTTGTTCTTTTCTTTTGGACCCAGGTTGCTTTGTTCTTATGACTCTTTTCAAGTGGACAAAGTTCAAATAATCCATGAGTTGTAGATTCTACGATTCCTCGAGTTTTGTTGAACTGGGAATAAATCTTTGCTCGGTCCTTTTTCCAATACATCGCATGCTTTTCATATTTATACACAATCCCTTACCTTGCCATCAGTTTCTTCTTAGTAAGAAGCAAAGAAATATAGATGATTGTAAATCCAAGGGGTTGGAAGTGGTGAAGGCTTTGGTCTTGGATTATCACTCATTTCAAAGTTCAATATCTCATAGGTGCAAACAATCTTTTGAGACCACACCTCCTGATAAAAGCCAGCAATTTAACCAGTTCCGTATAAGAAAAATTCCAAAAGTACGGTGCACGAGACCGAAGTTTATTCTGCAGAAGTGGATTCAAAAGGCCCTACCTTGAATAGGTTTCCCGACATTAAAAAAATATATATATATTAATACACACACATGATCACCATGACTAAAATAATACCCCCTATTAAGCCACTTCTTTAGACGGACTCCGTTTTTCCTCTTTTCAGATGATAAATATTTTTCTTGCTCATAACGGGTTTTAGCAAATATACCATAAGCCTAAGAGGGTCCCGTTGGCCGGAGTGTTACAGTCCTCATTTTCCCTCTCATTTTCTTGGAGGAGCTCCCTTGGAAGAGAGCAAATCAGTGTTTCACTATTTTAATTTGTGAGGTGTGTTACACAGATAAATTAAAATCATGAAAATCGTAGATTATATTCCTTAAAACAGAGAGAGAGAGAGAAGGAGAGAGAGAGAGAGATTTGATTCACAATTTCAACGCGAAGATAACCAATCAAGCCAATAGCCTGTGTTTATTAGTTGATTCAGATGAAAGAAATTTGATATGTACATGTACATTAAAGAAGAAGAAAAAATGAATGAAAACCAAGAAACAAACTTAATCTGTACCAAAGGAAAAAGCAGGTCTCCTCCAACCTGATCTTTTAAATTGAACTAAGAGGAAGTCAAAAGCGATAGTGAGGGTGCCGCCGATGCTTTGCATATGGGGCACCAATTCTTCAACCGAAGCCACTGTTGTATGCAGCCCAAATGATATATGTGCTGGCATTGCAGTCTACCCATTTCATCTCCAACCACATACTCCTCCTGTTGTTGAGGGGGAAAAAAAATAATTTATGGGAAAGAAAGAGAGGCTAGAAAATGACGAAAGGAAGTTAATACTCAAAACCAAGGCAGAATAGGTCGGTGAAATAAAAAATCTGACTAGATTATTTTTCATTTGTAACTACGTGCAAAATACAGTTAAATACATACTGAAGAACCAGACAACCTGCGTTAAGATAATGGCTTGTTCTCCGTTGACCACAGGAACTATCTAGAGATTGCAATTGTTTGCAAGCAATGCACTTCAAAACTTTAGATGAATCCAATATATAGCTTCCCCTTAACACTCGTTCTAAGTGATTGAAACCTAATCCAATCCTAGCTTAAACCAAATTCCTCAAATAATTTGACTTAGCTTTATAATTTCTATTTCAAGACTAATTCAGCTCCCATGAAAATCTGTAATGTAGTAGAAAGCAAGGGGGCAAAAACCTGACAGATACTGCATTTGACATCATCTTTATCCCCACTGCAGCCCATATCTTCATCCTTTGGAACTACAGACTCATAAATGCTTTTTTTCAGGCATTCCGACATTGCTTCTTCTGGTAGTGCAGTGCTCACAGTTCCCATCCTCTCTTCTAGAGCTAATAATTCCTGTCATAAAGAAGTAAAATGGTTTACAGAACAGCTTAGACAAAATGGTTTCCCAAACTTCTGAACACAACCATTCCACAAAGATAGAACAGAAGAGAAGTGAAGTTTAGCACCATTGTAAGATAACAACAAACCTCATATGACATGTTATCAATATCCAGTCTCATGTCTCTATGCTGATCATGGACATATATGCCATTAAGAAGCAAGTTAGTCTCCAGAACAAGTATTTGCTGCAAAGACAAGAAAGAAGAGTCAATAATGAACAGTGAATCATGTTAAGTGAAAATCCGTAGAAAATTACCTCGTATGTTAGCTCTTCATCTTGTTCAATCCTCTCAAGTGCCATTAAAATCTGCACAAATATTATAAAGAAAAAGCTGCACATAACGAGGCTTTCTTTCAATACCATAGTAAGCTGATATATTTAAAAGAAACTATGTATTCCTAGTACCTCTGCAATACCATCTATGTTGTAGCGCCTGATACTATTCTGATTCATCAAAGAGTGGCTAATACCAACTTCTGTAGGACTTGCTGACAAAACACCATGTAAGTTTTCACTGCTACTGCCTGGTCGACTGAAAGAAATTGCACGACTCAAGGGAGTTTCTGCAGAGAGCTGGTGTGAAGAACTAGGATCATTCAATTCTATAGGTATGCCAGATTGAACCATTTGTGGGATGGTAACAGAGGGATGATTTGGTGACAAACTGTTTCCATTTCCTTGATTGGAGAGCCTTGTCCTGGTGTGACCATCAACTGATCCCCGTGTCCTAACTGATGCAACACAAGCATCCCTGTTAGGAGGCATATTTCTGGCTCGTCTTGAATCAGAAATGGAGATGCCATGGCTAGAACTGGACTTCCGTCCTTCCAATGATGACCCACTCTTCTTCTTCCCTCCAACATTGGAGCTACTTTCTCCTTCGGAGTTTCTCCTTTTCACAATATCTTTCCTCTTACTGAGGCTTGAATCCAAAGCTGAGCCACCAGATGGGAGGGCATCAGGTATTGAATTGCTTCTGAGATTTCTTATACCACACCTACTTGCACCGGCACCTGTTGCCTGGCCAGAGCTCTTAGATCCCATAGATATGGAGGAAGACACTAGAGTGTCCCGGTTGCGAAATCCAGATCCTTGATGAGGATTCTTCCGTGGTCTTGTACCTGATGCTACAGTAGAACTTCCCACTTCCATTGATGTGTCACTCTCAGAATCCGCGTTTTCAGCCCCTCTGTGAATCTTTCCAGATGAGGGAGTGGGTTCTGCTACTTCTGGTTCATCCTGGATGCTACTAGTTTCAGATGAATCAGTATCTAACTGAGAAGATATCTTTCTTCGAGGCTCCGTGGTAGATTTTCTCCCATTACCAATCGTCAAGCAAGTCCTAGAGGAACTTCCAATTATTTCCTTGCCACTTGAAGAAGAGCGTAAAGAAGGCCTTGAAGATTTGGCCTTTTCTGAACAGCCATTTTGAGAACCTCTTGAGTTCAGTCTGCCACTGCAACCAAGTCTATTGCAAAATTGTGCATTAGGGTCTCTATTGTTGGCATTATCCCTCAGCACGAGACCAGATCCCTTTCTAGAGACCACAATCCCATCAACAGCTCTTTTACCAGAATATTCATCCATCTATAGAGATCTGCACCCTTCAAATCTGCTACGTAACATAAATGAAAGGTTTTCAATCACAGAAACCTCCACCAGGTTGGGTATTAGTGTGAATAACAGAATTGCTTTTGATGTTCTTTAAACTGGCACAAAAAGGTTTGTACAGATGAAAAACACAAGAACAGCAATCATATGCAAAAGAGGTGCCATGGTAGTTTGTCATTAATGGAAGTCAATAAAATGATGCCTAAAAAATAATACTAATTTCATACATAATGAGGTTTAACCCGACCCTTTCAACAACAACTCAACTTGAAATTATTGATTCAACCAATCAGCAGGAAGTGAAACAAGGGATTTATTTTCTGCAACTTTTGCAAACATATCCCTATCTCTGTGCCTATAAGACTTAGGCCCTGTTTGTTTATATAAAACCACTATCTTATCTCATCTCAATTATTACAACTTTTTTAAATTCCCATACAAAGATATAATAAACAATTCAACTTTTTCAAATCTCAACATAAAAATAATACTAAAAAATATATTCTACCAATATTTTATTCAACTACTATTCAAAACATCTCATCTCATCTCATCTCATCTATGTATCCAATCGGGGCCTATTTCCCACACCAACCTAGAGCTGAAGATCCACGGCAACTTGGCCACCCTAATATAAATTTCTTTGCAGAAATTTGGCTTCAAGAATCTCTAAGGTAGACATGGTATTCTGAAAAGTTATCAAACAAAATATTGACTATTGAGATTGTAAATAAAGTTGTTTTTCCACTAGAAATCAAGGCGAGAATGATATGTTAATTATAATTTAATTAAATTAATAGAAACTGCCAAGCAAAACCAACAGGCCAACAAGCACGAAAATCGGAGTCAAAAAAAAGTGTAACGGGAATATTCTACACTAGTACAAGGATAAATAAGCATAATATGTTCAACCTGCATAATCCTCACTCTTCTGCTGATTCAGTCAGACCAAAAATATCAAGTACCTCTTTTTTGGCTGTAAATTTAATAAAAATTTAAAAAACAACGAAACCCGATTAAAGAAGGTTGGATGTTAATTGCGATATAAAGGCCTCACAAACATCATCAGACAAATCAAGTAGAAGGTAACAGAAGAAACCCACTTCCTAACAAGTTAAACGCGTTCGTTATTACACTTGCAAAATTGAAAATAAAAAACTTACAACAGAAATAAACCGAGAAGGAAACAAAGGAGTAGCATATAAGAAGACCTTCTGTCATCGAGTGATCAAGAGAGAACCAAACATATCGACAACTCTCTGAACATTAAAAGGTTCAGATAAAGGAGGAAAGATCGGACCCAGATGGCCACATGCCCATATTATCACCCCCTAAAAAGAGGCTCTCTTTCAACTTTTTTTTAACAACATAAACTTTGCTTGAACTCTTCTCCACACAATCCTTGCGTTTTCTATTTTTATAAACGACTCTTTCTCCGTGATTTCAGGGCTCCTAAAGCTGAATAAGCCCACAAAAAAAAATTTCCAATAGAAATTGAAGAGGAAAATAATTATGGTTTTAGCTCCCCCAATAACCATGGCAGAGTTATTTGACACAAGACTAATATCTAAATTAGAAAAAAAGTCCCGTTAAAAAAACCACGCAAAAGTTGCTAATTAAAATCATAATAGAGTCCAATTAATGGGAAAAATAAAGGAAGAAAGAAAGACAACTCTTTCAATATTTCCCAATAAACCAAAACCAATTAAATCCAATACCATCATACGCGAACGGGAACAAAACCAATAAAATCCACTCTCCCAGGAAAAAAAGAAACATATTTTAAAGTAAAGTAAGAGAAAATAAAGAGCCCATGTCAAAGAAAAAAGCAAAAGTACCTTGATTACAGTTCATTGAAAAATAGCCCGAAGAAATATTGACAAAAACACAAAGAGAAAACCAAAATAGTTGGACGATTATTGATAGAATTCAAAGGTCGTAGAAAGGGTTGAATTATCGGGTCACCTTTTCTTTTTCTTATTCTCCTGCTTCTCCTTCTGCTTTGAATACCAGAAAGAAGGAAAGAGAGAGAGAGGGAGGAGGAGTCACAGCTTTTCTTTAGAGCGAGAAGGGAAAAGAAGGAGGCAAAAACGTGTGTGAAAGATCCGAGGCTAAGCAAAGTTTAATGTTATTAAGGAGTGCTTTCGGGTAGGCCCCCATTAGAACCCTGTAACAATTAAAACTAATACAAAAAACAACCAAACAAGGAGTAGTGGACTGGTTGTGCCGTCCAACGGGTTCGGTGAGATATCAGCCGTCCGATTGTAGGGGAGGTTCGGGAAGGGTCAAACATATGGAATAATAAATAATAATTGACAAAAATAATAATATTTTTTCCGAGTCAAAATAATTAGGTGGGAATTTGCTCTTTTTTATTTTAGGGAATCAAAATTATTTTTTGAGAGAAAAAAAACATAATATACATGCTAATAAAAAATAAATAAAGGATTGAAATAAATAGACAGAAAGAAAGATTAGCAATCTTTTGATTTTTCAGTTAATATTAAACTCTTTACTATTGGAAATTATAAATATTAAAAATTCAAAAATTTAATTCAAAATGGTTATTATAATAGTTAACATATAGTGATTGTTTGCCCACAATAATTGTAAATATCATTTTTCTATATTTTTATTTATAATATATAATATCTATATTTACTTAGAAGAAAAAAAAGAGTATTTTTATATTTAAAATCTAAAATTTCTCAGTGAGGTCACCGAAGGCATCAGATAACAACCAACCAACCAATCAGTGTCATTTCTGATTTTGATCGAGACGTTTTCCTTGCCTCTCAATCTCATGATCTCCTTGCTATCTTCTTATGTTTTTAACTTTAATTATTATAATCAGTCGCAATTGTGACAATTAATTTGGTTTTTCTGTCTCCAACTTAATTAGATTTATTACCCTTATTCTCTCACACTCCCATTTATCGTTAATTTTTAAGGTTGCAACAAGCAATACAGGTGGCTCCTCGTAGGTCTAATCTTAAATACAATCTGTCCAGAACAGTACTACTTCATAGAATTTTCAGATGAAAAAACAAAAATTGGCAGATCATAGAATGCTCGATCAATCATGTATTATTGACCTGAGAGATGAGTTTTCAATGAACAATTGAAGACATCAAACTATCACATAATTATGAAGACATAGAAAACAGCTCCTCTGAATCATTTCTGATGTTGATTATAACATTTTCCTTGCATGCCTCCCATCTCTTTCATGTTATCTTTTTCTATTGTTTTAGTAAGCTGGACTTTATGGCATGGCATGATATCATATTGCTTCATTTCCCATAATATTGTATATTGCAGAAAATAAATTAAAATAGAAAAGTACGTAGATTGATAATATATTATTATAATATTATTTTTTTAATATTTTTATTATTTTAGAATTTTAAAAAATAAATTATTTATTATATTTTGTGTATGAATTTAAAAAAATTGTAATGATGAGATTAGATAAAACCGTTTCTGTATCCAAACAAGATATAAATTCATTAATTTATACAATAAACTAAATATGGACTAAAGAATAAACCATATTACTATATATGCATACTAGAATATTATGGATATATTCTATAACAATTATGATAATATTCTAACACATATCATTAACGTTTTATTTCAAAAATGGCTGCCACCATAATAATAACAATAATATATTAACTAAAAAATCAAAGATGAATCATATTTAATTTAGAAACAAACATATATTCTCCGCCAAGAAAAATCTGGATATACCATCCAACGTTGAGGGGGATTCTTCATCCTCCCTCCTCTCGTAGTTCAAGGGAGGCAGAATCTTTGATTGGAAGACGAAATTTTTATGAATGATTTGGTTCTGATCTAAATCCGATCGAAGAGTAGTTGGCAATTAGCGAAGCATGCCAAATTGTAAAAGGGTTCTAAATTCTAAACCTTGTTGAAGTAGAAGCAATTGCTTCCATTTAAGGCATTGAGATTTTTTGAAAAGGAAACACAATCGTACGTGCGAGATATTGAGGGGATTCTTTTTTCTAGAAAGAAGGTAAAGATCAGCAACTTGCTTGCGCCCATGGCAAACAAAGAGCTTGACTATCTTCCCAAGGAAAGGAAAGGAAAGCTCGAAAACAAGTCTTTTCCCTACCAACTTGGCCCATGATGTCTGTTCTGCCGTCTGTGATCAATGATAATTTGATGAATTTTACTGATCTCTTCTTAATTAAGAGCAAGGCGTACACGTACTGGCAAGCTAAAATCAAAAGAAAATGCATCTGTACTGGCTCCAAAATAAAATTAAAAAATTATAAATTGTTATAAGTTTTAAAAACAATTCTATAAAAAAAAATTTAGGAAAAGTGATACCGCTATAAATAAATTTTACAAAAATAAACTTGTAAATAAGTTTAATTTCATATGATATGTTAGATGTACTTAATTTATAATAAAAGTAATTATATAGTTTAATGTATCATATTAAACCACGTTAATTTATGAGCTAATTATTTTTGTGAATAAAATATTTCTAAAAAAAAATATTACCAATATGTTTCAAAGGGAAAGGTAGTTGTTTTGTAAGGTTACTTGAGACTAAAGTGATTTTTTGTTGATGATAAGAAGCGATCTACTATAAAAATAAAAAATCAAAAATGTTATAATGATAGTATAAAGTTAATGACTAAAATAATTGAAACCCGATAGCCCGATATTAATAATAATTTAATTTAATCCATGTATTTGTGTACGTGGGTCCCTTTTGTCCTTTCTAATAATAATAATAAATACCGAAAGCACGGAGAATATGGACATTGTGACCCACGAAACCGAGGCTGGAATATTAAAGGTTATGTCCATAGAATTTGACCCGTTTAAAAATATAACCTAATTAGGGAATAAATATTTTTTTTATCGATATTTATTTATTTGTTTTAAATAATTTATTATTAAGAAATAAAATTTTTATGTGAATATCAAATTTAATAGTTTTGTAATAAGAGTGCTTGAAAGTTACACAAATGCAAGTATCTGTTTAAAAAAAAAAATTAAGCAAACAAAATCAAGAACTTTTAAGATTTGTTTGGATAATGAGACGAGATGATTTTAGATTAATTGAATAAAATATTATTATAATATTATTTATTATTTTGATAATTTAAAAAATTAAATTATTTATTATATTTTATATAATAATTTAAAAAATTTATAATAATAAGATGATTTCTATATCATACGAATTTGAGAAGGGGCATGTAAATTGGCAGGTGTGAAATGGAGAGAGGGTCAAGCTCCGTCCACCACTCGAAGCATGCAGTTGTGGTTGGAATTCACTTTGTCGTTTGCAAGCCATAAACAGATAAGCTTGAAACTATTTTTATTATATGTTATGAAGTAACGAAAGACCAGAAAGTCACCAAAAAGGAAAGGAAAGAAAAAGAAAAGAAAAGAAAAGAAAAGAGAGGCAAGAAAGCATATCTACTATATATATATATATATATAATGGTGTGACGTAAACTACCCGACATTATTCGCAAGTTAATTATAGAAGAAAAGAATGTATGTACAGGTCATATTTCAAGATCATGACGTGTCGTTTAGGCAATGCGACTCTTTATAAAGGCAGCTAACTTGTTTCTAAAAATGACGTGTCGTTTATGCAAAGCCTGATCTTAGAATTACTAACACCAGCAACATGCTGTCCACTATTCCAATTAAATTATTACATTGGGAGACAGCATCCTTTCATTCTAATTATTAAAGTGCTCAGATCAATTGTACTGATCATTTGATAAAGTTAGCCTTTTATTTTACTTAAATTATAATAATAATGAAAAAAATAAAATAAAAAAAATTGTTCTCATGATCATAAAATCAGATGAATTGATCATGAAGTAGTAGTGGTACTCATGCCACCCTCCCTCGTCTTTGATCAACTTAATTACAGCCAAACTCACCTATATATCCACGAAATAAATCAATTAAAGCAATCAATGGAATGGCCTCCCGTACATGATGCGATCTATCTAATAATTTGGACCCACCTTGCAATATTGATGAAACTTGATTGATCATTCTCTCAAGCTAGCTCTGCTATATGGAATATTATTCGTAATTCTTTTTTTTTTTTTTTATTATTATTAATTGGACAGCACTTCATGATCATCTAGATTGCCAGACAACGTACTCAATCCCACCTGAAAATTCAAATGCTCTAATTTTTTTTTCCCACTTAATTTCTTTTGGCATCATTTAGATACTGACATGATGGATATGAGGTGATTTTAGATGAAAATTAAAAATTAAATAAAATATTATTTTTATTTTAAAATATTAAAAAATTATTTATTATATTTTGTATATAAATTTTAAAAAATTATAATAATAAGATGAGATAAAACGGTTTCTATCTAGAAACTTAGTCTACTACAAAGATATATATATTATAAGCTAGCGCTAGCTTCATCATCCAATTAAGTATATCCATCCATGCGTGCATCCGTGCTTCACGCAACTGGGCACATGAGATGATCAGAGTTTGAAGTCAAGCTAGCCTATATATAGCTGTTAAGACGTTGGTCCCCTGCAAAGAAATAAAAAAAAAAAATTCTTAGTTTCCTTTAGAAAAAGTCAAAATTATAGACCACTAGTTTTGGGAACAGAATGTGGTTTTGATTTCGTGGCCTCAGACACCTAATTCGCCAGTAGTACCGTAGCACCACTCCTTAAGTTATATTAACGCAATTCGCGCGGGCTTCTTTTATCAATCCCGGCCAACACCTTCGCTCTCTCTCTCTCATCGACCATTCGTTTCTTTTCCTTCATAAATCCGTCTTTCAAAGCATTTTCTTTTAGTTTGTTCCCATTAATCATTTACTCTTTCTTCCATGCATGCTGCATGAATCTTCTAATTTGATCATCAAGGTATTATACCCTCTCTTTCTCTCTTTTTGTTCCCGTAAATTTACTCTTAATTCCATGGCTTTGCTTTTGATGCCACAAATTTTATATATATATATATACAGTATCTGATCTCTAGCTCTTGGTATTTCTTTTACCATTTAAATCATGAATATTGTTGATCATTTTTTTCCAGTCAAATTCGTATCTTTCGGCTAGTAAAGTTTACTACAGAAAAAGTAATTACCTATTGCTTTAATTTTCAAAATGTTGCCAAATCGATTTATATTAGCTGGGGAGGGGAATGAATAAAAGCAGCTACGTACGGTTTGTAGGGGGTGTCGAGAAAGATCGAGGCTGCTGGCCAGAGAAAAAAAAAAAATGCAAAGTTGTGAATTGTTAGCGTTAATGATCCATTGCTTGATGATCAACATGTTCAAATGATTTTTTTTCCACATCAGCTCGAACTTTTGGGATGGGGGATGATTTAATTAAGTGATAACAAAACAAGATCGTGATGTAGAATCAATTGCTCTTACCCATTAATTGCTCTTTAATTTGAAAATGCAGCATTTTTTCTACATTTTTATTTGGTGATATATACAACCTAAAATATATGGCAACTACGAAAGGAAAAGTTAGTAGCAGTACTCTTGGGAAGGAGAAGAGGACTACAGTACCTTCGAATTCTCGAACCGCCTCTGCTGCCGCCGCCACCACCACCAAAAGTCGTGCCAGTACAGCCACTACTACAAGCTCTACACATCATAAAGCTTCTTCATCGTCTACAACTGATATTAAAAAACAAGTCCCAAGCTACCTCAAGCCTACAATAAGCTCACGCAGTGAGTCTTTCAAATACGTGATCAAGAAATCTGGCCCTGAAGACTCCCAACAGAAGGCCACTCCCACTTACATCAGAAGAAGATCCTTTGACAAGCCACAATCGGATTCCAGACTGCGTAGTGCACTTGTCTCCCCCGGCCCTCGAGTCAGAACACTACCTGTTCGTTCTACTTCTTTTTCACCTAAAAGCACTGCCACTTCTCTGGAACCCTCTGGGGAGAGGACTCCAAAAACGACATTGAAGGCTGGAAGACCTCAGGCTTCCCATGCAAAGACCACGAAGAAGAGCACGAGCCCTGTCGCTAAGAAGGAAATTAATGCTGCTTCTGTTTCGACAGAAGCTCCCAAGAATGTCGATACAACGGACTCGTTGAGTCATCAAAGTGTGGAAGACGGTGGAGATTTTTTGGTTCGTGAGGTTGAGGAAGTGGTAAAGGTGGAAGGTGAGGGTGCAGGTGAAGTGCCAGAATACGAAAATGATCAGCAAACTGATGTTGCAGACTCTGAGGTCAATGATGGAGAAGATGATGAGAAACACGAGTCTTGTAACATCCCAGAAGTTTCAGAAGAAATGAGTACAAATTTGGATGCTCAGATTGAAGAAGATGGAGATAAAATACCAGAAGAAGAGGCTGAGAATCCACCCGAAGGAGAAGTGGATAATGGAAGCAAAGATGAAAGCAATAAGAGTCACCAAGAAGAGAGTATTGTGGCAAGCGAGGCAAGAGTTGAGGTCAAAGAAGATATTAAAGGAGAAGATCAAGATGCTGAAGAAAAAGATTCTGGCGATGAAAACAAGAATATTGAGGACAACTCGGTACTGGACGAGAAGGAAGGGATGGATGGAGGAACTGGAGGGCTTAATTCCAAGGAAGAAGAAGATGTACTTGAGAGTGAAGTAGAAGAAACAAAGCCAGTGGTAGCAGCGAGTACGGCATCATCGAATCGCCAAGTCGGACAGGGTAAGAAAGAATCTCAGGCGTATAATGATGTGATCGAGGAGACTGCAAGCAAGCTGTTGGAGGAGAGGAAGAACAAAGTGAGAGCACTGGTTGGGGCATTTGAGACAGTCATAGATAAAGAAGCCTCATCCAAATGAAACCGATATTCTATAAAATATGAATTCTCCCTAATCGGTTTGACAAAATTAAACAGCAATACCTACGTACTATGAGATTTGACAAACACAAACACAAACACATGCAATGCTCGCGATTGCAGAGTGTGACAGAAAAATTAAGGGAAAAAAAATGGAGTGAAGATCAGAAGTTCGTAGATATGGACATGAATCTATCTAATAAATTAACCACATCGTATGGACGGGGGGATCAAGGTTGCTGGCCTATGTTTATTCCTTTCCCCGGTACTGGTAAATTGTTGTATAATACTGCATTTTAATTAGATCAGTACGAATCATGTGCTTTTATTTTTATTTTTGCTTTTACCTTATTACTGTTTTCCATTTTGATATGACATGAATCATGTCATCGATCAACAGTTGCAAATTAAGCATATTGAATGTCATAGACTTTCCATATAATTATTTGTTAAATTGAAATGATGATGCCTTTAATGAGGTGTATTCTTTTTGGGTGCACTCCATGCATGTCTACAAATGAGCCTTTTTCTTGCGAGTAATTTTGCCACAAATAGTTCATATTTTTACTAGAAATAACTTTTTACCGCCACTTCAAATTGTACCTGCCTCCCTAAAAATGAGTGGCAACATATAATACTTACATCTGCGAGTGAAATGAATGTCGGAAATCTCCTATTTTTGCCAATTTAATTTTTTCATCGCAAAAAATGTGAAATTTCATCACAAAAATGTGTACCAACCATGGTTAACTAGGGTCGAAAGAAGTAAAATTTTTTACCAACGATTTTTTTTGTCGCCGAAAAGGTAAGTTATAATGTTGAGAGTTTTGTTCAAAAAGCCTATTTGCAGCGATTTTCTATGCAACAAAATAATTGGCCGCAAAAAATCAATCTTCTTGTAGTGACAATTAATCTCCCTGTGAAAGATAGCTATGTAGTCGAAATTAAATTGTTTGTGGTGATATAATTTTCGCCGTAAAAAGTAAGAATTAGCTACAATTTTTGAGTTGTCAAAAATAAAATGATGGGAATGTAAAAATTGACTTTTTGTGATGAAATTTCTATCGTGGCAAAGGAATTTGTCGCAAAAGGCCATGATTTGCTACTAAATAAAAGTCCCAGGAAAAATTTCTGACCCAAAAACTAGTATTTGTTGTAATAACTTTATCCTTCTTGGTGTTTAATTTTTCTTCCTAGGCTCCTAACATTACTATTCTTTCTCTAAATCTCTGGCTAATTACTCCCAATATTAAGGACTAACATGATGCATGCGTTATAAGGATTTTCAATTTTAGAAATTTAAAGAAAACAAATTATAAAGAGTAAAATCGTGCTGCTAAAAATCTTTGCTCGCAATGAATTTGATTTACTTTATAATTAAACAAATTAATTAGACAAAACGATTTCATAATATATACTATATATATATCATTATATTGGCACATTCCATATCCATCCCATGCATTCTTATCACCTGCCTGTGTAGATCATGTAGTACTAGTGATCATCAACCATATTTAAATCAATCTTTATTTTTAAAATAATAAGATTAATATTACATCATCGTACTGTATTAATAAAAGTGAAAAGAGAATGTAGTACATAATATTTTCAATATTCGTCCAGCGCTCAGCTCAATTATAAAAAAGATGTTCACAGTTCAAAAGAAAAAGAACATGCATGCATGTCCTTGATTCTAATTAACTATATTGCCTCGTTTATTTTTAGAAAATATCTCATCTCATCTCAATTTTATTATTACACTTTTTTAAATTATAATACAAAATAAAATAAACAATTCAACTTTTTCAAATTCCAAAATAAAAATAATATTAAAAAATATATTCTAACAATACTTTATTTAACTTTTTAACTTTAATCTCAACTCATCTCATCTCATCTCCGAAAACAAACGAGGCCGAATCTGGTTTAGGATTGGAAACTCATGATCTCATCTCATCATTATAATTTTTCTAAATTCTCAAACAAAATATAATACATAATTCAACTTTTTCAAATTCTAAAACAATAATAATATTAAAAAATAATATTCTAATAATATTTTATTCAATTCATCTAAAATCATCTCAATTCATCTCTGAATTCAAACAAAACTACACAATCCAGGTTTTGCTCCATCACCTTATTTAATTAATTTAAACCAAAATTGACAGACAAACTAATTCAAAACGACCAATTGATTTCATGAGGACGTAAGACGTTTAGTACTCCAAAGAAACCTGTCTTTCTAAACGAAGGTGGCGACGAAAATTTGCAATAAAAATCTCCGCTCTGTCATCGATATCATCATCGGCGGAAGCAAAACAGGATGATGTAGCTCGTTGAACCCCTATCACCGAACAATTTCCATCGGACTTTTCGTCTTCGTCGATCACTTCGATGCAACGTCGTCGTCCATGCAAGCCCCATCGATCATTAAAGCTCAACCTTCGTCTATTAGAAGTACAAACTAAAATGGAATCTAAAGTACAAAGTCGCCTCAGGTTTAACCTAATAAAAAATGTTAATTTTCTCACTGCCTTCTTCAAGCGGCGGCCGCACGGCAGTACTAGCCAGCTCTGATCTCTACCCATTTTTTTTTTTGGCTGAAGTACTGAAACTTTGATGCAACAATATGTGGATATTAAGGTTTTTATAGGCAAAGTGATCGTGGATTCTTGGACAAGATACTATGTAAGTATGTTTCGTTAGAAGTAACAGATTAAAGAAAGCGTGTTTGAAAGGACATGCGAGTGAATTAGCTTAATTAATAAGGCTATATATTTTTACGTTGGAGTTTCATGGAAGAACATGGTAGGGGACTAGCGGATGACTTGGAGGCAAGGTACGTATGACAGTCATTAATTTGTTCCCGAACTGTATGTAAATTGAAGTCACAATTACATAATTAGATATATATAGCTAGCTAGCTTCGAAATGGATATAATTATATATAGAGAGAATATGTGCATATATATATATATATATAAATATGCATCCATCAGGGTTTCGATCTAGAAGAAGAGCCTGCGACCACGCGTATCACCCCGGCCCCATATACGTGAGTGAAAATACCATCTGAAGTACTACTTGTTCTTGATCTCGCCCACACTTCATCTTCGGGTGCTTCGTTCATATGATTGCGTCACCGGGCTTTTCCAATATTTCCTCACTCGAGAAAAAGTAAACTCGTAGTTAAGTTCATTGTGCGAACATAATGAATACCATAGCTTGGAAAGAAAGCAATTCTCTTCCTAAAATATATGGTTGTATATTAATGAGAAATTACTCTGGTAATAACAAAATCCTTGCTACTTTTTTATTCTGTTTATTCATGAACCATTGGGATTGAATGCAAAACCTATTCTCCATCACATCGTTTCAGGTGTACAGGGGGAAAGCACTCTTCAAGATTTCCGAAAATTCAAACCCATTCTTGCTTGCTAGTTTCCATACCAAAACGGTTTTGTTCCCTCAGTCCTGATAATTCAAGCAGTACTACTTCCAAAAAAACTTAAAAGTGAATCAAAACTTCGAGTAGATCACGTTGGCCAGCAAAATTTTGAAGCTGAACAGGCCGAACTTGGGAGTTTGCAACCAACGGCTCAGGAAAATCACCATGTGAGCTTCCATCCCCTATTCTTTCAGCTTCCCTATCCGTCACTTGGAGGCCTTCTATTAATTTGTCCTTCTTTGATCTGCCTCTGTTTGTCTGACCAACTGTACATCCGTCTCCTCGCTTCCCTACAAGCTGCCCTGTCAGCTAGTTTCAGATCTTTAAAACCTTGTTCGAACTTGGCTTCATCCTCAGGTGAAAACAAAACGACTTCCATCTTCCCAAGCTCTTCATACAGCTTCTCAATCTTAGCTTTTCAGAATAGGCCCATTTCTGTGTCCATCATTTGTCAAGGAGTTTTCAGCAGGTATTCATCAATCCCACCTGCCTTGTCTATGTGGCGCAGGGCATAGTGGCGACTTTTAACTCAAATATGGTGGTCTAAAATGTAACTGAAGAGCCGCTTCTCCTGGACATTTGGCTTCCAAGTTCTCCTAGACCTATCACCACAATTGCAGAGAAAGTTCTCAATAATAAAGTTCTTCAAAGTTGATAAAAGGCAACAGAACATCATGATGCTAAGAAGTAGCAAACACGAGACTCGGTCTATGTAGCAAAATAATACAGCTTCATCCTATGAGTTGTAATGGCACCAACACAACAATATATACCATATAGTATTGAATGTCCAGACTAACCGATCACTACATGCCACTTTGTAAAATCCCAATCCAAACCTAGACAAAACAAACAAATATACCATATCAATAAGCACTTCTAATACTTGAATAGAAGTTGTCCAGATCATATACCTTCATCAGAAATAATCGAAGTGGATGTATTCACTCAGAAAAAAGAGAAGTGGGTGTATTCGCGTTCTATCCAAGCATGATTAGCCTTTTCCATTATCAAGCCAAGTCTAGTGAGGATCCGAGGGTGTGACTAGAAGAAATCACACCAATGAGCAACGATGGTTATATATTCCCCTTGAATCAGTTTAATCATAAAGGAGACTCCAAGGAATCAGCAGCTTATGCAAATGCTTCTATACTTCATTTAATCATGTAGAGTGGATTAAAAACGTCCTTCACAATGCATTATTCCCAATGCAATGGGCGTAAGATATCACCATTTTACGCTTCATCTCTTTTAATAATTAAAAGAATATATCTATATATATATATATAGAGAGAGAGAGAGAGAGCCATATAGAATAGCTCTAATGGTACTGCTAGGACCAAGGACGTTGGGCTCAGTTTCAAACTTTCAATCAGGCCGATGTTTACCATCGTGAAGCAAAAATTACGAATAGTTGAAAGGAAATACAACATTGAACATGTGCCCAATATTACTAAAGAAAAGTCAGATTCATAAGGGCCGTTGGTCTTGTAATTTCAATTAACACCTCCTTCAGTTCACTTGCTACTACCACTAGTATTACATGCATTTTACAGCAGGGAATTAGAGCATGCTAGGCGGTCTAGCTATAGATCAGGAATCATTTGAGGCACAACTGGTTATATAAAAGAAAACGCTAATAGAATAAAGATCAGTCCTTGGTGAAAAACCAACTAGCACACCACCCAATCCCAAGTATAAACAAAACCCTCAGAGACACATCTTTCTTTACAGCTCTTCCCAAAAACAAACCTTTAAAATCAAATCAACAACTATCAGAGCAACGTTATCAGAACAATCACAGACAAATTTCGTATTTATAAAAAACAAAACAATCACAGATACATATGATACTGTAAACTACCCTGCTGGGAGCATGGCAGCGTATTGTATTGAAAATATTATTGCAGAAGCAAACAAAGAGAAAGCTCAATTATTGCAAGCCTTTTCGCCATTATAAAACTTCGCATCTCAATCCTATTGCTATTATCACTAATTTCAGAACCAGCATAGAGCTATATAACCGTACACAAAACTTCCAAATGACGGTACCGCACAGCAGAACGAAATCCCAGTACGAAATAACGGTAGAGCAAAGCAGTTATAAATATAAAGACCCACTAGCAAAAACAGAACGCATACCCAATATTTCTAATTCTTTCATTGAAAAATACCATTAATAAAATTGAAAACAGAAAAATGGGGGCAAATTGAGCAAATAAGAGAGAACGCGGCGGTGGGGAGGAGGAGTAAGAGTACAGACTTGTTACCGCCGTCTTCGCTGACGCCATTGACGAACAGGATGTGGCGGCCGGTGTAGAGGCCGCGATTGGCCCTGCCCATCACCACCTTGCTGTCCGGTATGCACTTCTTCAAAGAGTCCCGGTGCCAAGTTCTTCTCCCCTCCCGTTCTTAAGCACTTTCTTCATCATCTCCTTCCCTCTAAACGCCATATCTCTTTCTGTGTGTGTCGTCTTGGCTGAGGTTCGTTTGGTTGGGAGAGAAAAGTTGAGAAAAAGGACCCAAGTAGAGGCTACTGGATTCGTATGAGAAGGGGGCTCGACTTTCTGGACTCCGAAACTGCTCTAGGTATTAAGTTTAGGAGGAGGAAAAAGGATTGGCTGCAATGGCTGGGGTTTGGGCTCGCCTCTGCGATCGGCATCTATAGTTATACGGTTAGTTCGTTGATCTGCCTTCATTTTTGCCATATATCAGCGGCTTGTGTCCCCGATACCGGAAATATATTATTTCTTTGGCCATCTTACTATGTGCTGTTAAAATTAGCGTTTTCGAGATTTCTCTAATAAAATAAAATAAAATAATGTTGGCGGTGAGCGTTGGGGTGGGTTCTAAGGGTTTGTTTGAAAAAGGATAGTTCATCTTCAAATATTACTTAAATAAAAATACTTTCAAATTAATTATTATAATTTTTTTAAAATTTTAAACAAAAAATAAAAAATAATTCAATCTTTTCAAATCCTCAAATAAAAATAATATTAAAAAAGTATATTCTAATAATATTTTAATTTTATAATATTTTTTATTCAAAATTTTCTCTCATTTTCCACAAATCCATAAAAAATTAAAATTACATTTGGATAGTTAGGTGATCTCAGATATTCTATGAATAGTAATGAAAAATTAATAAAAAATTAATAAAAGAATATTAAATAATAGTGAAAAGTATATAAAAAATAATAATAAATAGTAGTAAGAATACTCTATTATCTAAATTAACACCAACTTAAATTATCTCACTATTATTCATAAATTATTTTATTATTATTTATAAAATTTACATTTCATCTCAATCCTCTTGTTTAATTTTTGCATGATATCCATATTTTGGGCCTAAACTCCCATCAAAAGCCCAAATATTTTTGGGGGCAGCTGAAGCCCAATAATGAACCCAAACAATTAACTAAAGAAAAGTCCCTGACAAAGGACGACTTGTTTAGTTATGTGAGTGTTGATTAGCATTGCCAATTTGCAACCACCCCCTACCACTACCAGACGCCACTCTTACTTCCGTTTGTTTATACAAAATCATTATCTCATTTTATCTAATCATTATAATTTTTTAAAATTTTTATATAAAAATATAATAAAAAATTCAACTTTTTCAAATCCCAACATAAAAATAATACTAAAAAATATATTCTATTAATTTTTTATTCAATTATTATTCAAAATATCTCATCTCATCTGATCTGAACTGTGTATCCAAACAGGGGCAATCATCAAACTCCCCAAACTTCAAATGTGCACCTCACTGTCTTGGACAACCCAATCATGCGCTCTCATCCCTCTCTCTTTCTCTCTCTCCAGAAAATTATATGTTTTCCAGAAAGAATTGACTCCAACCCTTGTAATGTTTATTTATAATACGACCAAAATACAATACTAAAGATTTGGCAATCCACATGAAAATGAATCATGATATATACTCTCACAAGTTATTGTTGTTTTTCACACACAGTCAAGCTTTTATTCATTAATAATGATGGTCCAAAGTAGTATGGACGGCTTTAACTCTGGTCACCGCCGGTGTGACGTGTCGTGGATAGAGGAACGTCACCCCTCCGGATTCTCTGTAAAATTTGGTTCATTTTCTAACCGGCTCCTTTGATCAGACACAGACAAGTCTTTGTTCTTCGGATTTGCCGGAGTTTGGTTCCGTCATCCCTTTCAATTATTTTTAAGGCCTTTTTTTAATATTTTATATATGTGTGTGTACATGTCCTTATATTCTGGTTCTAGAAAGGAGCCACATAGTATGACCCCACCCATACATATTCAAAACAACTCATAAAATGCTTTTCACCATTTACAGCCCAATACCCCTCCCTAACTATATCTGTAAAGTAGATCTTCCATCGTCATCTGGAGTCTCTCTCTCTCTCTCTGCTGGCCTTTCTTTTCCTTTATATTTCTGGAGAAAAAGCGCTGCAAACTGCAAATAACCATTCCATGTTGTCGATCCACTTTTAACAGTTTCCACCCACTTCACAATTGTCTACATAATCATCGAAAGTTCCTCATCAATTTCTCGAATTCTAAAGGTATCAGCAATCGTACATCAACAAATCTTCTTCTTAGGTTTTTTTTTGTACCAGTATTAGATTTCAAGAATGCCTATTCCGGGATCTTCATCCACGACGCTGGAAACTGAAGCTCCTGAAGAAAGTGACAAGAATTCCGAGCCCTTGATTCCTGGGTTACCGGACGAGATCGCCGAACTGTGCCTTCTTTTCCTTCCTTACCCGTACCAAGCTTTGGCACGATCGGTTTCATCTTCGTGGAAACGAGCCATTACAGACGCTAGCTTTCTGATCTACAAGACAGCCCTATCGCTTTCTCTGCCTTACATTTTCGTATTGGCGTTTCAAGAATCGACGGCTAGTATTCAATGGCAGTCTCTGGACCCGCGATCCAGTCGTTGGTTTGTCTTGCCGCCCATGCCATGTCCCATCGCCGCGTGTCAATCTGGGATTGCGTGTGCCTCACTGCCACGTCAGGGGAAACTCTTCGTTTTGGGTGGTAATGGTGTGCGGTCAGGCGCAGAGACTGCCACGCATACCACGTTTGTCTACGCTACATCAACGAATCAATGGTCGCTGACGTCGCCTATGCCATTCAAGGGATCGTTTTTCGCGGCTGGGAGTATTAAAGGCAAGATCATAGCAGTTGGAGGAAGTGGGCCCAGCACCTCAGATCAAATCACAGCCGCAGAGTGCTATGATCCAGAAAGCGACACGTGGAATGAGGTTGCCACGTTAGGCATGCGGTTTGTGAGGTACGACTCCGCTGTGGTGGAGAACAGGATGTACGTGACAGAGGGGTGGACGTGGCCATTCAGATGCTCGCCTAGAGGTGGAGTTTACGATCCAGATGAGAACAGGTGGCGGATGATGAGTAAAGGGATGAGGGAGGGGTGGTCAGGGCTGAGTGTAGTACTGGGTGGGAGGCTGTTTGTGATATCAGAGTACGGAGATTGTCCGATGAAGGTGTACGTTCCGGACGATGACACGTGGAGGCATGTGGGTGGCGAGAAGCTACCGCGAGAGACAATGAAGAGACCGCTCGCAGTGAATGGGGTGGAGGGAAGGATATACGTGGTGTCGCGTGGATTACACGTGGCGGTGGGGAAGGTGTTTGAAGGAAATAATAAGAAGTGGGAATTCAGGGTGGAGTGGGAGGTAATAGCGGCTCCTGAAACGTTTAACGGCTTTTCTCCTCTTAATTGTCAGGTACTCTATGGATGATAAAGACCATCCCCAAGTTTTAAAATTAGTCTTATATTTTGTATAATTTTAATTTTAAGTATAAATATTTTTAAAATATTTAAGATTGTCCCCCAACACTTAAACATATAGTATATCATTTAAATATTCTTAAGTCCATTAATATAATAGTCTTGATTTGGCATCTTTATTTCTCTTTATTTATCTTTAATATGTATTGTGTGGTTTGTTTAGTTTCATATCAATGATATCATATAAGTTTTTCTTGTCTTTATGAGCTTATATAGTCATATTTTTTTTTTCTCATCTGGGTCATTCTCGACTTTATTGAGTTTCTTGCCTATCACTTATACATAATCTTCCTTTACAACCTTTGAAATGTTTTTAACCACATATTAATCAATTAAGTGGCTAGAAGTTTTAAGAGAGTTTATCTAATAGTTAAAACAAATCTAAAAGATTCTTGCATATGGGAGGCAGCAGATTTATCGAGTTAGATAATTGATGAGATGTTTATAACTAGAGAGATAGAGAGTATGTGAAGAATTTATTTTCTTTTGAATAAATTATTCACATGCTTCTTTTTTTTTTTTTTGTTCATTTATTAATAGTAATACAATTACATAATAAAAATCTGAAGACTTTTATATTATTAGATACTTTTTCAAGTTTATTCTTGATATATAATTTTCTTAAAGCTTAAAAAAATATGAATAAGCTGAGAACAATTGTATAATTTTATGACATATAATTATTATTTTTATATAGTCACGTGCAATAAGCACATATTACTTATGCTAGTTGACACATACTGCACACTCGATCGCCCCCCCCCCCCTCTGACGACACCAAATTCTAGTTCCGCCCCTATTATCGGATTCATCATAATCACCATTGATGATCAACTTTCAAGTTTCTTTCACTAAATATGAATTTTGACGCCAACTCGGATGTTCCAGTCTTTAGACGTATATTCAATGAAGATGACGAGGTCCTTATGTTGTATATAAACATAATATTTTGATTGGATGTGTGTAAGACTTGTTTCATTTTTCTTTTTCTTTTGTCTATGTTTGGCATTTTATCTTTCTACGCCTTACAAATTAAGGCTTCTTTTGGATTTTGCTAAGCGCGGTCAAGCCCGTTATTAATTCATTCAACTTTAATTGCAAAAGACAACCAAAATAACAAAAAATAATTCTTTCAACTTTACAAGTAGGCATTGTTTGGATGGTAAGATAAGATAAGATAATTTTAGATAAGGTAAATAAAATATTTTTATAATATTATTTTTTAATAATATTATTATTTTAAAATTAAAAAAAATTGAATTGGTTATTATATTTTGTATGAAAATTTAGAAAAATTATAATAATCAGATGATTTGAGAATATTTTTGTATCCAAACGGGACCTAAGAGCACCCGCATTTGGATGCCTATACCTTCATTTTTTCTAAATTTTAGGGTTTATATTTGGAGTTTTCTCCAAATGTATGCTCCTTCCTACTTTCCACGGTAGGACTTGAGTTTGAGGATGCTACAGTTGCTCCCCATATATGGGGAACCATTGTACATCTCTAATCCTCCCTTTTGGTTTATCAACCCGTGGACGTGCAACATCTATCTTCCTCAATTCCTATTTGTTACTGACCGTCGTTCGTCTCCCCCATCTGTGGGCTCCTCTGGTCGTCGTCTCTGGTAAGGCTCTCTCTCTCTCTCTCTCTCTCTCTCTCTCTCACAGAGCGGAAATGCTCTATGTCGACTCATCTTCTTCCTAGCATATACTCATATTGCTTCATTATTTTTATATTCCATAGCCTTTTACATCCATCTGATCCCATGATTTACTATGTGGTTTAACTCGATGTCGATGTCGTGCCTTATTCAATTTTCTTGGGTCTGATTTACACCTTATATTGGCTTGTGATTTACTCAAATTTTTTGTTCTGCAAGTCGAACCTCTATGTTATGCAAAATAGGGATTTTGATTTACAGTGTTGGTCTCTAAAGATCTGTTTAGGATTTGCCGTTTGGGTCTGTAATTTTGCAGGCTGTGATTTACATTGTTTTTTCAGTTCTTCTATACACAGTCGTCTCATGTAAACGCCGTGCAGTCAGCCAGGCCACATCAGCTGATATTTAAAAAAAAAAAATGAAAACGTATGAAAACAGAAAGAAAAGTAGATTGAAACCCATTTCTCTAGTTTCTTGCACCTACCAAAATCTTCTAGAAAAACTCTACATTCAATTCCCACACGTATGTCTTACAATTCTGCGTGAACGAAAACCAAAATCTTCTGGCTTCCTGCCTTACAATTCTCCCTCTCTTTGGCAATAAACACACATATGTCTATTCCGGCACATTTACAGCAACCCCATCTAATTGCATGGCCAGTGAAGAGCTCAAATCAATTGCGGCCGACCGGATGAGAAAAAATCAGTTATGAATAGGATGATAATAGGCTTATTAATTCCTACCATCCTTCATAGTATATTTGAAAATTTTATTATTATTATTTTATTTTATTTTAAGCATCTTTAATCATTAAGAAAGAATTAAAAAAATAAATAAGTTTACTAATAGTTACTTTATTAATTATGAAATAAAAAATAAGAATAAATAAAATAAGAATAAATAAAGAGAATAGTAAAAAAAAAAAAAAAAATTCCTGCGAACACGCGTCTAGTATCCAGCTCATCTACAGAAACAGGAGGACACGACAGGAGAAATTTGCATCCGAACGCGCTAATGACATAAGATTCTTTTTTTGATAGAATGACATAAGATTCTTAAGAGATAAGAATGTTGAAAAGATATCGGGTCGGTAGAATCTTCTAGACACGCGCTTGGAACTCCACATTCCACGAAGAATCCATACCCAGCTCAATCCATCCAGAACTCGAGACCCTTCTTTAAAAATCAAACCAACACACTCGCATCCTCTGTCCACATAAAATCGTCAAACTCGAATCAGCAATCAACCATACTTTCAGGTTTGTGAATTCTCAACGTAATACAGACAGGATAATTTAAAGAAAGAACAAGAACAAGGATGTGTCTGGTGTTTGTTTGCGACGAGGATGAGAGGGTTATGTCGAGGCAGCCAGCACAGGGGGCGTGTCCGTACTGTGGAGGGATGATACAAGCCATGGACGTCCAGAGCCAGTGGAGGTTCTGCTTCGTGCCTCTCTACTTCAAAACCAAGCGCAAATTCTACTGCACCATCTGTGCCAGACGTTTGGTGATTCAGTAATATATACATATCGACAGCTCTCGATCTCTATATTTTTTCCCCTTTCTTTACCATGTACTGATATCTGTTAGTCCATAAAAGCTTCCGTATCATACTATTTTTGAACTTTTTTGTAAGTAGTTGAGAAGTAGAAAGAGGTCTTTTTTTTTTTTTGGTTAGTCTAAGGTTCATTTTTTTTTTGTTAATCATTCACACACGCATGAACAACATATACTACTCTTGCGTGTAGGCTGCCAAGTGCTAATCAGATTTCAAGCTTTACTTCAGTTGTTGATATAAAATTGAATTCAAATCGAAGCATGTCAACCACTAGTTCAAGTCATTTCCTAACAACACCCACATCAAATATAATTGGGATGGTCAAAATTTTAAGGTTACATCACTTACAGAGTTTCAACTTCTTGAAAAATGATGAAACTACAGATTTGGGGTAGGGCTTCGTAGCTAGGCATGTTGGAATGTTCTCAGGTTGTTCTATCCACAGCTTGTGAGTTATGCCAGCAGTTGTTAGCTTTTCTGACAAGTTCAATATCTGAGGTTCACCCTTCACCTCGAGAGTAACCTGCATAATCCAACAAGAAAAAGGGACTCAACACCTTCATTTCCCACGAGTTTCAGAATTTTAACAGATTGGCCGTCTAAGCTGGTACAGCATGAAAACAATATTTGCCAAAATGAATTATAATTTTACAATCCAGGTTATTCCAAGGAGGATCATGGCAGTGCCCATGCTCCTTGACATTCCAAATACACATTGGAGCAACTACTGATAAGAGCATTGAACTTTGATGAGGAAGACGGAGATACCAAATCTCACCGTAACATTTAGATAATCATCATTTCTAGCCTCATGCCATCAACATCTAGGTTATATGTCTACAGATTTTTAAGGAAACGAGAAATCCATTGAAAATGCGTATCCCAAGAGCAATTAAGATCCATCGCCCAAGACACGTTGGTCAATTTGTACGCTAAACATTTCTTCAAGAATTACCAAGGATCATACATCAAAACTTTAAAGGTTCCCAACATAGAGCAAGTGAAAATCGGAAATCATGTTTATATATGCATACGTGCGCAAGCAAGTAAAATTGGTTAGTGTCCGGGGCCATTCCTAATCTATTGTTCAAAGGCAGTTCTATTTTGGCTCAATTATGGAAACTTCTGTGCCGAATTTTGAATAAATAATTGATTACGAGAAAATCGGGGGAAAAAAAAAAGGGAAAACCGTATTGAAAGTTAAGAAAGAAGAAGGCTTTTCACCTTATGCATAGAATCAATATTCTGGGCACTGCAATAGTCGACAGTGTGAGGATCGTCTTTGTGGGACCAAATGGCACAAACGGAGGCATGGCAGCCCTGTGTCACGACGCTTCCGAGCGGCCACGTGTCGATTAGGTCTCGCCGGAGCACCACGTACTGAACGAGGACGTCAGAGTTCTCTGTCCTGACGCCGTCTTGGTCCTGAGATGGCAGTGATTCCGGTCCAGCGGATTCACTCGTTGATTTCGAAGATCTAGTCCAGACACGGCGGGAAGGTGAGACGCAGACTCTGATTCTAGGGCCTGAGAAAGGGAAGCGAAAATTGGAAGAAGTGCAAGTGAAGCGCAATGGCGAGAAGATAAGAGATGCCATGATCGATCAGCTCAGCTATTGGGCTTTTATTTATTGGGCGTATATTAAAGTGATAAGAGAGCGTATTCGGTCTGGCTTTCCCCAGCCATCTTGTTGGGCCTCCAAAAACAAGTAATTGGGGGTCCCTTTTTGGTCCATTATATTTATGGGACAGTTCTCATCTGAAAAATGTGTTGAAAAAAAAAAAACATCAACCACTGCAAAGCATCTTATCTTTTAATAGATGTCTGAGACGAATAAGGATGTTAATATGATGACATTTACATATAGATTGTGTTTGGAAAGAAGAATTTAGATTTAAATTCAGAGTCGGAGTTCACGAATAAGGGTGTTTGAATTTCAAATAAACCATTAATTTCAAATCCAATATTTTGAAAAGCTTAAAATTTTACTTGGTTGTTATTTTACAAATATTCCATAAGAGTAGCCTCTTGTATTAATTAGCATTCCTAATGTTTTAACAAGGACAAAGTTTTAAGTTTTTTGGTTCTTTTACGGGAGGGGGTTTTGGACGGTGTTAGGAATCCTAGTCTCTTCTCGTTGTCCTTCATTCCCACAATGTATTAACGAAATGCTAATATGACGTTATAGATGATGAGATCCACCATGAACAGCAGTGAAACTTTCATTACTCCTCTCTCTCTCTCTCTCTCTCTCTCTCTCCCGACGTAGAAGCTTTCAACGTTGCTAGGCATGCACCAAAGCAGAGCATGATCCACTTCTGATCTGTGCGCTCTAAAAACGTACGAATTCCTGTTGATGTTTGTGTCGTGGGCAAAGGTTGCAGCTTTGAGGCCATTGAATTATATCAATGATAGGGCATCACGTGGTGGAACTGTTCCAGTCAATGACTCTGCTGTATCAAAGGGCCACTTGGAATTGCACCACAACCAACAGGCCGGAACCACTTACTTATCCCTAAACCATGGGCAACTCAAAACTCCTCCTGTCCTCCTTACCTATTAATTGAGGAGCCCTTACAATCAATGGGGAAGAAAAAAAATCTCATGCCTCAGCCGATTTGTTTTTTTTTTCTTAAATAAAAAGGATAATATATTATACTACGGATTTTTACCCCTTTTTAATGGTTTTTGAGTGGGCAACCATACAAAACAACTAAAGATAAAGGGGGAAAAAAAAAAAAAAAAAAGGGGATAAACCCACAAAAATAATTAAAAACTAAAGCTAATCCGCATCTTGTTCATCATGTTCTTGCAGATCTGAGAGAGAGAAACAACTCCTTGACTTTAAACTCAAGAGTCTCTTATCAATATATTTTCTGGGTACTCTCTCATATTCTTCTTGTTCCTTGTTCTCTGTTGACGACGATGATTGTGATGAAGATGATGTGTATTCTAGTTGTTGCTGATGATGTCCGTCTTCATCTTCATCTTCATCTTCCTCTTCCTCTTCATTCAGAGCCAACACAGGCATGGATTTAGGGTTTGAGGAGCTGTAGAATGAAGATCTCCTCGACGACCACTTGGCCGACACCAAAACTCTCCTCCTCTTGTTGAAGGGATTCTCTGTCTTCTCCAGATCCTTCACTGCGCTCACTTCTAACAGATTCGCAAACGACTTTGATTTCCCCGTAAAATGATTCGACAATCCCCTCCTGCACATATTGATGCCAAAAATCATTCAGAACCTCCAAGAAAAATTTCAAGAGTTGTTTTTTTCATCAGAAAACTGTTGGGTATAGATTCTCTCCTTTTTTTTCTTCCCCTATGTATTGGATTAAAACCCTAAGAAGATAGATATTTGAGATTCTCTTCCGTCGAATATCTCGAAGAATCAAACAGAGATTCCACGTCGAATGCAACCAACCAAAAAACATATTTTTCCAACAGGAAATATGGCAAAGCGTCAAGAGAAACGAACTCCGTAAAGTACTGGATCAAGTCCGTATCGGATCTATGAAAACGAAGAAAAACAATTCATAGTTTCGAATTCTTACTTGACGGATAAGGATGAGTTCTTAATAAAATCAAGATACAGCCACAAATTTAATAACTTCGCTGAACAAGCTTCTGTCAGCAAGGGAGAAAGAAATTACTTGATGGGAAGAGAGTCTTCCATTGAACCCAAAGAGCCCAACCCCGCACCGTTGAAATTGCTTTGAACCTCCTTTGACGAAACCTCGTCGTTATCTTCGTCTTCGCTATCATCAGGTGCTCCGATCGATGAAGAACTGTCGGAAGATTCCTCGTTTTGCTCCGGAGACTTTCCCCTAGAACCGATCCCGAACACCGACCCGGGGCCATTTCGGGTGCCGGCGATATCGTCCTCCAAGAACAGGCAAGAAGCCACTGCGTGCTGATCGGCGGCAACCGGAACAACGCTGCTCCGGTCCCTCACTTCGATGCCGAAATTGGGACCTAGGAGAACCTCCATTTCCAACACAGACACGATCCAGAACTATCGTGATCACACGGTTTCACCCTTTGCCCCTTTCGTCTTCTCCTCCTTTTGGGCTTCCAGACGATAGGGCTGCTGATCATCAATCGTCGGCCGCTGTGGTTGATACAGACAGAGAGATACAGAGTAGCCAATAAGGGCGGCGTAGGATAAGAGCGGTGAGTGGGTACAGGTTAGGGGTTTGTAAAAGACGAACAAAGATAAGGGATCAAGTCGGTCTCTCGCCGTCCATTATAGAGAGAGAGAGTGCGTGCTTTAGAGAGAAAGAACAAAACATGGGTAAGAGGAAAAAGAGGAATTTGGCTTATATAATCCCACCAAGATTTCTTCTGAGTTATTGACCGAAGATTATGGTCTATATTTTGCTGTCCGGATAGACGCATAATCTTCTTCAGTTTATTTATATTTAGAGAAACAGATCAAATAATATTATTATTTTTATATTATTAGTATATAATATCACATTAACATAACATAATTAGTTTTTTTTTTCTCATTTTCTTTCCGCTACACTCTTATGTTTATGTTGTGTGTATTAACGCTTTGAGGTTTTTCTTTAAAAAAATGATTCAAGAATTATAGCCAAGCTATTTCAAAACAGAACACACTAATAAATAAATAATAATATTTTAGAAATGTATGATATATATATAGTTTTTAAATATATCCTATTTGTTTTAGAATTAGAATTAAGCTCTTGAAAAGGTTGAGAATTCTCAAAATTATTATCCAGAGAGAGAGAGAAGGAGAGAGAAAGATGTGGCGGCCGTGTTTGTTTGCAGAGGGCAGGAAGAGATGGGGGGAGGGGGAGGTAACGTCCAACTGGGGGCGTAACAGGAACCAGAGGGGTTTGACACGTTCGTGATGACGTGGCAATGATAAGGACCAGAGACACAGAGACCAAACTTATCCTGTTTCCCTGTTTTGGATGAGATAAGAAGGGGCATTGGTTTGGGCAGACGCAGAACTGCAGAGGGACTCAAAAAGCAAAGCTCGAACCGGTGGCCCCCAGTTAAAAAGTATATTTCACATGCATATCCTTCGGAGAATAATCTCAAACGAAAAATGTCCTCCCTTCGTCTAAGCATTCACATTGTTCCGTTCCCTTAAAAAAAAAAAAAAAAAAAGAGAGAGAGAGAGACTTGGACAGAGATCTGATAATGAGCTGTCGAACTCGGATAAATTTGATTCTTAGGCTTGGACAGTGAGATGTATGATATGATACGTGAATAGAAGTGAAATATAATTTAAGTTAATATATTTTATGAGATTTTAAAAGAGGGAAAAAATTTTTTTAAATAAAAATATTATAAAATTAAAATATTATTAGAATATAAATTTTTATTTGAAAATTTTGAATTCTATTTTATGTTTTGTTTTAAAATTTTGAAAAGTTATAATATTAGATAAAAAATAAAAATAAAAATTTTAAATTGAAAAGTGTTGTGGTATTTAGACATTGAGATTAGTGAATTTTGCTATCCAAACCAAGCCTAGTAATTAATAATCTGTGTCCAAATCTCCTTATTTTTTTAAATTTTCCTAAAATTTGACTAAAAACACATTTCTTAACACGTTTTCTTAAATTTTACTTATTTTTTAAAAATCTAATATAATTTATTCGCTATCATTTATCTATTATATTAAAATAATATTTTTTTCATTCTTTTTTTTTTATTATTTTATTATATTTTTCTTTATGTTTTAAACTATTACTCTCTAACGAATATTTTAAACAAAACTTTTTTTTTTTGTGGGTATGATACTTTTTTTATTTTATTTTTTACATTTTTTAAATTATTCTTAAACTTATTACTAAAAACTATGACAAATATGAGCATGAGAGAAAATATAAATGATTGAAATAAGAATTTGTTTTATTTGTTAGAATAAAATATATATAAATGATTTATAAAAAAACATTTAGAGATAAATAATAGTTCCCTAAATATGATGAGTGATTGTTTACCTCTCACAACCGTTTTTTTTTTTTTTTTAATAGAGAAACGGATGGAGAGGAATTTTTGTCAAAATGTTAAATGTTTTTGCTAAAATTTAAGAAAATAGGGACTTTAGCCGTCCCGACGCGGATGCTCTAAGGGCACACAAATTACGTGATATCATTATATATATTAGATGTAGTATTTTAAAGATAAAAAAATAATTTTAGAATAACTTATCAATATCAAGATATATTAATTTATAAATTTTTTTATGTAATTTTTTTATAACTAAAATACGTAGAAAATATATCATGGCATAAATACCACGTCGTGAACATATTTTGAAAGCCAAAAACAAATCAATGTATTTACTATTTATGGTCCATATTTGTTCAAACTTCAATGTACGACCATCTCTCTACCACGTGATAAACATCACTCACTACCCATCGTACCAACTCGCCTCTCTGAAATATAAAGGACGGTGCTACTCTCACAGCGGGAGTCACCCAACGTGGTGTGTTTATATATATATATATATCCATCACACGGCCTTATCGATTCATTAAACAGTAGCATTTAAGAGTGGCGGAGTAGGATTAGCTGTTGTAATAAATTAGATTTATATATATATTCACTAATATTAGTTGTCAAATATTCATGTATTATAATTAGATAAGGTTGTTGTAAATGCGAAAGATATCACATCTCTGCTTTTTTATATTAATTATATTTTAATCAGAATTAAATGAGGGTTTATCCGATAAGTACATGCTGGCAACCATAACATGATCTAGATCAGAGCCTACGACTTTCCATATTAATTGATCATCGTTTCATCTATGCAACAGATACCACATATGTCAAAGTCATTTTTCCTAGCTTATCTCTCTTGTTTTAAATATTATTAGTATTATACATTATTTTTTATGGACAATGCTATTCCTTAATATCCCCATTTTGTCCCTACCGCATTTTTTTTTTTTTATCTACTAAAAATTAAAAACACGCTTTCACGGTGGGGGACATTTTGTAGGGGAACCTAGTATTTTTTTATTTTTTAAAAAACACTTTTACATTAGGAACAAAGTGGGGGCACTTGGAGGGACAGATTAGCCTTTTCCTTATATATTTAATTTTGTTATTGGCAATAAATTGGATAGATCCTAATCATAGCGACGCAATAGTTGGCGGTGACTCATGAGAAAAAAGAACTTCAAGAGATAAGAATTTAGACGTAAATCGTAATTCTGTATACATAAATGGTATTTATGATTATAAAATGTGCTGTAAATTTTTTAAAAAAATATGAGTAAATAAGAGATTTATATGAAAAAAATTAAGTTTTTAATAGTAAATCTTACTTTTTTAAAAAAAAATAATTATGTATAATTTATGCACTCTACGAATGTACCTAACATATATATAGAAGGAGAGATTCTTTTCAAAGTTGGTTGCTGGATTAATGAAGAAAATATCAAATTGCACTGTATATCTTCTGAAAACGTCTCTTGTAATTGAAGTTCTAGAGACACGCAAAAAGAAAGTTCTAGTAGAATATTTATATATATATATATATAAGGGGATAATATTTAAATGGTCCACGGAAAAGAAAATGTGATATAATCTTCTATAAATGAAACGGTCGTGAATGAATCATGCCTAGTGTTGTCAGTCTCAATGCATGCGTATTGAAAGAATTTAAACATGATTTTGCCGCAATAGTTGACGTGATCAACATCATCGTTGATAAATACAAGGACTGATCATGATCGTCATGCTCAACGTAACAAATGTGCAAAGGATTGAACATGTTTCTTGCAAAACACAGAGAATGATATATATGCAAGCTATAGTTAGTCGTCGTAGGATAATTTATATCACGCGTTGTTCCTTAAATTCTAACGATATATGATGTTCAAATCAAATTGTTAAGATTTTACAACATCAACATTTATCAATATTCTATCTTTTTATTTATAAATCCATATGAAAAACATATTTATATACCGAGGACACATATTTTGATATATATATATTTATAGCTTTTTTAATTTAACTCAAACCTAATAATATATAATGAACTCGATAAAGAATCCAACTGGCTGATATTATATAAGTGGTTATAAATTGATGATGATGATGATGAACAAGTCGTATCGCCGAATAATGTCGGGTTGTTGAGGGCAGTGATCGATATGGATCTCTCAATTAGGGATTATATATCGAGTATTGGGGGCCGGGGTGGATATATCATATCTAAAGGCAAAGCAACAATAACACAAAAGGACACGTAAGTTGTCCACAGCTCAGATTTCATCGTACAGAGTTTTTGTTTGTTGCGGGACAAGACATGAACAACTTTTCTTTTTTTTTTTCTTTTTTTCTTTTTTGTCTGGTTTTTCTATTTGTTTTTGTTTTTGGAGGGGGGGTTAGTTTTTCGATAAACACTGGAATATATACATGGATCAGGATAAGTTTCCAACCAGAATTTGTGAGTCAAAAAAGATGCATAGAATTATTAATATAAAATCTTATCGAATCTTGAATAGATCAGCCCGTCCGGCCCCCGAGTCGACCTATCTTTTTCCATTACCAAATTTCTTGTTGATACAGCACCCACCATTAAAAAATTAGGATTTCCATGAGAAGATAAGTGGGACATGATGTACCCATGAAACCGTACGGTAGGAATATTATGGCTGATCATCCAGCTGGTTAATTATTCATTACATGCAGCTAGCTAGGTATATTATTGATCCAAGAGATGATGGGTTTTGGTTAAAGTTAAAGGTAAGCAAACATATTTTTTTAAAGGGAAGGTCCAGCGCCACTTGGACATGAATATATATATATATATATATAAATGCCACTTATCATGCTGCATGCATGAGCTCGATTCATGTGGTGGACTTTGTCTTATTGGCAGACAGATATTCCAACCCTAATTAATTAACATATATTATACTTAATAAAAGGTTATTGATAATTCCGAAAAAAATGAGAAAGAAGGGAAAAAGAAGAAGAAGCTGATTGGTACGTACGAACGAGGTCAACGGAAGCTCATGTGACCAATGGCTGTTCTCTAAGCTTAACCATTTGCAAAGCTGTCTTATCTCTTAAGATTGGATTATAAGCTATTAATTAATTATCTACCCTTCATATATATTAATGTTGTTTGGTAGCAAATTTTTTTTGCAGTAAAAAAGGTTTCTGGGATTACTATATACTGCATCCAGATCATCAAAATGGATGGCCTTAATTTGCTGCAAAGGGAAACGTGTGATCCAGATCAGATCACATCATCTTAGCTTAATTTTTATCTTTTATTCGGCCAGTTTTGGCTATACTGTTTAGGGGTGGCAATATGTGATACAACCCGTTAATCCAACACGAACATGACATGATAAAAGCGGGTTAGGATTTAACCTTAACGGGTTCGGATAAAAACGAATTGACCCATTAAGACACGATTGCTTAACGGGTTAATAACCGGTTAACTCGTTATGACCCGTTAAGAAATTTAAAATTACAATTATACCCTTATACTTAAAAATAAAATTTTTGGGATTTTAATTTCTATATTTTTATTATTTAGATTGTAATTTTGGACTTGTAGTTAGTTTTATATTTTTTTTCTAGATATTGTGATTTTAACATTTATATAAAATTATGCTAAACTTAACTAAGTCAAATGGATTAATTTCGAATCTGTCTGATTTACATAGACGGGGTAATAACGGATTGACACGACCCGACCCGTTATGTTAACGAGTCGTGTTAGAATTTGAGATTTTGACATGATAAACTTAATGGGTCAAGTTAGGGTTAACTTATATAATATAATATATATATCTTAACACGACACGAACACAACCCGTTAATACGATTTGACATCTCTAACATTGTTCAATGTTTTCTGCAAATACTTAAGTTGTATTTTTAGGATTAATTATTATCGTCGTGGGTCCACGGTCAAATTAACTTGTTTGAACAGACTCAGTCCCCCGGCCCCCCATATATATCGAGTTAGCATTAATTCAACCTTAGCCCGGTTTACCCGAAATCTACCCTAGTCTGTTTCCTCAAAGTCGATCACGACATAAACCAGTACCTAGACATTTATAATGAATATATATAGACTCTTCTTTCAACGACTACGTACGTACGTGACGCTATTAGCTAGCAAGCTATATTTATATAGGTTCTCTCATGTATTAGTTTTTTTATTATTTAAAATTTGTATATTAATAGAGAACTAGCATGACCTATACATGAAATAAAATTTGCTACTTACTTAAATTAAAAAGAAGAACATTATATATATAATTAGATCTTCGTATATAATTGACAGCCTTATAAATTGTATGTATGAAGAAATTAGTACATGAATATCTAGGGGCGCTTTGGCTCTTGCTGTCAACGTGGTAAGTTCCATCCCTATATGTAGTTTATTGGTATTGTCGACGTGGTTGTCTTGATCATCACAGACAGCTTATTATTATTATTATTATTTATTTGTTTATTTATTTATTATCTCCTACCTTAATAACTTGCAATGATGATGGCGGACAACATATTTGATCGAGACAAAGTGAGATGGAATCGCTTAGGTAGCTCTGATCATGTCGTTGTTGTAGCTAGCTAGGTTGTTGAACATGCACTTAGATGGCCGGGAACAATGATGAATTTCTGAACAGATGTCAAGAAATTACGATGTCTAAAATTTTATTCATGGCAGGAGGAAATTAAGGTAGTACGTACGTGACGCAAACTTCACGGCATGGTCGGCGATTCTTCTTTAGATCAATGCATGCTTGGTAAACCCTAATAGGAGAAGATCAAGATCACACCGCGTCAATATATTATATATAGTTGAGTCTTATAAAGTTCTAAATGTCAAGAGTTAATACATTGACACTGGTTATATCTTTATATATTAATAATTAATCACTAGAGCTAGGGATTAATGTTGAACCACTCGATTTCCGTTGAATTGTTCGTTGTGAATTGTTCGTTGTTAGGCTAGTAGGCCAGAGATCAGATGAATAAATCTCTACCCTTATCAACGTTTTCTAAAGGAACAAGCTGCAGCTTAATATCAAAAATGGCCCAACAGGTTGGAAGTAGAAAAGAGTCATTTCAAATTTTGATTAATGTTGTTTGAAACCTCGATAGCAGTTCGGTATGGCTATACAACATCTATACGTACATCCATGACAATTAATATATCAAAGATAAATGGAGAAAAAATAAAAAAAGATTGAGATACAAAAATTTATGTGATTTAATATAATGCCTACATTAATAATTCGTTTGTGGGGAGATAATCCACTATAATATGATTATTTATAGTCTCTCATTCTTGATATACAGTAAAAATTTGTGATCTATTTTCTAAAGGAGATCCTGATCTCTTTAGAACTCTCGTCACCAAGTTGAGAAGCCGAAGTAACAATCTATCCTGAGTATGGAAGAAGTCCCTCATTTTCTTCTGCTCATTTTTTATTTACACCACATCCCTCCCTCTTTTATGTCACATATTCTCTTTTTCTCCTAATGCCCTTTCTTTTCTCTAGCCTTTCGTCCTCTCTTTTACTCCTCTCTCACTTCTCATGATGAGAACCCCACCCTTAGGCTAGGCTTGGAAGACCATATTCAATCCGTGAAATTTTATCCCCTTCAGATCAACCACATGAAGATTTTGTTAGAATCATGCATGAGAAGCCAAGCTAGGTAGCTAGCAACCGTCGTTCCTTAATTTCCAGTAATTATTAAATATAGTTAGAAATACTGATAATGTTTGTGCTAGCTAGAAACTTCAACGAAATGATATTTGTAATTGAACGAAAATACGACGCGCAAGTCAGGATCTAAATTTAAGAATGTCTAATAGGCCTTTCGTTTCTTCCTTGCACACCAAACTATTATGGCCCGCCAACGACTGAAATTACTTGCTAGCAGCTAGATTAATACATATATAAAACCCTTACGTTGGCCTGTGGAATCTTGGATACGGGGTGGGGTGCACTTTCGTACGATCGATCTATAGAGTATAATCTTTGGCATCTTGGAAAAGTATGTATATCATGATGCGGGCAGAATTAGAATCTGGATATATAATATTTATATATATATATATATATATATTGGTGAATGGTTCGGTTTGATTCAATAGCTTAATTGAGATTTCAAAATTCTTTTACTTTTAGCATATTTTTAAGAATCTTTTCTAAGGATTCATTAAAAATAATTATTCTTTACTCCCCGAGCATTGATCCCTTTTTGTTCTGACTTAATGTTCTTTATTCCAAACCATGCATGATTCAATTAATTTGATCCCAAGGATCCTTAGTTACTAGGAACTAAGATCATTACCTTAACATTATCGAGATTTAGTAAACATTAATGAATGGAGTGTGCACAAATATTCAAAGGCGTGATCATGGGCTACACAAATACTGAAGGGTGGGGTGAGGGCCCTTGATCTCTTGCTGAAGAAAGTCAAAGCTTGTTGGTGAAAGCGAAAAATTAAAGCCCCATTCATCCTCCGACATGACCTTCATCTACAATTTAGCGTTCGTTCCCAGCCCGATCAGAGATACCCACACGCAATCAGTGCCATCCTTATCTCTAATCCCCCCATTTGGATTTTGGTGTATGAAAAGGATTGGGTTGCGACTCCATCTCAATCCTCTCAATTAAGATGAATGCTTCCTCGTTTTTGCATTTTGTTTTTATATGATTCGTCTCTACTAGAATCATTAAATTCTATTCCGAGACTCTTTTAATATTTGTTAAAAAATAATAAAATTAAAATTAATTGAGATGACTAGTCTGACGGAACTTGTAGAACCCAACAAACCCAAAAGGCTTTTTTACTTCCAAGGAAGATGAGGAACTGCATACGTACAAGACATTTTAATCTGTGATCAACGCACAAGTAATAAACTATCGCAACACGAGATAAACACTTCGATAACGTTCCAAGTCAAACCAACTCGCAATCAAAATCTTTCAATTCATACATCGGTGTCCTTCGATCGGATGCGTGGAGGGGGCAATGAAATTCACCTCTCTCACGTCATGATTCATGTCACGCACGGATGCTGTCCATTGGATGGATTCACTTTCCATTTTCCCATTGGAAGTTATCTTTTTTCCCAGTTCGTTTTAAGTTCCCCCAAGGGGCATGCAGCAGTTCAAATTAGCAATCTTGGATGTATTTGAATAGATTAGAATTTGCTTTTTGCTTCTCAATTCTGTTACATCATAGCCGCCAAACGCCAAAAAAATCAACTTTGTACATCTGCATTTAGATGACGACATGAGTTAAGTTGATTTGTAAATAGTAATATTTTATAAATCTGATTGAATTGAATTTATCGTTTTTAGATTTGAGATGAGTCTAACTTTTTAATTTGAAATGTATTAACTAGGTTGAGATATGTTTAATATTTTTATAAAAATTTGAAAAAATAGTATATCTAATTAACAATTGATTTGAGGTAATTTAATTCAGTTCAACAACCAAACACAACCTGAAATCCACTTGCCCTGGACCATCATGGGCGATTGCAAAAGAAGAGTCAAGTTGCGCAAATTGTAGCACGACTATCTCCACAGAACAGTCGGATAACGCACCCCAAGATGGCTGAAAGTTTTATCCATTCGACCATACGTTTTCAAAGACACAGAAATTTAGTTACTTCCTCAGAGCCACAGCATCAAAGAACCATCAACTGTCCAGATCCAACCTCTTCCCATCATCATCATCAACGTCACAAAGAACCCATCAAGTCCACCGATGGCACAACTACCACCAAATGGACGACAATAACAAAGATAGCTATCGATACATGGTTTTTTTTTCAACTTCAGACGGTTTTGCTGCTTGACATGGGTAATAGCAACAAAACTTGTTTTCAACTTCTGTGATTGGATTTTCCCACTCACCAATGGGGATGTGGATCCCACCTTTGAGTAAGAGGTGCACATGTTAGTTACCACTCGGCTTACTCACCGGGCTGTGAGATTGAATAAAGATCAGAAAAAAGGTGGGGGCCGGAGGGGAGGAATTAGTATTATTAGTAGAGGCGTCACAATTACAATCAAGAGTCAACCCAACTCCGCACCTAAGCCTAACACCTAGAAAGCAACAAGTTAGAGGGAGGGAGAAGACAAGAGAGCAAAGCTAAAAAGAAATTACAACTTTACAAGTAGAAATAGCGGAATCATCAATTCATGCATCAAGAGTTGAGAAAGGAAACCTCAACAACCTAGCATATTCATATTGAAGCAAAGCTGTCTCTCATATCACTTATCCAACAAAGAAGAAGAAAATTTGTGAAGGGATGCAAGACATTGCCATCTTATTGTCAATGACGTTTCACTAAAATCATGGCTGTGATACACAAGTTCTCGACAACAACAGGCATCCGGTAGCATAAGCAACAAGCATTTCCGCAACGTCCCACAACATGTACAACAGTATAACCTTTTCAAAATACTGATAATTAAAGAATTCCATCACAGCTAGACCTCTAGATGAACTTTTTATCAAGAAATTGTATATGAATTCTAGAGATTACAATATTTGTTTTTTTTCCTGCTGCCTTTACCTGGAAACTAAACCAACAGTGAAGATGGGAAAAATTGGAGGGGGGATATTATGGCTGGGAGTATTACCTACTAACCTTATCGATACGGCCGTATAACCTTTCATCGGCATGTCTGGCACTCGTATGGCTTTTCAGAACCCTTCAGGCATGGAAGGCAATTCTAAATTTTTCATCACGATCAGACAAGCTACAAAAATTTCTTCTAATGGAGACAATCCAAGCAATGCGATGGAAATGTTCAGAGGAACTTCCTTCTATAAATCCAATAAATGAACATATTTGTGCAGTAGTTCCAAGGCTCTTTTTGAAATACAATATATACAGGTAATTGGCTAACCATTGAACAATGGGAGGAGAATATAGGAGCACGGTAAGCCTTGGGGGTTAACCAGGGCAAGCCAAATCAGGATAGACAATCACACAACTGCGGATGCAGTGCGACGAAGATCTGTTACGCCATTGTTGAATTTCCCACTTGGCTGCCTGCCTTTGAAACTTCCATATCTCACCGGCTTTGGCAGAAAAAGAGACATTAACATTTTCTCCAAAGTTTGCACTGTGTACTTTGCATACTTAGCGGAACTTGCATCTTGCTCCACCAAGGGCCCGTAATTCTGCATGTAGCTTCGGTAAACCGGCACAACTGCCTGCACTATAACTTGGCACGTCCTCTCTCTCAGATCCTTGTCCAATATAATCCATTTTGACTGCTTGGTGTACATGTCATCAAAAGCTTCATTGAACGCTTTCAATCTTTTCTTGACAAGGTCACGGGCAGTGGCACGTCCACCTGAAAACATAAGCAGACCTTCCCTGCTCAAGTGACTGGGAAGCTTTCCCCAGCTCTCTCTCAAGAAGACTGTTGCATGATAATCCTTAGACTGTTCATGTTCTTTTAACCAAGTGTCTCCTAAGAGATCCCCGACCCTTGTTCCCTTCAGGTGCTTGTACAAATGACAGTGGGTATTCATCGCAAAAAAATTGGATAGGATGAGATCCTCCCCATAAGCCTTCTTCCATGCCGCCAAATTCAGCTCAATGGCCTTGATTATGTTTAAAATCTCATTAATAAGGAGCCTCTCCCGAAATTTCTCGTGCTTCCAACTCCGATGAATGACCAGAACCTGGGTTAAGATTGACTTGTAGTCATCCCCAAGTAGTTTATTACAGTAATCAATAATGACGATCACCAATCTCGGTACACTACCATCTGGAGGAGGCGAGGTCTGTCGCTGCAACTCAATCTGACCCAGAAGCTCCGAGAACACCTCTGCTGCCCCATCAATCACCCTCCTGATGAGATCCCTTGTCAGGTTTTGGATTTCAACACATGCTGCTCCACCAAACAACCGGTTAAAATCCAATCTCAATTTGTTCAATGATGCAAATATGTCCAACAGCTTTAGCAGCTTATTGGGGTCTTTCCTGCTCTCTGTAACAGTCTTCCCAAATTGAAGAAATGCGAGAATACCAGCCTGAGCAGCTATCTTTGCAAAGCAACCCATCCACACATCTAATCCCATCCTCTCAAAAACATCAATACAAAGCTTATACTCTGCCTCAAACAAATGCTTCACTGCAAACTCCAAATGCTTACCCCACTGCGCGATATACCCCTCTATGCTTTGGACATCATTGAATTCAGATACTGATATCTCAAGGTAATCCAAATTAAGAGCCTGTAAACTTGCTCTAACATTTGAACTACGAACTTCAACGTAGATCACTATGCACTTCTCGAGTCTGTTATTAGCAATTAATCTCCCAAGAATTGCTTGCAACTTCTGAATAATAGAGACCGGTAAAGGTGATGGTGCAATGCATGCTTGCTCAACAAGGGCAGATGATGATGACATCGGAAGTGGCACGCTATGTTCAGTCAAGAGCTTCCGGAACTCATTTTCCAACTTATCCAATGCGGCATCTAAAAGTCCACCATCAAGGTGTGCCCTCCCCCCATCATTCTGCAATTCTCTAAGATTTTTCAAGGAACTCTTTAAATTGGAAAGGTACCGATCATCGGCTACCATATTATCCTCCAGATACTCTACTATATCCTCCAGCCACTGAATTGCCAACCCACAATTGTCACCCAGAAACTTCAACGCCTCCTGCAGGCGTTTCAACACTGACAAGTAGCCCGGAAGATCGTTCCGGGGATCAGATAACAACGACTTTTCAAGACCGTGAACAGCATCAAAAACCCTAAGCACCGCTGCGGCAGGGCTTACCGCACGGTTAATGTGGCCCCCGACGGCAACAAGTGCTTCCTTTTCTGCTCGAATGGGCCGGACGGCAGCTCCCAGGGAAGGCAATCTAAGGTTAATCTCTTCTAATCTAGGCCCAGATCTCTCTAAAGCTAACCCCAGGGCCTTTGATTTATCTAAGCTTAGTTTCAATGATTTGGTAGCAGATATTAAGTTACCGATTTTATGGTCATTCACCGACGCCGCCATCGGAATACAAAAACCCCCAAAACCCTAAGAAAACAGAAGCTTGAACGTCTAAAATCTTACGGACTCGATAAAAGCAAGTAGCTTCGGAAGACAGCTAGTACATCCAGCAGCTAGTTTTCCTAAAAGGTAAGCTCGTCAATCTCTCTGGGAATCATCGAAAACGGTGTTCCAGACAACAGTTTTGCAGGTGATTCTGCACCAAAATCTCGCCAAATCATAACCGAAGCAAACGCAAAGGAGTGGTTGCGAGAAATGTTACCTAATCGGCAACTACCAAGCATACGAGATGATTCTTCTTTTCAGGTGGAAAGGGCAAGAAAAAATGTGTGCGCGCGGGCGCGTGAGAGAGAGAGAGAGAGAGAGAGAGAGAGAGAGAGAGAGACTCACTTGGAAATGGAGAGACTGTTAGGTGAGGAATTGGGAGAGCGAGTCGACCCGGCTAGTTGAATCGGAGGGAGTTGAACTGGAGAGAGAGGGAGAGAGAGAGAGAGAGCTTGGATTCTGAATCGGAATGATCGAATCTCCAGAGAGGAGTGAAAGAAGAGAAGACCCCAACAAAACGCGGATGCGATGAGATGCTCTTTACAAGGACTTCCCTCAATGTTTTGAATAAGGTGACCGGCTTCGGCAGGTGTTGGAATGAAATATTTCCATTTTGATATTATTTTAAAATAATTTATATGTAGATAAATTGTATGTATAAATATATATAAATTATAAATAATCTGATCTAAATTGAATTAATTAAAAATAAGTTGCAATTTGAAAAAAAATTAAAAAAATATAAAAATTAAAATATATATCTATCAAAATCTAATATGTCAACCGGTACATATTGATATACCTGTCGATACAAATAGATACATGTTGATACGTTTCAAAATTTTGACCAATACAAAATAATGAGTAGGCTATTATTTCGCTTCATTTTTATCGTTAGATGTACCGTCTTGAGTTTTCTATTTTTTAATATTTTTTTAATATATTTAAACACATTTAAAAGATAAAAAAAATATTTTAATATATTTAAAATCACTCTCTTAAACACTAAATTTAAAAATAAAAATAAAAATTCACCAACAGTCAAAATTGGCGATTAAAAGCGGAGGGCAGTCAAAAGGGTAATGCTACAGTCTTACTGGGGTGTAACCTACTTTTTAATGTGTTTTTTTTTTTTTTTAATTATATAGATTTTTTTAATAATTTTTAATATTTTAAAAAATAAAATAAATTTAAAATATTATTAAAAAATATTTCATTAATTAAAAAGTAAAAAAATCATTAAAAAATACTTTCTTAATTATTAAGTAAAATAAAAAATTATAAAAAATATTAAAAAATAATTTTTATTTCATTTTGTGATTAAGAAAATATTTTTTAATAATATTTTTTTTTAATATTTAAAATTATAAAAAAATTATATAAAATAAAAACTTAAAAAATACACAATAAAAATAAGCCTGCATCCCAACGGTAGCTCCAGCGGAGCGTGTAACATTATTCAATAGTTTTACTCCAAAATAAAATACCTTATGCGCCACATATTTCTCCTTCTCTTTTTTCTCTTTTTTATTTTTATCTTTTGATGAGCCAATTCCAGTACATTCCAGTCGGTCCGGTACAAGCCAAGTGCATGACAGTAAGGCACCTACCTACACACGCGCGCACCTCCTCTCCCTTCTCTCTCGAAATTTATTATATTTTTTCTTTGCTACAAATTCTTCACTGCTTTGAGCGACGGACAGCTCGCTTGCTTGCTCTCTTTCGCCTCCAAACACTTCCAATTCCCACTCGAAACGCAACATACTGGCTCTCTATTGGCAATGGAAAACTCTTTTTGTAGTCGTTGCATGCAGTCGGCATACACTCGTCTACAATTTCATCAAATTTTTTGTTTTACTTCCTCTTTCTCTTTCTTTCTTTTTCCTCAATAGACTATTTTTTCTCTTAACTACTTTCACTGAATGCACTCATTTTTACTCAATGAATCTTTCGTAAGAGGCAGTACAAAAAGTTACAAGACGCAAATGAAAAGTGCAAGATCATCCACAATGCGAAAACCATGAAAGAATTACGGGAAAACTCGAAGGCTTAGAACGTTCCAACGTAACTCACAAAAAATTTCCAGGATGCGGTCCAGGTTCTTCTGCAGATCAAACGAGGACCTCGGTTGTTAACAGGTTGGGGAAGAAGCTCAAGATACTCCAAACTTATTTGATTTACAGATATTTCCATCAGAGATGCCACTTAGATCATAAAAAATAAAAACAAAAACAAAAACAAAAAATTAACAAACATGGGGATGACTTCCAACTTTGTATTGTATTCATTTTGTTAAATATTCTCGCTCTCTTCAACTCTTGGTAATTCTGCACTAATGTGTTTATGGTTATATAAAAAGATTTGTTCTCATATTGTTTTTGCAAGCCATCAAGGCAAGCGAGGAGGGGAAGACAATTGAGGAGTACGACTACCTTCCATACTTCTATTCTCGAGAGTTTGATCTGTCATGGCAACTCTATGGTGACAATGTTGGTGAGACTGTGTTATTTGGGGACAACAATCCAGCATCACCAAATCCAAAGTTGGGAACGTATTGGATCAAAGACAGGAAAATTTTTGGAGTTTTCCTGGAAGGTAATAGTTCTGAAGAAAACAAGATTATCGCTAAAGTTGCAAGGGTTCAACCTTCTATTGAGAGTCATGATCTGCTAGCAAAAGAGGGCATTGCCTTCGCCTCTAAGATTTAATTACTAATAGTCTGATTTTTTTGGCATCGGTCACGGACCATTTCTCGAACACATCTTCTCCATTACCGCCACCGACACCATCATAAAGACTATTGCTACTCTCTCCACCCAGCGAGTCCGTCTCGCTTGACTCGTCCTTCACTGAACTCGCCTCCAGCCACTTCAACTCAAATGATAGAGAGAGAGTTTTTGAGAGAAAAGATAGAGAGAGAGTTTGGTTGAGAGATAATGCTGCAAGATAAAAGAGATTCAGGAGAGAGGGAGGGAGAGAGAGTGTGAGTGTGGGATCCAACTACAGACGATTACATTTTTTAATATTATTTTTGAAAGTGGTTTGCACACCACTTACAAACAGCGACTGTAAGTAGGAGCTTAGGCTCTCCAATTCTAAGATGGATAAATAAATGGCTTGGAAATTTGAGACTGAACAAAACAAAGATGCAGCCTGGTTTTTTTATTCTTTTTTTCATCTCTCTTTTTTTTCTTTTTTCTTTTTTTTTCTTTTTTTTTTTTTTGTGGGTTGTTAGGAGCCTCCCAAAAACAAAATCAGTGTTTTCACCTTTTTAGCGTTATGATTATGAGTATGATTGCTATTCTTCTTCCCTGGTGTCTCAATTCATCACATGATTACAAATCATGAGAAGTGATACGGATCAGCCCCTGTTCACGGCTGATCCGTAGCACACCTGAGCTGTCATTTTTTTTTTTTATTTTTACCCTTCCTTCTTCTAAACGCAGGTCTTACCCAAAACAAATCTCAATTCAAAATCCCACATCCCGCGTCGCCCAGCACCTACCCCTCCTGCCCAGCGCCACCCCGCGACGGCCATCACTCGGTCCAGCACCACCCCGCGCCGCCCATCCCTCTATCTTGCGCCGCCCTTCGTTCCTCCTCTGTCGCCCCTCGAATTTAAGCATCCCGCGTCGCCCCAGCACCCTCGTCGCGTCGCCTGCCCATCGCCACCCCGCAACGGCCATCCCTCGGCCCAAGGACACCCACCGACGGCTCTCGAAACCTGCTGCGATCTCATAAGGTATAATTTTGTCTGGGCATTGTGTCCTTGCTGTCAATATTGGAGCTATGAGCGCACTGGGTTGATGGCTTTTCCTTTTGAGAGAGTTTTGGTGCAAAAATGGTGGATCGGGGAGTTTTTGTATTGGAGCTATGAGCGCACTGGGTTCACGTTAGGCTAACTCACAAACCATTCTCATATGGTACGCGTAATGCACAATGCTTCAGAGGTATATATATACACGAGTCCTAGTTACTTGGATTTGTCTTTGATTTGTGTTTGTTGCTGGCTTTGGAGTTTATGAAAATGAAGATATTTGGTTGCTGAGACAGATATTGGAAAAGATACAATTAACAAGCATTATTGGGATTCAGGAAAAGCATAATTTTCGCCAAGTTTTTCATTTATCGTTAGGGTGTTCGGTTAAATTACGGGAAATCGTGTTTCGGAATCTAAAGAGATGATAAAGTCTTGTGAGTCTTTGTGATTCGTATTGGTTTGATGTGTTTAGAATAGGATTTGAACTGAGTCGATTTTATTTGGTAGATCAATTATCTTATCCACCCTGATTGAATTTCATGTGATTGCAGAGTTGGCCCTTCCTGGTTTTCCAAAGTTTGGGTCTATATCGTTTGTTAGAACATGGTCAGTCCGAGATTATCGTTCTTGGAATTTGATAGTGTTGAGGGTTCTATAAATGGCATTGTATATTATCCAAGTTGTTATTCTAGTTTTTTGAAAGTTGTCTCCAACTCTGTATTTGCAATGATATGGAATGCTCGAATTGATTCATTTCCTCTGGAAATCATTACGAACTCAACATTTCGATTTTCTGATGTACAATTCTTTATGTCATTATCTAGTCTTTGACTTCTCTTTCTTGTTGCAGAACGTTTGTCATGCCTTCTAGGATGTGTATCAACCCAATACTTAATAAGAAAGGAATCCTGCATCACTCTGATAATGCAAGTTCAGAGGAAAGGTGAGTTCATTGAGTCTTTTTGTGTCAGTTGGTTTTTTCAGAATAAGGTGCTATGTGGTTATTGAAATGTCTATTTTAAATTATATACATTATTGAAATGTCAGTTGGTAAACATATATATATATATATAAATTATACATTTTTTATATATTTATATAAAGATATATGTTTATATTAAGAGTTAGAGAGATATTTCCTTTAGTTATTGTTGAAAATAACTAGATGATCAGAAGTGCAGGAACTTTTGAGATTAAAAGTTCCAGAGTATCTTAGAAATTGATGATGGACATGGTGAAGGTCAATTTTAAGGAGCAATATATTTTATTTCACCTGCTTTCTCACTCTTGCAATTAGAAGTTTAGTCAGTCAAAGGATCCTCGGCTCTTACCTCACTCACCATTGACTTATTGCATCAATGGTGGGATTTGTAAACCATGCATAGCAGAGTCGTTGCAGTTGTAGAGGCTGATTACCTTGATCGAAACAATATATTGAATTTATTTTAGTGCAAATATTTTTTATGACTTGTTTGTTTATTTTCTTTGGCGCAAAACATAGCTAAAGTAATTACTTCCAAAAAAATTGTGGATCGTTTCATCTTCAAAGTACACTCTAATTTTATCTGAGGATGTAATCCAATGAAGTGCTACAATGAAAATCATCAATGTGCAGTTCCCTGCAGTAGATCTGTAACAAAACCTGAGGTTGTCTCCAGCATCAATGTGGTTAGATTTTTATCTGTATATTACTTCTTACATTAAATATCCTTTGGCGTTATTTCATCCTAATTGCAACCCTGAATATAAACTGTCCCACTTGTCTAAGAAATTGAGGAATTCTTGTTGTGAAAAGCAATGTCTTTAGCATGACTTTCTTTTATAATTTTTCACTCCCAAATTACCTATCAAAAAAAAAAAAAAAAAAAATTTCATTCCCAAATAGTTAAGATTTTACTTTTTCCTGTATGATTCATTATGGTAGATCTAGTAAATTCTTTGCACTGGTAATATGGTTTATTGTAGTATTCACATTCAGAGAATGCAAACGGCTGATTTCATTTTTTATTTGAATGTGTTTTCAGGTTTCAGCTGCAGATAAAGTAAAGAAAAAAATATCAATGCTGTTCAGAGAAACTAATCTGAACGCAATACTTGCCCCTTCAACTTGGTGAAGGTGCTCCTCTTCGTGTTATCCAAGACTCCATCCTCTTGTTGGGGTATAAAACCCATCTGATAGTGATTTTGTGGCGGAAGGTGGGATCTCTGAAGGTTGACGTCGTGGAGGAGTTAAATATAATGCCCACATTCCTCCCTACTGACGTTGAAGAAATAGTCCATTCTGAGAGAAATATTTGTGGGGTTTTCTTGTATATTGTTATGGCTGACTTGTTAAATAATTATATAGTATGATTAAGAATTTGAAGAGTTATTACAGTGTTATTAAGCTGTTATTACAATGTATATTTCACTTCAATGAAATTATTTGCTTTTCAATTTGTCCTTGAAACCGTAGTCATCTTTACGTTCTCTTTCATTTCTTATATATGCATATATTTTGAGTGAATGAAAGATGAAAGTACAGCTTGAGCCTTCACGTGGACACCATTTAGGCATCGTTCTTCAGTCCTAATTTCTGTGCAATTTTGCAAGCATAGATCCAATATACAATAAACGTAATGTTACCAAAATTGACTATACAAATTTCATTGAAAAGTAAGGAAACCAGTCTGGAGCTAGCTGTTTTCATTACAGACCTTTTCATTGAAAGGTCATTACAAAGGTCACAACTTGAGAAGTACCATTACAGTTGTTGCATTAAAAAATTTCCATCTACTCCATACAACGTGCTATTTACATACTATTTATCTGAACCAAGCCAACATTCACGTTTCCCAGATTAACTTCATTTTTCATCTCATCCTCTGTTGAGATCCTGAGATTGAGCCATGGGTGTTGCAGACACTGCTGAGCAGTTGGTTGCTTCTTTGGTGCAAAATTGAGAAGGGGCAAAGAAACTCTGCAAACTCCCCAGAATCATTCTCTGAAAAAAATTTGCCCCGATCATCAAACTCTAATAGCCAAAAAAATTCTCAACTGCATGTATCAATAATAATTCAATATATATATATACAGTAGTAGTATCTTTCAATCCACTTGCCTTTTCGCCGTCAACCAATTCAAATCTAGCTAGCATATTGGTAAAGACAAATTTCATTTTACAAAGGTAAGCATACTAATATCGGGTCATTTTATTTCTCACTCCTATAACACCTGCCTAACACCATATATGCCTTCCACATCAACCTTGATTTGGGCTTTTTTTTTTTTTATATGCGTATATTAAACAGGTGTTGCACTTAAAAGAGTATAATTATAAATAGGATTTTCTGCATTTATCTTATCCTTCTACAATGTAATTAAATGCAGTGTGGCCTAATTGCAATTATTATATGCAGTTAACAGGATTATTCATTGTTAATGCATGGAATATGTACACCTGGACACACGCATACACAGATATGTATATAAAATGTATGTATAGCTTAAAGGAGTTCTACATAACATGAGTGTTGTCCATTGCAATCATTCTAGGTAATTAAATGCAGGATTATTTATCGTTCATGATTTCAACAAACATTATCTTCATATTAAAATATATACGAAAGTTGTATCACTATTTCAAACTACTTTGAATTTAGGAAGGGAGATTTTGCACAATTTTGCACTCAGTATTTTGGAGGATGACAAAGAGCAACAAGCAGAGAAAACACAAAGAGCTGGTCTACATCATAGCTTGCACTCTGTTGTCATGAGCAACACAAACTTTCTGAACCTTTTGTTATAGCATACCCCAGTACATCATAGCTTGCATACCTGAAATAATTTAACAAAAGAAAAGATGGAAATAGTTTTTTTTTTTTTTTTTTTTGAGGGAAAAAGATGGAAATAGAGGCTTGAGAAGAAACTCTCTAAGAAACCGTAGGTGGCGAGATTGGTAGTGGAGAATGTGAATAAGGAAATTATTCTGGTCCTCAACCAATACTTGAAAATAAAGAAAACCCAAATAATTTTCACAGCACGAAAAGCAAAACAGCTTGTAGTTGATTTCAACCCTTAAGATAAAAACAGAGGAGTAAACACACAGAAGTCCAGAGAGTATCAGAGTGTGGGAGAGAGGGAAGCAGAGACTTTGACAGCCTTCATCGAGATGTTTCCAGAATCAAATTGAATAAAAGAGGTCAATAAATTAGCATACCTTGGGGAAATTCGAAATCTGCGTAGTGAGGACTGGCCAAGCTGAAGTTAGGGTTTCAAAATCTGTGAAATAATTACAGAGACCTTCAAAATGTACAACCAATTCGTCTTAGTCGCAGAGACATTCAACATCTAAAACCAATAAATCAGTGGGAAAGAAATCACACTCGTAGAGGAAGGGAATTCATATAAAACCAATAAATCACAGAGAAAAAATCATAGCAAACGAAGAAATCACACAGACGACGTGCTTGGGGTCGGGGGTTTGGACTGGAAGCTTCTTTGCTTGGGAACTTCGTCTTCCGTTGGGCTGAGGTCGAAAGTGCTTGGGGTCGGGGTGTAGGTTGAAGACGAAGCCTCTGAAGTGGGGAACAGACGAAGGAACCTGGGTTTCGCACGGGTAAGGAGATTGAAGACGAATCGAAAGTGCTTCGGGTGAACAGACGAAAGGAAGGCGCCTGCGGGAAAGGAAAAAATTTTAGACGAATTTCGAATGAGAGAGGGACCATGTGATGGGGTCGAGCGGCAATTGGTGCCATGTCACGTGTGCGCCCGGCTGATGCCGCACAGTGGCGGATGCACAGATTTATTCTACAAATCATTGCGGTTCTGTAATTACTTTGGCACTCCTGGGATTCCATTCTAAAAGCCCTTAACTTGAGTCATTCCCATTTTAAATGTTTCATTTTTGGCTGGTTTGGTTGTGCAGTATGGATGAGATTAAATAAGATATTTTATTAAAAGTTGAATAAAATATTATTATAATATTATTTTTATTTTAAAATTTATTAAATTATTTATTATATTTTGTGTAAGAGTTTAGAAAAGTTGTAATAATTATATGAGATGAGATAGTTTAATTTTGTGTAATCAAATCAATCCTTATTTTATTAGATAGCTAAGTCAAGTGTGGCTCCTTCTAAACTATTCTTTAAAAAAATTCAAAATCTGTTCGTAAATCACATCATCCATTTAATTGAAACAACAAAACTTGATTTGTTAGAAAAATTTAAAATTAAAATCTCTAGCAAATTAAATTTCTCTATATCAATTAAATTGAGGGTGTGCGGCTCTTGTGTAGAATAACTGTTTTCTTTAATTCTTGGGAAATAATTTATGAAAATACAACCACATGATTCTCTGTTGTATCAATATCAAGAGACTATAGCCATCAAATTTTCCTCGGCTTGAGTCTTGAGGGCCTAGAGTTTAAGGCCAATGCAGGCCCACTTCGCCTAGAAAACCCAGTATGGATACCATTCAATTCAAAGCTGACCGAATCTGTATTACGGGCATCGGGCTAGTGTACTCCTTTGACCCAAGTTCTAAATCGACGACCCATGTGTTTACTTTTAATAAAGTACTTTTGAGCATCGGTAATTTTAAAAATAATATTATTTTTTAAGCTTTCTGTTAGTTTTTACACATCCTTTCAATAAATTTATTTTTTCCACATGATTAACAAACAGAAATTAAGTGTAAATGCTGAATACAGTTATGTATTGTCTAAGTGTTGCGTACTTTTTTTTTAAAAGAGAATATATTATTTTTTAATATAAATTTTATATTTATTTATTTTTTTCATAAAAAATATACAGCGTACGAATGCTATTTCTCCATTATATTTTGGTGAAAAACGACAGGATCGACCACAGTAAACATCTCCCGTCTAAGAGTCGTGATGGTGATGATGCTATTGCCCATGCCCAACAACAAAGTCATCTGATTGCTCGGCCCACCCCCACATCCCTCTCTGACTCTTTCTCAGATATTTTCCACTATCTTTTCAAATCAAAGAATCTTAAGCAGCACCACATTAATTGATTTATAATTAACCAAAATTTGCGATTTTAAACGGGTTGATTAGATTCCAATTCCACCTGGTGCAGTTATTCTTCTGTTAAACGGATTGTCCGTGCATGCATATGAACTCTAAAGCATATTTCCATTCTCAAATCAAATTAAATTTTACATAAGATCGATTTGGTCAAAGTTAGACTTGGGTTCCATTGACAGGCTAAATCGATGCCGCACATTACAATAAAGAAAAATGATATTTGCAGTCTTGTAGCATATAAATTATGCACACATCCTTTACAAAAAATTAATAAATCTAAAATACACATAAAAAAATTTTATTTTATTTTTTAATAATGAACCGTATTTATAAAAAAAAAAAAAAATTATACAAAACTTGCACATCAAAATCAATATGTAGCATTATGCTTATTAGATTAGATGCGCGTGCTAAGATGTGCACCCACCTGGAAAGAACACGGCATACCTCCTCCTAAATAACACTTGTCAACCAAGTCAGGTAACTCATCAAAGTAAGTCTGAGGCTGCGTTTGGATGCTAAACTCATCTCAACTTATCATTACACCTTTTTCAAATCTCAATACAAAATATAATAAACAATTTAACTTTTTCAAATTCTAAAATAACTTTAATATTAAAAAATAATATTCTAACAATATTTTATTATCTCAACTCAACTCAACTCAACTCACTTCAACATCCAAACTCACCCTGAATGTCTGTACCATACGCAATCCAAAACGGCGAGGCGAGGAGTTTTTGTGTAAATATACAAGTGATTTGTCAAGTTGGAAAGAGATGGTCAAAACTTCTGGCTATATACACTGTCATTGAATATTGATGCAGTCCTTTAATTTCCAACGGAATCAATACTATTTTTTTTTTTTTTTAAAGAAACAAAAAAAAGTCTAATGTGAAGCGATTATTCGTAATAAAGTAAGAGGAACAAGGGTTGACAAATTGATCCAACGTGAACTTTACTACTCTCTTTCACGCTGCCCATGTGATCTTTTTCTCCTTGTTTAAGATAGGCACGAAGCATGCGTCGTTTAGAACAATTCTTTTTTCTTTTTTTTTTTTTAAATATTATAATGTGAAAGGATTTTACTATATAACTTCTTATTACTTATCTATACTCTATATTTTATATTTTTTAATATATTTTTTAAATATTTCAAATTTTTTATTTACTATTTATATAAAAAAAATTTGATAAAAAAATAAAAAAAAATAGATTGTAAAGTGTAAGTAAATAGTAAAGATTTTTTGAATGTGAAAATACAGCCATAAGTTTCTCGATTAAAGTTCCAGTACGGTTTGAGCCTCTAGGGCCGGGAGTTTAAGGCCGATCCCGCTTTTGTAGATGCAAGCCTGCTGCAGACCATTGAGGGTATTGTACGTACCTACCTACCTGGTCAAGGCTGGCTCAGAGACCAGCATTCAATGGGGAAAACAAAATTTACCAGTCAAGAATTTTATGAAATTACCGTCAAGTCAATGTATAAGAAGCATAGTTTTTACTTTCTATACTCTAGCCTTTTCCTAAACTTGTATGGTCCACAGGGACATCCACCAGAAAAATCAACTTTACTATTGGTGGGGGACATGTTTGGAGTTGAAATATTGACTTTCAACCCAATAATGAAGACTCGTCAATAGATTAAAAACAACCATTTGTGTTGTCCACAGACCACCACTCATTTTTTAATATCAACTATCAAACCCCATTCCTCTCCCCTTCCCAAAATTTCAGTCCCTATTATTAATTAAATTCTGGATTTTGGTCAAACTACGCCTTCCCCTAATCATAGCACGTTACGTACATGATTGTGATTCATATAAATCACTTGACCAATCAGTAGTCTCCACCTCATCCAATTCTCCAATCTTTAAAAGTCGTGATGATGAGGATGACGATGCTGCCATGGCCCATCTCCAACTACAGAGCTATCTGATTGCTCGGCCCACTCTCCAACAAACCCACCTCCCCTCCCATCACGCCTCTTTGACTCTTTCCCATTTGTGTTCCCCATCTTTTCTAATCCATAGTGGAACATTAAGAAGCATAACCACATTAATTAATTAATTAATAATTGACGATCTAAGTCGGTAATCAATTGATAAATAAATAAATTAAAGAGATTGATGAGATTCCATTTCCACACCCACTGAAGTTATATTGTTTAAAAGTACAGCAACGACAAAATTAAAAAGGCAAAAAAAAAACGAATCAATTTACAATCCAGCCCTCCCACTACCTCGAAATTACGAAAGTCTACGTCGCTTTACTGCCTGCTTTTTATTTTCTTTTTCCTCACGTTGACTCGAAGACCAACCCCACACCTACACCGGCACCCACGTTCTCCTGCACCCCGGGTGCACCAGTGTGACGGTGCTCCCCCTCGTAGGTTACGATCAGCATCGTCGGATCGTCCGGAGCTCTCTCCACGTGTTTCCTCGCCGGGCAGCCCCTTACCGTGCTACACTTGTAATATCCACTGAAACAAACAAATTGGAGCTAAAAAGTGTTAAAAAGATTGGTTCGTAGAAGAATCAACGGTCAGGTTCGAGAGTATACAGTTCTTACCGTGGGTAAGGCGATCCCTTGATCGGTTTCTGACCGTATTTTCTCCAAGAGTATTCATCTGGTGGAATATCGGCGATTTTTGAACTTATTGCCGGGACTCTGATTGTTTTCTTCACCCGATTTTTCCTGAAAGTATTTAATAAAAAAAATTATATATAAAAACTAGAGGCTAAATTCTGCTTAAAATAGCGACGTAAAGGACAAAACTGTGTCGTTTACGACGTTCAAACGTCCGGCACTGGTTTTTCTTTTCCTAAAAATATCCGCCCCTAAAGAATAGTGAGTGTCACCGCGTGCTGTGCACAGCGGAGGAATAGATTCACTGTTTACGAAACAGCTCGTTGACGGTTGACCCTGATCTAGGACTTTCCAGTTCAACAAACATATAACTCGAGCGATTCAACTCAATCTCAACCGAGTTGTTTAAATTTCTAATAAAAATTAAGGCCGTTTTTACAATGCTGATAATAATATTTAAAAAATATTTTATAATATTTTATTTAAATTTTAACTTTTTATCTCATTCGTAAAAACAACGCAAAGAGAAATGCAGTTTCACAATCAAAAGTTTTACTGAAGATCGACCAGTAAGAGTTACAGAGTAAACTCGGTTCACTCGCCCAGCTAATTAGCTAAATCAGCGTCATGTGTCTAGTGAAAACGCTGAACCACTAAGGTTATGCTAAGATGCGCAGATGGTGAGGAACACGGCGTACCTTCTCTTAGAGCAGTGGCACTTGCTACCGGAGCCGGATAACTTGCCGGAGAGATTGTCGGAGTGCTCGTGGCACCTCTTTTTGTACGGAGCCATCGAAAGCGGCGGCTTTCCACCGGAAACTGCCGGCGCAGGAGCTACTAAGATCGAGGACCCTAGCTTCCCGTTCGAGACGCTGCCGTCTCCTGTGATTGCCGAAGACATGAACGACGAGCTCGACGACACGCTGAAGGTCTCCTTCGTGAACTCGAGCTCGGTGGCCTTAGAGCTTGAGGAAAAACCATTAGGTTTCGTGAAGTCAAGTGTCACAGTCTGAGGCTGAGAGGGAACGAAGTTCGGCTGAGAAAGGATCTGAGCCTGATGTAAGGCCACCGGAGTTACGATCGGCGCCGGAGGCAAGGTGGGCTTAGAAGTGATCGGAGTGGGAGCTAGAGTGAGGGTCTGTGAGTGAGGGACAAAGATAGAGGCAGACGAGGATGAGGACGAAGGGGAAGAGGAGGAGTGAACAGGTCCGCGTCTGAACCGGGCGTGACCGGTCCGGTTCAGGAGACAAATGACTTTTTTGAACTTGGAAACGGTGCGGTCCGTCATATCGGTACAGTCGGAGTGATTTGGCTGGTGAGACAAGAGGCGGATCAGGTGCTCCATGCTCTTGATGCCTTGAGACGCAGCTTCTTGAATAGCCGTCTGGTCGTCCATTGACTTGGGGAAGTGCAAGAGCTCCACGGACATTTCTCAGGCTCTATATATGGAGCAAGATAAAAGAGATAAAGAAGGAGAAGCTTTTCAGGGAGAGAAAAATACGAGAAACTCAACTAGTCATTGAAGTCTGAAGCGGAAGAAGACGAACGGGAAGTTTGAGAGGAAGAGTGGAATAGAGAGAGAGAGAGAGATGGTGGGGGATATAAGGGTGGGGAAGGGGGGTGACCGGATGACCTGGGTAAGAAGTGGGAGGTGGAAGTCAAAGTGGGTACGTGATCTGAGGGCTAAGATGGGTTTGAAGATTTCAATGGAAGGTAAGAGAAAAAAAAAAACAGAAGTTGGACTGTAAAAGAGGTGCGTGGTGGGTCCCTAGGTTTGAAACTTTGAATAGATATTAAGGAAGCAATAAAGAGAGGACTAGTTGGGTTTTGGTCTAACAAGTTGATAAATCGCTCTTCCAACTTTTCGCGGAGAGAGAAAAGTAGAGGTTGACGCGTCTAGAAGAACTTAAGCTATAAGCTTAATAAATTTATTTCTTTAATTGAAAATTTCTGTCCTTAGTTTTACCATTTTTTTTGGTATTTTTATTTGCTTTTAACCATTTTTAAGTCAATCCATAATTATCTACTTTCGATTTTTTATAATCAGTTAATACAATAGAGTCATTTTATTTTTGTTTTTTATAAAATATAAAATAATAATATACTCTTGCCTCCGCTGCAGCAAAATCATGGATCCAACGATTAATTAATAATTATCCTGTGAGCCTATTTAATTGTTAATTTGTCGTTTATAGTAAAACGAGGTACGTTACCTAAATTATGAAGAAGTATAAGTTCGCTTGGGAGTTTTACAACTTGACAGGTGGAATCGAGCGAGTTATTTTTAAAATAATAATAAATTAAAAGTTATATGCTTAATTCATCAAGGCGATAATCCCACTAGAGTGAGAAAGCTGACCAAAAGTGGGGATCACGTGGTGTTATTTGTTTTCTTTAATCGGCAAACTGTTGACCAGCCCTTTTTTTTTGTTTATTTAATTTAATTTTTTTACATAAAAACTGAATTTTGCCGGTATCTCTGATTTTCAACCGTCTGATTCCCCCGATGTAATCTACGGTCACAATTGAAATAGATAGTTGACCATGGCCGTGTTAATTATCGACAACCCCGAAGTGGTACAATTTGTTTCCGCCACGTGACATGAAATCTTTAATACTGGTTTTAGATAGGAATATGAGATAAGAAATAAAATGATATAGTCTTAGATGAGTTGAATAAAATATTATTATAATAATATTATTATTTTAATATTTAAAAATTTTAAATTATTTATTATATTTTATATGATAATTTAAAAAAATTATAATAATAAGATGAATGAAAAATATTTCTATATCTCAACAAGGTCTTAATCATTTATGACAATTACTTTGAACTTCGAACCAGCTGAGAAATACATCTCCCTTCCATTTGCCAATATATGGTAAAATATGGTATATTTTTTATTATTTGACTTGGTGAAGTTTGGATAGTGAATTGAGATGAGATGAGTTTAGATAAAAGTTAAATAAATATTATTAGAATATTATTTTTTAATATTTTTATTATTTTATGATTTGAAAATGTTGAATTTTTTTTTTGTAAAATAATTTAAAAAAATTACAATGATTAGATTAGATGAAATAAGATGAGTTAAGATTAACTTTAAATACAAACGAGCCTTAAAGTTTTCTTGTTATCAGTTTAGTATGTTAGTATATAATTTATTATGACATCTATTATAATTACATAAATACTCTATATCTTAAATAAAAATATTATTCCCACTAAATAAGTTCTATTCTATTTAAATATGTTTGCGTTACACATATTATTTTTATCATTATTTTTTCAATATTTGACTATTTAAATTAATTGGCCAATCAAATAAAAGCTTAGTAAACAAGTTGGAGTGTATATGAAAAAAATAAATAGACAAAATATACTGCAAACTTGTGATTTTTCTTCTTCAAAGTCCATTCATATCCATTCCAAAACATTATTGTTGAGTGTTTATTAGTTGCTATGATGTTTAAGATATGAAAAGGGATCTCTTCCATCTAGGTATGTGTTCATTACTACCATGAACCATGTCTAAGCCAATTGGATATCCTTAGATCCATATGCTATCATTAGGGGTCACACTCCACCAAAATAAGCTATAATTGAGAGAGAATAAAGAATATCATAAAATGTCACTAGGCATGTCAAAACATTAGTTTGGTTTTGTGGGATGTGAGTGCGCGTCAGAGCTATTTCATCATGATTTTAAAAAATCCTAATTGGGGAAATAAATATATAATCCGATTTTTTTTTTAACTTTTATTGAATTATATAAAATTAAACTATTTCATTTTATCTCATCTTATATAATTTTTATAATTTTTTAAAATTTTAATACGAAATATAATAAATAATTTAACTTTTTTAAATATCAAAACAAAAAAAATATTTTAACAATATTTTATTCAACTTTAAATAAAAGATTTTCATCTTATAAATTAATTATTCAATTTGCACATTTAATTATCAATTAAGTCAATTTGAACGTTCAATCATCGTCAGGTCGCGACAGATTATTTTAATAGTGTATTGATATTTGATACACGCTTGGATTTGATTCCTTGCTTGGAATATTTTTCACAAGTAGAATCGAAGGAGAAGGATGTTTCAATAAATTTATGTCTTCTCTCTCTGACAAAGTCAACTGATACTACCACATAAATTTTTTCCTCTCGAGAACGAGACCATCACATTATCATACAGCAAAATTGATCTTGACCTAACCCCTAGGAAGGATTGTATAAAAGAGATCATCATCTAGAAATCTCCCAAATTATAAGCCTCTCCCATTTGCATATAATTTATAAAAAATAATTTCTTCCTTTAAAATTAAATTGTAAAAAGTGTTATAAAAAATATTAAAAAATAATATTTTAATAATATTTTATTATACTATTTACAACTATTTCAACTGAATCCAAACGGATTTGGATTAAGATATTTTAAAAAATTAAATAAATAAATAATTTATTTTTAACGAGAAACAAATTTTCAAAAAAAAAAAAACTTACACAGTCACGAAGCACAATGCCACAAACTTTTTAAAGATCACTGCATGCCTTTTTCTCATAATCAACCATGATTAGTGATTACCTTCTTTAACAATCTTAATAATGGAACCCATATTGGTTGACTTCGCTCGTAATAATGGAACATTTTAATGGAAAACAACATTATTGAAGACTCAGTGGAAATCTTATTAAATACTGCTAAGCAACATTCCAGCCGATCCGGTTGGGGATTTGATTCCTCGTTACAGATAATTTGTCCCATAAAACTATTATCATAGTCATGTCTTGAACGGATCTTAATTTATCACGAGACATTATTAATATTACATTTTTCTGGTCGGGAAATTATTATATTTCATATCACGTAAAATTATCCACACGAATCCATACATTTAGATCACATAATGATTATGTTGTTCGCAACTTACCAAAAAGTGTAATACAATTAAGCCTCGCGCATTCATTTTAGAATAAATTGAATTCACAATTAAAAAAATAATTATTTTATGTGAATTTTAAATTTATTAATTTTTTTAAAAGAAATATAGGAGACTTGTACATCATATAATTATAAATATCATTTATCTAATATAAATCTATAGGTTTGAACTTTGAAGAGTTATTTTAGAAAGAGAAATGATATTTACAGTTATATAAGACTCACATAAAAAAATTAATTTTTTAATAGTAGACTCCATACCTTTTTTAAAAGAGTGTACGGCGTTTATGCAATTCATGACTGTATGTAACATTACTAAAACCCAAGCTAAATTATTATTATTTTAAATAAAGCATGCAATAACAGATCAGAATCCCAAGTATATCTTATAATTAATGAATATAATATGATATGGTTATCTATTATTAAATATACATTATGATAGACTTTGACCCATAGGATTCCTGATTTGAGTAACATCCACGTGCTACGCAATAGGAATCTTGCTTTGGACTTTTTTTTGCCAGTTGCCATAAAAAAGATGCCCCGCATTTCTTTAATCGATTGATTGAACTACTGTTAGGGCCGGGGAATACAGCTTTTCTCGGTGGTTAGAGGAATAAATAATAAGAATAATATATATATTTATTTATTTATATTCGATATCGAAGTCAATATTTGTGGGCTTCCTCTTTCATCGGAAATTAAGAAGAAAGCAGAATATCGACGACTTGTTTACAGAGGATGTATGATCGCAATGACTAATTACTTAGACCGTTTCAACTTTGAATTTAAGAGAAAAGCCATGCATAAGGGCTGTGTGCATTTTCTTACGTTATATTATAAATTAAAGAATAAATCAATCAACCTAACTTACACAAGAATGTTGAAATTTAATGCCAAAATAGCTCTGAGTTATAAATAACAATACAGTTCGTATTAGATAGGGGTGCCAAAGCGAGACCAATATCAAAAGCATGATGAAAATGTTTTCTTTTTTAAAGATTAATAAAGATTAAGATGCTATGTGGATAGTGGGTTGAAATGAAAGTTGAATTATTATTATTATTATTTTAAAATTTGAAAAAGTCGAATTATTTATTATATTTTATATGAGAATTTAAAAAATATATTTTAATGAGATGAGATTAAATGAAATATTTTTTGTATTCAAATGAGACCTTAAGTGGTATATCATTGTTTTTTAGTCACAACGTAACAATCAAAAGAAAGTATAAGGTCGATAGGAGTTTATATTTTGAATAATGCTACTTTACCCTCTCATTTTACCTATTCATTTTGACCTACAATGTATTGATCGATTCACAAATGTAATTGATCATAGTATGCAATAAAGATATTTTTTTTATAAAAAGTAATATATTTCTCTATATTAAAGTAATGCAAGATCTCATTCACCAAGTCGGTTCAAAATATTTTTCATATAGAGTAATGATATACCTATAACTTCGTTACAACTCATTTTTAAACAACCAATAAAAATGTCACTCAATTAAAAATAAATTTTAATATTACAAAATTACTCTTTATTTCATATAGAGTTGTAAAAAATACGTGATAATATGCTGGTTTATTAAAAACTTTGATAAGGGCCACTAAAGTCGAAGATCCATTCTCTCTGAGCCGTGATTAGAGGCCCGTTAAATATAAACACCGGGCCGACTAGGCCCAAACACTGTGCGGGCTCGAGCCCACAAGGGTCTCCTCTGTTGCTTACTTGCTACGGAAGTATGTATAGCTGGCATCTGCAACACATACGGGATCGGACGGTGGCGCGAAACCGTTTGCTTTGGGCCTATTTCGACATTTTACCTAACGAGCCCACAGAGAAAACGAAGGTCGCGTTAGATCTAAAAGAGAAACAAGCTAAAGAAAGAGACTATCACACATTCGGGCTTGGTTTATTTTTTAAACGGAAGCAATCGGCACCAAACGGGAACCCCACCGTAATCAAGACGACAACGTCGAATAGATCGACCCGAAAGGAATCGAGGTGCGCTTTCATTTCGTTTAGTGAATCACACTGTTTTCGTTTCATTTATTTTCCCTTTTCTTGGTTTTGTTTTGAATTTTCGTTTGGGGACGTCTGTGATTAGGGTCCGATAATTTGAGTTTTAGATGGTAGAAAGTTGGAATCAGGTCTTTCTATGTTCTGTTTGGTCGCTGAGAAAATGCAACAAAATGGGATTTTGAATCTTAGGTATTCGTAAAGCTTCGGATTTACTTACTCTAGGTGAGTGTCTCATTTTCTGAAAAGGACAGGAAAGCTGGAGTTTATTGAATTTTGTTGTACCCTATGTGCGAACATATGCGAACAAATTCTCAATTCAGTAAATATTATCTATTCATTCAGTTTTGATTATTTATTTATTTATTTTTCATTTTTGGCTGGTCATGGTATCGAGGCAGTTTCTCTAATGGTGATTGAGCCTTGTCGGTGGGTGTGATTTGTGTGGAGTCTCAGCGGCAACCAAGAACAGAGCCGATCGGATGGACAAGAACAAGAGCCGTACCGATTTGCTCGCTGCCGGACGGAAAAAGGTCCTTATCTATCATTATCATAGTTTAGAATTTCCAGATTTGAAACTTCTGTTAATTGGTACTTCCTGTTTGGTTGCGGAGTAACTTTGGAACTTAAAAGAAATAGGTTCTAATCAACGTTCTGTGATGTTGAGTTCCTCTTGAAATAATACTTAAAACTTTGGGTTCAAATTCAATAACTGTGAGTGGACAAGCAAGCTGGTTGCTTTTTTTGCGGAACTAGAGCAGAAGAAGATTGAGTTTTCACTTCCTGGTTTCTATCCTTTTCTTTTGGTATACAAGCAAGGGGATAGAGAAGGTTTTCTTGATGATATGATGTTTGGTGCTAGACATTGGTTCTTGAATCGTTGTTTGGCTGTTTATGCTCATTTCCTAAGAGTGCGAATTTATGTTTGTTTCCTTTTTTATTTTTTGTCACCAGCTTCAACAATTTCGTCAGAAAAAGGAAATTAAAAGCAGTGCTAGCCATGGAAAATCCTCAAAAAAATATGATAAAGCTGAGCAAGCTGATGACGATACATTTTCCACTACTCTTATTCCAGCAGTGCCGCCTGAGGTTACTGAAAAGGAAACTACTCATACCGATTCACATACGGAGATCTCCGATTCACCAGTATCGCTCTCAATGGGGGCTGGCGAGCCTGATTCGTCCTCAAATCAGCTGAGGGAAGATCAGGTAACAGATATAGGTTGTGCTCTCCTTCTCTTGATACTTCTTGTAGTGCAAATTTTGTCTCATCTGAGAAATACGTTTGGCTGGTTAGTAACAATGATGCATGAATTTGATGTATAATCATATTCACTCATTTGTTGCTGGGTAGGGGCAATGCAGGAAGCTGATGGTTTGGACTCAAAGCAATCTGATCGAAACAGTGAAATAGAGCTTGAAGGAGACCAGCAGCTTCCTTTCTCTGAACTTGGCAAAAGCACTGAAGCTCTTTCAACGATAGTTTCACTAAAGACTAGCATGGATGAGGTATCCCACGAACCAGAGCAATCTGGTGAGTCAGGAGATGTATCTGCATATAATGGTGCGACCTTGTCGGATGGGTTTTCAGCTTCTGTTTTGACTTTAAATGAGGTAGATGGGATCTCATCTGCTAATCTTGCCATGACAAATGAGCAGAGAGAAGAAATAGTGCCTGGATCGTATTACGAAGAAAACTTGGTCATGCCTTTTCCACCTGGGGATGATGGAAGAGGCAGAGAAGAAAAGAGTCGTGCCGTTTTCGACAGTAGGACAATTGCAGAGGGGTACAATCGGCAATATTTGTCTGATGAATCTTTTGTTCCTGAAGGTAAAAGCGAAACAGAGCTTAAAGTAGACCAGCAGATTCCTCTGTCTGAGCCTGGCATAAATGCTGAAGCTCTTCCATGGATAGATTCAGTAAATAATATTGTGGAGGAGGCATCCCATGAAGCAGAACAAACTGGTGAATCAGGAGAAGTTTCTGCATCTGATGTTGCGACCTTGTCAGATGGGATTTCAGCTTCTGTTTTGGCTTTAAATATGGCAGATGGGATCTCAACTGGTAATCCTGCCATCCAAAATGAGCAAAGAGAACAAATATCGTCAGGTTCATCTTGTGAAGAAAACTTGGTCAAGCTTTTCCAGTCTGATGGCCTTGGAGAAGGCAGGGAAGAAAATACTCATTTTGTTTCTGAGAATGGGACAGCCACAGATGGTTACAATCGACAATATATGCCTAAAGAATCTTCTATAGCTGAGGCTAAAAGCCCTGAAAGACCTCTTGAAGCTAAATGTTACGCTGAAGGACAGACTGTGTCTCCTGTTGCAGATGTGAGTGCAATCAGTCTCATGCAGCTCATGGAAGTGATAAGGGGGCTCAGTGAAGAAGAGTTTAGGTTTTTGCTCAATTCAAGAGAATCTGTTTCTAATGCAGAGTTGGGGACTGGTTTTGGGGCTTTTGCAAAACATGGCTTTACAGAATTATTGCAGAGACTCAGTGAAGAACTAATTCTCACACATTTTACAAAAGATATATTTCACTTGCAACTTGCTGAACACTCGGAGCTAGAGATGGAGTTAGAGCACCAGCACCATCAGCTGGTTGATGAAATATCTGTGCTTAATGCTTCACTCAAGGAAGCTCATGAGAGTAATCTATTCCTTGCTGAAGAGCATGTTCAGTGCAGATCTGAACTCCAGACTGTTACTAGCAGGTGGGAGGAGCTCGAAGATCAATTTCGTATAGCGAAGGCAGAAGTTGAGGAATTTTCTTCTAGAGCACGCAACTTGCAGAGTAGATTGGAAAGGTCAGAAAGGGATTTGTTGAGCCTGTCAACAGAGTTGGATGGCTGCAAGATTTTGATAGCAGATTTACAGGTGGAAAACAAGAAATTAGATGGGACCATTGCTTCTATGACTGAAGAGAGACAGAAACTTGTGGAGGAGAGGGTGCTTTTACTCAATGAGAATGAGAATCTGTCAAAAGAATTAGCTGATGGCAAGAGTTTGGTGGCAGCTTTACAGGTTGAAAATTCCAACTTAAGTGGGAGTCTGTCTTCAGTGACACAGGAGAGAACGAAGCTTGAAGAGGAAAAGGGGCATCTTTTCCATGCTAATGAGAAACTCTCTCTAGAATTGGCCGACCGTAAAGGTTTGGTGGCAGCTTTGCAGGTAGAAAACACAAGCTTAAACGGGAGTCTTGCTTTGGTAACAGAGCAAAGAAGCAGGCTTGAAGCGGACAAGGAGCATCTTAATCTTGAGAGCGAGAAGTTTACTTCCAAACTTTTTGTTCTTCAAGACCAGTTTTCTACTGAACACGCCGAGCGGATGAAGGTTGAAAGCAGCCTGAAGGAAATGACAATGCGCCTTGAACAACTCACTGAGGAAAACATTCTACTTCAGAGCAGTCTGGAGGTATTCAAAGCTAAAGTAAGAGAGATAGATGGCCAGCAAAGCCCAATACCTTGCCAAGCTGGTGAAGCTGGGAATGAATTCAGTCAGGAAATACGAAGTAGGGGCCATGAAAGTGTGACAGATTATGAAGATTCTCACCAGACTACAGGGAAGCAAGATGTTGAAGTTTATTCTCCTGTGTTGGAGAAGCCCTTATCCGATGGCCTTGCAGTAGAACCACCAATCCCGCTGCCTGAACAAGAAGTCTTTGACAACTCTTATGGGTTTGTTACCTTGAAGGGACACTTGGAGGGGGTGGAGAAAATATTGCAGAAACTTGAAAAAGCAATAGAAGGGGCACATTTTCATTCCACTTCTTTTAGCCGGAAAGTTGCTGCACCGGGGATATCAAAACTGATTCAAGCCTTTGAGTCAAAGGTGCATGTTGATGAACAAGAGGAAGAGGAAAGGGATCCTACTGAAAATCAATCACCAGCAGATCCATTCATGGTAACAAAAGAGCTAGCTGGAAATTTGAGAGCATTGATAAAGCAGTTGGGAATGGATGCTGAGAATGCCAGTGTACTCTTCACAGGGGAGCGAGATGGTAGGAAAATAGCTGATGCCACATTCAGGGAACTCATGGCTGAACATGAAGCTCTGAAGGAACATAGTAACAATTTGGAAGCAGCCAACATTGAGCTTGAGGTTCTATTTGAAGCTTTAAAGCAACATATTTGCGAGGTTAAAGCGAAGGATGGTGAACTTGAAGTTCTCTTTGAATCCTTAAAGCTGCAAGGCATTAATCTCAAAGCAGAAAACCGAGAGCTTGGTGAAAAGCTTTGTGGGTATCAATCAAGAATTAGTGACTTGCAGAGTCGTTTGGATGATTTACAGCATGGTTCAAATGAGATGGCTTCTTCCATCAGCAATCAGTTGGAGAATATGCAGAAAGAAATGGCTGAGAGGGTGTTGTTACTTGAAGATTGGAATTCTACAGTGGCAGAAATCCTTGAAGCTGTTGGGAAGCTTGATGAATCAGTTGGGGAAGTTTTAACCTCGACTATCTCAATTGGCACTCAGGATGGCGTGAACGTCAGTAGCCGTGTTGCTGCTTCTGTTAGTGCTGCTACCAAAGTGATTGAGGCTCTGCAGGGGAAACTCCAAGCTGCTCAGACCGACCATGAAAAAATCTGTACCTTACACAAACATGTGAATGAGAAATTTGATGATTTGCATGGAAAGAATGAATTGGCTATTAGTATATTGCATAAGATGCATGGCAGAGTGAGGCAACTTGTGATCAGTTCCTGTGGATCTGTGGATGAAAGTGAGAAAAACATACAAATTGAGAAACTGCTTGATCCTTTAGATTATAGTGAATATGAGATGCTGTTGGAACAACTGGATGATTTTTTAGAGGAAAAGCTGCAGCTCAGAAGTGTTAACAATAAACTCACAGCAGAGTTAATTCGTAGAGAAAGAGAGTTTGAGGAAATGAGCAGAAGATGCCTTGATGCATATACTGTCCATAAGTTAGTAGATGATGTGGAAAGTGTGCTAAAACTGGGTGAAGATGGGATTAACTTGGATAAAACTCATGCTTCTCATTTGGAGTCGGTGGTGTCTCTTCTTGTTCAGAAATTTAAGGTGCTTGATGCGCAGGTTGGCTTGTCTAGAGAAGAGTTTGGGTCCAAGATGATTGAACTGACTGAATTGCAGGATAAGATACATCAGTTAGAATCGTTGTGCTTTGAGCACGAAAATGAGATCTTTATTCTTAAGGACAGTTTACACCTCGCAGAGGAAACCCTCATTGCTGCACGCTCTGAATTACGGGAGAAAAGAAGTGAACTTGAACAGACAGAGCAGCGAGTATCTTCTATTAGAGAGAAACTTGGCATCGCTGTTGCCAAGGGCAAAGGCTTGGTTGTGCAACGTGATGGTCTCAAACAGTCCCTGGCTGATACTTCTAGTCAACTGGAGAGATGCTTGCATGAGCTACAGTTGAAAGACTCTAGGATTCAAGAAGTTGAAACAAAACTTAAGACCTACTCAGAGGCTGGTGAACGTGTGGAAGCTCTGGAATCTGAGCTGTCATACATTCGCAACTCAGCCACTGCATTACGAGAATCGTTCCTTCATAAAGATTCTGTCCTGCAGAGAATAGAAGAGATTTTAGAAGATCTAGATCTGCCAGAGCATTTTCATTCTAGAGATATAATTGAAAAGATTGATTGGTTGGCAAGGTCAACTACTGGAAACTCAGTGCCTCTGACTGATTGGGACCAGAAAAGTTCTGCTGGAGGAGGTTCATATTCTGATGCAGCTTTTGCTGCTTTGGATGCTTGGAAAGATGATGTACAGCCAAGCTCAAATTCAGAGGACGATATGAGAAGAAAATTTGAGGAGCTTCAAAATAGGTTATATGGGTTGGCTGAACAAAATGAAATGCTTGAACAATCTTTAATGGAAAGGAACGATTTAGTGCAGAGATTGGAAGAACTTTTGGACAGGATTGATATGCCTTCGCAGTTCCGGTCTGTGGAACCGGAGGATAGGATTGAGTGGTTAGGAAAAGCACTATCGGAGGCTCAACACGATAGAAACTCTCTCCTGCAGAAGATTGATAATTTTGAAAACTATTGTGGATCACTAAGTGCTGATTTGGAAGAGTCACAAAGGAGAGTGTCTGAACTCGAGGCAGACCTCCAAGCAGTTAGTCGAGAGAGAGGGGACCTCTCAGAAAGATTGGAGATTTTGACTCATGAACATGAAAAACTTTCAGCAAGGATGGTTGAATTCAAACTTGAGAAAGAAAAGCTGCAGAATGAAGTTACTGGTTTGAGTGAGAAATTAGTTGAGAGGCTCGGGAATGAGGAGAAGATTGTCATCATTGAAGGCAAAATCAAAAGATTGCAGGATTTGGCTAGCGATGCATTGCAACAATCTGGAACCATAGATCTGGTTTCTGGAAGTGATAGTATTCATTGCCTGGAAGAGTTGCTGAGGAAGCTTATAGAGAATTATGCAATTCTTTCTTCAAAGAATCCTGTCATTGGGGATGCGGCTGACAGACACCATGCTGAAAATGTTGATGCTATTGCTGAAGTGAGAAGTATAGATACGCTTGATTCCAGGGAACAGGATATGGCTCTTCTGAAAACAGAACTAGAGGAGGCTATGCGTGAGTTGATGCAGGTGAGGGAGGAGAGAGATAGATATCTGGAGAAGCAGCAATCTTTGTTTTGTGAAGTAGAAGCTCTCAATATAAAAAGGGAGGAGTTGGAAAAGCTACTCAGTCAGGAGGAGCAGAAGTCAGCTTCTGTGAGAGAGAAATTTAACGTTGCAGTTAGAAAAGGGAAGTCACTAGTGCAGCAGAGGGATGGTCTGAAGCAAATAATTGATGAGAAGAATGCTGAGGTGGAAAATTTGAAATCTGAGATTACCTACAGGGAAAATTCTCTTGCAGAGTATGAGCAGAAGTTCAAAAAGTTGTCTGCTTATCCAGAAAGAGTAGAAGCCCTAGAATCTGAGTGTTTGTTGTTGAGAAATCGTCTCACAGAAACTGAACATTACTTGCAGGAGAAAGGACGCATATTGAGCATGGCTTTGAATGCTTTAAATAACATTGATGTTGATGGTGAATTCAACAGCGGTGACCCAATTGAGAGGTTGGAACAACTTGGGAAACTATTCTCCAATTTACGCACTGCTGTGGCTTCTTCAGAGCAGGAGATGAGGAAATCTAAAAAAGCAGCAGAGCTGCTCCTTGCAGAGTTGAATGAGGTGCAAGAGAGAAATGATGTTCTCCAGGAGGAGCTGGCAACAGCTGCCAAAGAAGTTGTTGAACTTACTAAGGAAAGGGATTTGGCTGAGGCTGCCAAACTTGAAGCTAATTCACGGCTTGAAAGTTTATCTACTGTTCGTTCTGAGGAAAGAAAGAACCAATTATCTGAATTTATGGGAATAAAATCTGGTCTGAATCAACTCAGGAAGGGATTTCATGATGTTAATAACTTACTAGCTGATGTTTTCTCCAAGGACTTGGAATTTTTGCACAATCTGGAGGCTGGCATTGATTCATGTCTGAAAACAAAAAACGTTGAGCAAGTTGTTGTGCCTTTGTTCTGTGGGTCTGATGGCTTTATAACTGGCGATTCAGATAGCAAGGTATTGTTCATGCTTATCTATTTGTTTGTGTATTTTTGCACACATTTATCTATGAATGACCATGTTGCTTTAATATTCGGAATCTTATCTTTGTTTTATCTCCCACAGATTCTAATGTAAAACCTCTGAGATGCATCCAAGAACCAATTTTATTCGATATTGGCTATCAAAGTTCTTTTTTTTCCTTTTTCTTTTTCTTTTTTTTCTTTTTTTTTTTTAAAATTCAATTTGTTGAGATTTTTGTCGTCTTATTTACATTTGTGCACAAGTGCTCTTAAGTCACCAGTAGACTTGTCCCCTTGTTGGCCATTTGCAAAGAACACGTGTAATTGAGTTCTGAAGTAAGCTTCATGTTTTCATGCCCAAATATTTTGAGGGGGTGTCTAACAGTCGTTTGATATGTGAGATAAAGCTAGGGGTAAAAAAGAAGTGATTTATTTTTCGCCATAAAATAGTTATTTGCCAAACCCTACAATGTTGTTGATTGTTTCTTGCAAAAGCTGGAACCTCCTTGTTTTTTATTTAGAGTAATAACTCCTGAGCCACTTATTATATTTCAAAATTTGAGGCCTTGTATAGGCAGTTATGTAAAGGGTTTTGAAACCTACAGATAAAAATGATTGAAAATCGTACTTTATACAGTAATATTCTGTACAGAAAAAGAAACCACCCTTGTCTCAAAGATTATATACTTTACTGTTTCATTTTTGTAAAAGAAAATTGAAGTACTCCTAACAAGTCTAGATATTTTTAGATTACTTATGTGCAATTGATTTCTTCGCTCCCTTAAATTAAGAAAGCAAACCTCTAGGGTTTGTCTTAATGGCAATACACATTTAACTTGCAGGCTCTGTACTTGTTCCACCTACACGGATGTACATTTTGTCTGTCTTTGCTTCAAGTCATTTGTGATAATTTATACAAAAAATCTTCACAACCTCCTACTATTCACCCACATTCCACACTCCATATTTTTTTTTTAATTTTTTTAATTTTGTTATTTTATCAAATATTTTTTATATGAATAGTGAATAGAAAATTTGAAATAACTTAAAAAGAATAAAATCAACAAAAAATTTAAAAAATATATTTAAAAATTTAAAAATTTAAAAAAATATGGAGTGTGGAGTGTGGAGTGTGGAGTGTGGAGTGTGTTGGAGGTTGTGTAACAAAACCCTTATTTATATTGCCTTGCAGTTTTTCTGTAGATCTTTCTTTACAATTGAATAAAATAGTTAACAGATCCAAAATGTTTTGGGAATGTTTGGTTTAACAAAATTATTCAACTTTTCATTCAAGCATTATTCAAAAATAAAAATTAATACAACTTTTACAAACTCCAAATTACAAAAGTACTCTTAAAATATTATACAAACAACTTTTCAACTCTGGCTATCTACTTTCACAAACTCCAATAAAAAACTTATTTAAAAAAATAAAAAATAAAAAATTCTCTCTCCTTTCTCAAAACCCAATCTCAAAAAAATTCTCAAAACTATTCATAACCAAACATACCCTTGTAATTTGACGATAAGATTTTTGCAAATCAAAGATTATACATTATTCTCCTTAAGTAGCTTGTTACCTGCTGTATTTGATTGGTTGTTGTATCAATCCTTCATTAGTTTCCTTCCTCACTGAGTTATCTTGTTCAGGAAATGGATTCTTGGTCAGACTCCAAAACTCATGGGCAACTTGATGAAGATGTTTTTGGAATTTATAATTTTGTTATGCATCATCTGCATGCATTTGTGACAGAAATTGGCGATCTTGAAGAAAAATTACGCAAACACTCTGTCTCATTACATAAACAAAACAGCAGTCTATCTAACTTAGTGGCAGCTGTTCATGGGGAGATGACTTCCCAAAAAGAGTCGGTTGAATCTATGAAGAGAGACATTATTCGTATAGAGTCAGTCAAAAGCGAAAAAGACATGGAACTTATTATTTTGCAGAGAAACATTGCCGTGCTTTACGAAGCATGTGCTAGTTCAGTGATGGAAGTTGAAAACCATAGAGTTGACCTGGTTGGTAATAATATGACTGCTGGAGAAGTGGGTTTGAACTTAAAATCAACAGCATTTGCTGATGGTGGACAGGCTCATTTTTCCTCTGAGGAATCTATCAGGAATATGGCAGATAGACTTGTGTTGGCTGTGAGGAATTTTGCTAGCTTGAAAACTGAAACTATTGTAGGTAATGGAAAGGAAATGAAGATTACAATAGCAAATTTACAGAAAGAGCTTCATGAGAAGGACATTCAGAATGAAAGGATTTGCTCGGAGCTGGTTAGTCAAATAAAGGAAGCCGAAGCTGCCACAAGAAGTTACTCGCTAGATCTTCAATCTTCCCAAACACGGGTGCATGATTTGGAGGAACAGGTTGAAGCGATGGAGAGGGAAAGGAATTTACTAAAGCAGAGAGTAAAGGAGCTCCAGGATGCGCAAGTCGCCTCAACAGAGTTACAGGATAGGGTTAGATCATATACTGATGTACTTGCTGCCAAAGACCAAGGTCAGTTACATTTTGCTTGAATCTACCCCTTAATTTATGTATGGTCTATAATGGTTAATTTAGTTGTTGGTACTTAACCACTTGTTGATCACAGAAATTGAGGCGCTGATGCAAGCACTTGATGAAGAGGAGGCACAGATGGAAACTCTGACAAGCAAGATTGAGGAATTGGAAAAGGTTGTGCATCAAAAGAATCTAGATGTCAAGAACCTTGAAGGTTCTCGTGGAAAGGCTCTGAAAAAGCTCTCCATCACTGTGACTAAGTTCGATGAGCTTCATCAGTTTTCTGAGAGTCTCCTTGCTGAGGTTGAAAAGCTTCAAGCACAAATGCAAGATCGGGATGCAGAGATCTCTTTCTTAAGGCAAGAGGTTACTAGATGCACTAATGACGTTCTTGTTGCATCACAAATGAGTAGCAAGAGGACTTCAGATGAGATCCATGAGTTCTTGGCATGGTTTGACTCAATGATTGCTCGGTTTGGGGTGCATGATGTGCATCTTGATGATAAGAATGACCGTGACATTCATGAACACAAGGAAATACTACAGAAGAAGATTACATCTATCATTTCGGAATTGGAAGATCTATGGGCGGTCGCTCAAAGTAAGGATGCATTGTTAGAAGTTGAAAGGAGCAAGGTAGAAGAGTTAACACATAAAGAAGAATTTCTTGAGAAGTCTTTACGTGAGAAGGAATCAAGATTAAATTTGCTTGAGGGTGTTAGAGATCCTGAAAGGGCTACTAGCATGACCTCTGAAATTTTGGAAGTTGAACCTGTGGTGAGATTTTGTAGATGTTTATTTTCTATTGCCTTGATATATAGCATTCATATGGTCTTTGAAAACAAGTTTTGGATGCTAGCTAGAACATTAGTCTCTTTATCGCAGTATATGCATTAAGTTTTGCTGATGTTAACGTTAACATACTGTTGCATATGCTTGTCATGTTCCAGATCAATTGCTATTTGAAGGCCCCCCCCCCCCCCCCCCCAAAAAAAAAAAATCATAAAAATAGAGAAATTCCATTTATGTATTCTTTTACCGAAGAACTTAATAACTTGAAATTAAACAAACGCATATCTTAGTTTCTTTAGTTCAGATATTGATTATGTATTGCAATATTTGTGGCTGGTACTCACTGGCCTGTTATTGACGAGTGGAGAAGTACCTGCTTTGTGCTACTTTCTTTTAATATGTTGGATGTGATACTTGCTTTGTGCTTCCTGGCCAACTGTACGGAATGCAAGCCTATACATTTTACATTCTTTTGTGCTATTTGTACGGACAATAACTATTTGGTTATATTTACATAATTTGAGAATTGGTTCATTAGTTATAGCACAGCCATATCTTCAGTGCGTTGAGTTTTATTTTGATAGTTGTACACATCTATCTTCTATAATAATTCATCTTTACTAGTTATATGGAGCAATTATATGTTTTTTTTTTTTTTTTTTCTTATTGTTAGATTACTCTTTGGCATGAATGACCAATTGTCGTGTACTTCCACACAGGTGAACAAATGGACAGTAGCTGGGACTTCCATTGCGTCTCAAGTCCGCAGTTTGCGCAAAGGCAACAATGACCAAGTTGCTATTGCTATAGACATGGATACTGGTAGTAGTGGTAGGTTAGAAGATGAGGATGATGATAAAGGTAAACCTAGAACAATGCAACTATGGGCCTTCTCTTCTTCTATTTGGACAAGCCTATAATCTGATGAATTCATTTCTTAATTTTTTTTGTCCTCTTTGTTGTTTTGTTTCTCCACTGTAGTTCATGGTTTCAAGTCACTTGTTACATCAAGAATTGTGCCAAGATTTACGCGACCTGTGACTGACATGATTGATGGCCTTTGGTAGGCACACCCCATTTTATTATTTTGCTTTGGAACTCTTCTACATTATTAAGGCTAAAACCGTTTTATACACAATCTGCCAGGGTTTCCTGTGATCGGGCTCTGATGCGACAACCTGCTCTACGGCTGGGTATTATAATCTATTGGGCCATATTGCATGCACTTCTTGCCACGGTTGTGGTTTGAGAAGACAAAACGGGTCAGTGAACCTTTCTTCTTAACAGCATCTGGTGGCTGTGTTGCAAGTCTGCTTGATTGACTGGATGCATGGCTTTTGTTTTTCTCCTGTTAGTACTGTCATGCAATATTTGTTCTTATCACAAAACATATCATGCGTTATTTGTGCATTGCCAACAAAACTGATATGATAGGAAATTCTGTTTCAATGTGAAATGACTCGATATTGGTCTAAATTAAACTTTGTTGCAATTTCCTGATTTGCAGGGATGGTATTTTTAGTCGAAAGGCAAGAGGGCCCGGCCATGATCTTGTTATTTCTAGTATCAAGGTTTTAGTATAATCATTGATTTTTTATTCTTCCTAGATATGATCTGATTGATTTTTATCCAGCTCAGCCAGGCAACTGTGATTTCCTGTTTTTATTCTTGTTAATCTCAGATTGCGTGGTGGCACCCAATAAGAAAAAAATGGACTGGGAGTTTGTTTATTCAAAACCCAACCAAAGGTTGTAATTCAAAACTGTTGTATTTACAGCTTGCTCTATAATCCAAAAGAATATCTCTAGTTATCCACCATTAACAAGGCACGAACTGCCAAGGTTCTTTGGACCAATTGGCAACATCTTGGTTTATCACTAAGAGAACCAAGGATCAAACCCCCTCCCCCATGTATCAAAAAAACAAGGCATGAACTGTACGGTATTGCTGCTTGTAAAAGTCAGGCTGGTATATATTATCGTGTTCGAGAAAGTTTTGTTAAAGAGGTTGTGACCATCGACACATGCCTTTTGATTACTAACCATCCCTGTGCTGTGCTTGACCCAGATCAGGAGTTGTTACTTTCCAATCATTTTTCTTCTTTTTTGGGGAAAATCTCTGGAAAATTCATTAACGATCCTCTTTCAAGGTGGAGAAAAACCTTAAATACATCACATTTCTGTAAACACATCTACAAACCGATCAGAGAAACGAAGATATTTGTAAATAGAAGCATCAATGTCGAAAATTGGGTAAACCCAACTTGTCAAGAACCATTTGGCAAAGCAAATGTGTAGGAGCTGAGTAGCAGAGGAAAATAAGATATCATGACCATCAGCATCGTAATTAATTTGCCAGTCTATAAGCAAGACACGTAACCTTCTTAATTGCGTGCATAAAATAATTAAGAAGGCAGTAGGGTAATCAAGGGTTAAGCACTGGCATGTGATGCATGTCGTGCCAAAGGGAGTGCGTGCAGGGAATGTGGCTGAGATCGTTAATTGTAAGAGAAGTATTGTAGCTACAAAGAGATTGTAGCCATTCACCATCTATCCTATGATCATTCGTATCTTCCCACTGTCAACTAGGTCATCAAAGCTTACAAATAAGTCTCTTGCAGGCAATATATTTCTCAAGAGAAGGCATCATTGGTATTAATGCCGTGTTTCATACACATTTGGGTTGGGTTCCAGCAATTCGGGTTTTAGGTCTTTAACCTGCATACTTAAGAAAACACAGAGAGTGGGGGGCCCTGGTAGAGGTTGTGGAGTCTCCGATGCTGAAGTTAGTATATATTCTTAGTAGTTTGTGTAAGAGCTTTCAGGAATCATAGAGTTCTTCATTCCTGGAGGTCAGCTTTTATACTAAGTTTTTGGGCGAGAACAACTCACACCTTGTCTCAAGGAGTTCATGCCACTTCAATTGTTCATCTAGTCAAAATCATTTAATGCGGCGTGTAGTCCGAGGAGCGGCGTCATTAATGAGGTGTAGCTTTCTGACTTACTTTATTCTGCGGATGTTCATTGTTAAGCCCCTTTATCCTTGTTGTCAGGAGATAGAGGGTTCCCCGTATCGGTTGCCCACTTGCCTTTGTAGGTTCCTGAGGGTTGGGTGTCATCGGGAGGTGTTAGGACGGCGAGTCTCATATGTCTCTATAGTATGCTTTTTCCACGCGAGGATTGCTTTTTAGGTAGATTTTACTCATAGATTGAATACTCTGTAGAGGTCTATTGACTCTTTTTAGATAAAAGTTGTTGGACCTGATCGAGCTCTCTCCCTCTCTCCCAAAAACTCCTCATGGGCTCGCTATACGACCAGGGAGGGAGACTTTGGACTGAAACTAAAACTAGGATATATTCTGGAAACGTGTAAAAGAGTGGGCATGAGGAAAAGCCACCCAATATAATGCCAGAATCGATCTAATTTCTAAATTTTTTTTTAATCTAGTCTGGTTTATGTGTTTTGTCTGTATGGTTATACCAAAAAAAGAAAAAAAAGAAGTAGAGAAGCACTTTTATAGCCAAACATGAAAATTGAAATGCAGTACCACTCTGTCATGTTCTGTTGTCAGGTCAGGCCATAAACTTGTACTTCGAAAAGTGTGAGCGTTGTGCTTTATGTGTTTGCTCTTTTGCTTTTTCGCATGTTTCCTTATGCTTTTGCGCGAGAGAGAGAGAGAGAGAGAGAGAGAGAGAGAGACAGTTGCTACAGCAGAATAAGATTAGAGGTCAATGGCCACAAGTGACTAGAGAAAACGGGTGTGTGTTTATTAATTATTCACGGGTGATAGCTTACTACTTATTTACTATCCATTTTATTATTTATAGTGTATTTTCTTTTATCATCTTTTAAAGTAATTTTTTAACATCTATAATTATTAAAAAAATTAAAAAATATATAATTTTATTAATAATCACTTTCTTAATTATTAAATAAAATTAGAAATTAAAAAATATATATAAAAAGAGTAATAAATAAATGATAGGAGTAACCTATCATTTTCCATTATTTACTTGACGGGGACCGAAACGAGTGACTGGAGATTAGACTTTTGAACTTAAAAAATTCTTGACATTCCCTTTAGGATTCTCCTCAAACCTTCCCATCCTAAAGTGCTTTAGCTCCACTCCTTTCGCCTCCCCACCAAGCACAAGGTCAGCCAGTATCCTCCCCACCACCGGGCCCATCTTGAACCCATGCCCCGAAAACCCACCTCCGATCACAACATCCTTCCCGAACTCTCCGCCCAAGAAATCGATCACGAAATCTTCGTCCGGGGTCATCGAATACATGCACAATTGCGTTGCCACAGGCCCTGCCGCCGAATCAACCTGCCCTGCCAACTTCTCCTCAATCCATTGTTTCAAGGACCCCAACGCGATTCCTGGGCCCCATGGCCTCTTGTCCTGATCGCATGGATAACCACCATGCACCGCCACCTTGATCAACCCTGGAAACTCCAGCGACGGCGTCCCGTATATATACGGCTCCCCATAGTACGCAAACGTCGGGAAATCCCCTCCGATCCTATACTTAGCCTCATGCCCCTCCTTAATTCTCCAATAACACACGGTAGTCTCCAAGGGTTGTATAGGCAGCTCAACCCCGCTAACCCTTTTGACTAAATTTCTCGTCCAAGCCCCAACTGTCACCACGCATTTTTTGCCCCAAAACTTTTCACCATTGCTTGTGTAAACCCATATTCCCCCTTCGACACCGTCTTTTCTGATATCTTTCACTTCCATGCAGTCCCTAAGAACAGCACCCTTTTGAAGCGCTAGTGTTTGGAACATGGATACTGCCTTCGTGGGCTTTATAACGCCGCCATACTCGTTAGATACTCCAACGCAATTCTCCGGGATATTGAACATGCCGGGAAACTTTTCGGCCAGTAGTCGGGGGTCGAGAACTTCGTGTGGGACGGAGTGTTTGATGCAAGTGTCTATGATGCCATGGAGGGACTTGTCGTCGGACGCGCCCATGTCGAGATGTCGGGCCTTGAAGTAGACCTTGTAACCGATTTCGGACTCGGCCTCCTCCCAGAGTTTGTAGGATTCCATAACCATAGCGTAGTAGTAGTCCTCCGGGTAGGTTGCGCGTATGGTGCGGGACTCGCCGTGAGACGACCCGCGGTGGTGCAAGAAATCGAATTGCTCGATTAGGAGAGTTTTGTGACCTCTTTTGGCGACTTGGTAGGCTGTGCAGCTGCCCATGATGCCTGCGCCAACGATAATCACGTCGAAGTCTTGGCCTGAAACTGCCATCTCTCTCTCGCTCTCTCTCTCTCACTCTCTCTCTCTCTCTCTCTCAAATGGACAAGGACAAAATATTGTTGAATGGAACTTACATTCTTAATTGGCTTGGGTTATTAGATGTGAGTGTGACATGGTTTTTAACGCCCAAAGTATCTCCTTAAAAGCACCAAGTTTCTCCCCATCGCCATCGTTTGATTCTTTTTTGGTTTTGTTGGTCATTTGCTTTTTCCCTTCCAGAGGAGGAAAATATCAAAATGTTTCAATATTATTAAAATGGAAATTAATCGAAATGTTTCAATACTAAAATGGAAAGGAAAATTGGAATCGTTGTAAACTCAATTTTACTGATAGCTTTTCATTTTTATTTTTTTTGTTTAAAATATTTTATTGAAGTAGCTAGGGGCGTATCTTATAAGGGAGGCTAATTAATATTAATTCTAATAATTAATTATGATTAGTAAAAATCAAATTAATTTGAAGTTTTGAAACTTTGTCTTTGTGTTTTCTTTTAATTGTTTTTGGTATTCTAAAATAGTTACGGAAATCATGCATGATGAGATGATGATCATAATTAAGTTTTTTTTTCTTAGAAAATTTATAAGTTTCAGTCTTGATGGCGGGTCCTTTTCAGCCTAGCTAGTCCATTAATTGCATCCGACTCATCGTCCCAATCCAGTTCATCGACCTGTGATATGATGAGAAGTTTAATTAGTATCCCATAAATGTTATTTCTTTTAATGGATTAAACAAAAGAGGAAAATATTATTAATATTAATTAATTTGTAAACATTTTTATTTTCTTTTTGGGAAAAGAAAGGAGTGTTTTGTATTAAAGTGGAGAATTATATATACTTTAAAGATTGTTTGATCAGGATATTTTAATAATGCGATGCAAAAAATTATAATATTATTTTTACGTATTCATTTTTATAATTAATTCTAAAAAATAAAATTCAGATTTATCGCAAACAATCCGATTCAACAAGTTGCAAGGTGGGATTCACGGCAATTTCTGGAACTGATCAAGTCAATATCAAGCCGAGCATGCTTGCTTTGCCCCTCCTACGGCCGAAAAATAAATAAAAATCGGCGCAAAAAGAAAGAGGTTCCGAGTCAACAACGTGGGCGCTCATGCTCTTACAAGCATCTCAAGCCTTTCGTCCTCATCTTTATCACCAACGTTGAAGGCCTTCGACAATAAACTTAAAAATTCAAAGGAAATTTCTCCCTAACGTGCAGTAGTAGCAGTAGTAGTGGTACTTCCCGGCCCCTTCTTCCATATTCATTGAGTCCTTGAAAATACGAAAAAAATACTTTTTAAAGCCACTGATCTGGATTCTTCACATGGGACACGTCGCTGAATAAATGGGCCCGGTTTTGACTTTTTATTTGCATTCATATAAATTAATCGCTGAGATTTGAGTTATCAAATTTAAAAAAAAAAATTATAATATATTTTTTTAATCCCTTTATTCTAATATGCACCAAAACCTTCATCCCCATGTTGACATGGTTTTTGTGCGTAAGTTTTGGAATGATTTTAGAGAATGAAATATATAAGCTAGCGATTGTCGTATTGATGCGCATGCATTCCCGAGAAAATTTATCAACCTAAATAGTTAATTAAGAGAGACATATTTGATAAATTGAAGTGATTTGATGTAATTTATCAAATTATAATTTTTTTTATTATAAAATAAATTTAACATATCACATAAAATTATATTAATTTATGTAATTATTTTGTATAATGTTAAGCATGGTTGGTGACGATAGAGCTAGGTAGCTAGCTACCACTTTCGATGTGAAAGGATCTTTTTATGTATTTTTATGAGTCAATGATGTCCAGCAATGACAACGGACGTGTCATTTAGTATAAATTTATATTTTTTATTTTTTATTTTAAAATATTTTAAAAAATATATTAATGTATTAAAAGTCACTTTTTAAAATTAAAAAAAAATTAAATGTCAAAATGAAGGGAGGTGTGGATATTTTTCTTTTGAGAAATTTTATTTATAGTCTTTAAGTGGAAATTATATGTGTAGACTTTTTATTAGATAAAAAAAAATATTATTTTAAAAGAAATATTTCTGTAATTTTAAAAAAAATTAAGATAAAATTATTTAGATTTATATTACAATTTTGAAATTGTAGGTAATATTACTTTTGTAAAGTCGTACGAAATATCGTGTGAAATGTCAATCAACCACCTAAAAGCTGGCATGCCAGCTCGGATCGCTGTCCTTCAAGCCATGTGCTAATATTGCTTTGAATGAATCTTAGAACATGCACCTTTCCATCTGTCACCATCCGCCCATTATCGATGAATCTTATATTTTTTTTGTGCAGAATCTTAGAGATCATATTAATCAGCTTTTTCTTTAAAGAGATATATAATGGCGGGCCAAGCAACTTTGATATTGATACGATATATGATATATATTAATTACGAAAATAATATAAATATTCAGTATTATTCAAACTCAAAAAAAAAAAAAAAAAACAGGTTAGCGCGTTGCACTTTGCCACTTCCACTTCTTTGGGATAAAAAACAACAAAAGCTAGTGTCACTTCCGGCCACTGAAAAACAATGGTGGAACCATAAACTTCCACGAAACTTCAGTATTACTTGACAGTTAAGGTCAAAGTCACGCGTTTGATTTTAATATGTTGTGCTGTTTTATTCTAATTTTTCTTCTAGGCCACCATCGATTAATAAAGTATGCTTTCATTAATATTCAATTAAAAAAATGATTATTTATGACAAATTATTTGAGATGAAAATATATTCATTTTGATAAAAAAAAAAAATCATATTCATAATAAATAACTGATCAAATATAAATCTATATAAAATGTATTATTCTTGTAAAAATTTGACAATCATATTATATATATATATATGTATATATGTCACTGTGAGTCTCATGTGACGTTATTGGACAGGAGGCGATAATTAATTCCATGCAGATGATGTAGCTAGCTCGTGTACAAAGATAACAGCAATGTTGTTTGTCTCCATTGACGCCAATTAATTATCTATTGATCATCTGGGAAGAATATTGATTATCTACGTTTCTGCATGTTATGTGATAGCCTCTTATAGAATTAAGCTGGCGGTTCGAACCATAAATATGGCCTCTTTTGGGACCATTTCAATTAAAAATCCTATATATATTTATAATATTTCTCTGATCTCGTGGTGATTTCCACTGCACACTTGCACCCATGCAGCAGCTGCCAGTAGGCGCGCAGTACGAGAGGAAAAATGCACATCAATAGATCATAAATATTGTCTAGTGTTTTACCAAAATGCCTACGGACAATGAGAATTTATTATATATTTACATATATACATACATACATGTACAGTATTGCTCATCTCATTACCAGCCAATGTAAGAATCCGTTTGCGTGCAGAAATATTCTTAACATATCTCATTTTATTTTATATTATTATTATAATTTTATCAAATTTTTATATAAAATATAATAAAAATTCAACTTTTTCATACTAAAAAATAATAATTAAAAGGCATATATTCATCCTTAAATTACTTAACCTGATCATAACTGGGGTACTGAGGTTCTTCGTCTAACTCAAATATGCAACCAGTGGCGTAAATGCAATTCATCATCAAGATCGATCGAGACCCTGCGCGCGGCGATATTGGTGCTTGCAAATAAGGGCTAAAGTCAGGCCACCCACCAGTTGCTCATTTCACAAGTACCTTTATCTCGTCATTAAAAGGCCCGCTCCTGCCAACATTTCCTCTCGGCCATCATCTGTCACAGTCTCCGAAAAAAGGACATCTGCTATGGGTATTGGGTCAGTTGAATTTTATTTACAATTTTAAATTCAACATGTATTTAGACTATAAGATAGTTGGCTTTGGACCTTAATTTTATTTTCTTGTATGCTTTTAGTTGTGTTAGCCCCAATCTATATAGGGATCATCCTTCTTATGTATGAGCCAAAGACTCTAGGTTTTATCTATCCAGAAAATTAATACAAATTATATTTTTCTTTCTCTTATCATTTTTTTCCTTTCTTCAATAGAGGTATTCCACTCAAAGTGAGTAATTTCTATATTTTCTCTTTTAAGCAAATTGAGGAGTCACCAACATTTGCTTATTCACAAGTTTCCATCATAAATCACAAACCAAAAAAGCTCCTACTATTTCTATGTATGCAGTTCGAAGATTAATGGCCTCTTGTTTAACGAAAGCTTACTTGTTTCCTTTAGATAAGAAACCACCACGCTTACCTGGGGTCCATAACTGTGTTGAATCTAGAAGGAAAATACTCCTGTGTTTGTAAGTTTTAGGAGATAAGAAAATTTCCCATCAACTACTTAATGTTTTGCCAACCGTACCCATCAATATTGAAGATGCTACTAGCAGTGAAAATGAAGTTAAAAGGGCTTTGCAAGTTGGAATCGTGGAGCCTTCTATTGATTTTCTTCCTTTGATTGAAATTATGAGGTGGTTGCAACGAGAAGTATTTACAGATCTGATGAAACTCAGGAACATACAAGACAAGGTTGAGAGAATACTTTCCTTCTATAAAACATACACGGGAAGTCCATTCCAAGAAGCCAATACCCATGTAAGAGGAGAGTTTGATCTCTTGGGGACTTTGTAGGTGATGGATAATGTTGATAAGCAAAACTATGATGCACTTTCAGAGTAGGAATCACAACTGGAATTTATTCAAGGTTCACTTCTAAAACCACTATTAGTCAGGGAAAGAGTCTTACTGCAAAGTTTGTGGCCAGTCAAAAAGGCAATAGCTATATTGATGAGGTTTTGAGACAATCTCCTTCTGTAGAAAAAGTGTCATGTAGGGTAAATGTGTGTGATTGGTTCTTCGTGGTTGCAATTCCACTTGGAGCTCAATCCAGGTACTATGGAGGATGGGCAGCGCCTAATATATATTTTTTGGGATTTGCTGGGGTGGTCAAGTTCGAGAACATTCTCATTGGTGGACTTTATGAAATTTGCAACTCACGCAATTATTATTTAGGAAACCATGAAAGACCTCCTTATAATGAGAGTGCAATTAGATCTGTGTATCATGTTTGTGAATACGATGTCCAAAAACTCATGCAAGTTGAGGAACGATTGATATATTTCTTTCACATGATTGGCCTCTTGGAATCACTGATTATGGGAAGTGGGAGGAGCTTGTTCGACGCAAACCATATTTCAAGAAGGAGATTGAAGAAAGGACTCTTGGAAGTGCAGCAACTTCTCAACTTCTTGAAAAAATGAAACCACCTTATTGGTTTTAAGCTCATCTACACTACAAATTTGTTGCTCTTGTTCAGCATGGGGAAGGTGGCCCACAGACAAAATTTCTTGCACTTGATAAATGTCTTCCTAGCCGCCCATTTTTACAGATACTTGAACTCGAATCAAAGCCTGGACCCTATGAGATCCAGTATGATGAAGAATGGCTAGCAATAACAAAGAAGTTTAACTCTTATTTTTCCTTTGACTAGAAAACGTGCAAATTTTGCGATGTTGACCTTCAAAATTTTTGATGTTATTATTATGAAACATGAGATGGCTGTTGGTATAAAGAAAAATCTCGTTTTTGACCCGGATGGTGGGACAATGGTGGGCAAGGATATCACACATTGTGGACAAAGTGCTTCTATGGGAGATGGTTTGTCGCAGTCCCCAAATGAAGGACATGGGCTATGGACTATGGGACTTGGGCCAGTATAATTTCATTTACAATTTCAAATTCAACATGTATTTGGACTACAAGATAGTTAGTGGGCATTGGGCCGTAGTTTTATTTTCTTGTATGTTTTTAATTATGTTAGCCCTAGCCCATGAATGTGTCATCTTCCTTATGTTTGAGCCAAGGGCTCTAGGTTTCATCTATCCAGATTATATTTTTCTTTCTCTTATCAATTTCTTCCTTTCTTCAATGGAGGTGCTCCCCTCAATTCCCTCTCGAAGTGAGCAATTTTTATGTATTTCTCTTTAAGCAAATTGAGATGTGTTACATCATCAAAGACTCCCCCCTTTTCTTCCTACTACCATTGTTGTATGGGTCATGTTAGGGACTAGATTGATTGGGTTAAACTATTTGGAAACCTATCACTAAGAGAAGAGATAAGGCAGGAAAGAGATAAGGCAAAGAAGTTGGCCCAGACTCCTAAAAGAAAAATGTATCACAAGTCAAGTTGGATTCCAAAGAAATAACCTCTATATAACAAGCAGCTTCCTCACAAATTTGACAGACTCTCTCCATGCACTCTACACCAATTCTTTAGAGGGACTCTCCTAAAACTAAATTCTCTCATTGTATTAAGCGATATGTGAGGCCGTGAGACATTGTAAAATCATCACCTATTGTAGTAGATTTTGCCTCCAACAATCAGTGAACGTAGGTTTTTATGCTAAACCACATAAATTTATGTGTCTCTCTTTTATTTATTTTTATTTGCTTATTTATTACTTATTTCATGGATGAACGCAAAGAGAACCGTATCAAATCCCGAATCACCAACGTGGGTTAGGGATGACTCTTTCTTTCTTTCTAATTTGTTGTGTAATTTTTGGTATTGATAGGTCCAATAACCCTTTTGAATTTTTTTAGGTATTATTTTATTTTTAAATAATAAATATTTTTAAAACTATAGAATACTTTTTTAAAATATCTGCTTAATTATAAATTTTTGGTCAATGGCATATATGCCACGATGGAGTGTGTAACGATTTATTAACCAAATTAAGATAGAGAAAACCATTTGAGTATTTAATCAATCTTAAAAATACCTAAAATAATTTGGTTTTAAGGCAATTAGGCAAAGCACGTGACCAATTTTTTGTCAAGCGTGCCTGCTCTTTACCAAATGATCGGGTTTTGCAAATGAGTAATGAAATACACCTGGTATATTTTATAACATATTTCACAATACATGTTGTAAAATAAAAATATTTCAATAAAATGATGTTATTTTTACAAGTTAGTTTACAAAAATAACATTCTTTTAAAAATATTATTATGTAAAATATTGTAAAAAGTAATGTGCATTTATTATGACTGTTAATCCTGACCAGATTTTTCTCTGCCCGAAACAAATCTGGCCGAAAGTCAGGTCGCAAAACTCGAGTACACCTCGTACCTATTTTTTTTTTTATTATTTTGTTAATTTGAATGTTTAGATCTTTCATTTTTTATTTTATAGAAAGGGTTGCAAAACTCGGGTATACCTGGTATCCGATTTTTTTTTTTTTGTCAATTTGAATGTTTGGATCTTTTCTTTTTTATTTTATAGAAAAATAGGCAAGATTAATTGATTTGGATATTAACTTGCTAATTAAGTAGCATAATTGCATTTTTTATAGCTAGATTATATAAGAAAGAAGTTTTTTAAAAAGGAATAAATAAGTTTACAAATTAATATTTAAAAGTTCATTGAATTAGAGCAGCTCTCAATTATTGCATGCGTCATTGTTTTCCACGATGCCATAATTTATTTTCATAAATTATGCTGCATAATTTATGCCATAATTTAGCATAATTTCCTAATTTCTATAGAACAATAAAATTTTCGTAGAATTTCCTTTTATGCATATATATAAATATATATATATAAAGTTATGTGAGAGATTTCTCAATCAAATAAAAAAGGAAATTAAAGCAATTTTCTAATTTTGTTATGATATGTCCAGTTTTAGAGGTTTTATAAGTCATGACTTGTAGGTATATTAATTAGTCATACAAAAAATCTTCACAACTTCTTACTATTTATCTACACTCTACATTTTATATATATATATTCTTTTATCAAATATTTTTTATATAAATAGTGAATAGAAAATTTGAAATAGTTTAAAAAGAATAAAATCAATTTTTTTTTTTAAAAAAAAAATTTTAAAAAAATATGAAGTAAGGAATGTGGTAAAAATTATATAGCAAAACCCGAATTCACCCATATTCCGGCACTAGTCTGGATCGACTGTGTCCTCTCCAGTGATAAAGCTACTTGGCTAAGGGCTCAAAGCAGGTTATAAACTACAAGTCGTCACAAAAGCGAAGGGCTTGCGGTGGCGGTGCCCTTGACGCCAGTGCATGCAAGATGGTTCATTCGATCGGCACCTCACTAGTGCCAGATCTGAAATTCAATGCCTCCCCCACATCCAAAAAGAAAAGGTAGATATATATATATATATACCGCATGATAACTGTGAATCGATCAAGTTTCAGCACAAAGTGAAAATTTCATGTTCTGTTTAACCATAACCGTGACCACTAGCTAGTAATTATATAGCTCCGAGGCTCCAGCTAGCCATAATTAATATAGTTCCTTCAGCACAACCTGGGTCAATAGTGGTATCAATCAATTAAAAAGGGCATACGGACGTACGTGGTCAGCATCTGACCCAACTGACCTAATTATCATGGCCCAATAACCCCACCAATAAACTGCAATCCAGAAGAATTTACCAATATTCATTTTTACAATAATGAGTTGAGTCAGATGAGATAAATTAAGATAAAAATTAAAAATAAAATAAATTATTATTAAATTATTATTTTTTAATAATATTATTATTTTATAATTTAAAAAAATTAAATTATTTATTATATTTTATATAAAAATTTTAAAAAATTATAATAATAAGATGATATAAAATTACTTATCAATCCAAACCGTACTTAATATTCCAATGTGTCTGCCGCCCATTTACAATGTTCCAGTTTTTTGTATTATTTATTAAAAATTTTAAGATTTTCAATGATCACGAGCTTATTGTAAGCTCGAATGAAAAATTGATGTGTTAGATTTTCATTAGAGGGTTTAACAAACCTGATTTATAGCCGATCTGATATATTATAGATTTTTTCTTTGTCATTTTGCATATGATTAATGCAATCACTTTTAGAAATATAAAAAGAAAAATGCCAGATAATCTATATTAAATAGATACTCATTATTTCTTAAAAGTTTGAAAAACAACTCTAGGAGGGCTTAATACCCCTATATATTATTATTAATTGGCAAGATCAAAGTACATAGTCATTCCTAATGACTTAATTGGTGAATTAGCTCATCCAAGCACTTGTAAGAAGACCCACCCACCTGGACTGCTCTCTTTGCCCATTTCCCCAACTCAATTGCTTTCTCTCGTGCTCTCTTTCCACTCCCATCTCCTCCCATTAATTCTTTCACCGCTTCACAAATCACTTCACGCCTCACAACCTTCCCTTCCTCACGGCTCACTGTCGGAAGCTGTACTCCTACCTTGATCTCCTCTACCAAGAATCTGGCATTCAGATGCTGCTCATTTTGCATGGGCCATGCCAAAATCGGAACCCCCATTGACAAGCTCTCCAACACTGAGTTCCACCCACAGTGGCTCAGGAACCCACCTACGGCTCGATGGGCCAGGACCATTTTCTGCTCAACCCACTCTTTAAGAACCAACCCTTTCTTGCCTTCACTAACAATATCACTTGGAGGCTCCCAATTACTGTTTGATCGGACAACCCAGATGTAATCCTTCTCAGATAGTTCCAAGCCATATGCCAATTCATCAAGTTGGCTCTCAGACAAATCAGCCTGCGACCCAAAAGCTACATATATCACTGAATTTTCTTGTTCATGCTGGTTCAACCAACTGGCCCATTTCCCTAAAGATGTCTGCCCATTTTGGGTGGTTCTTTCTCCCCCCATTTCATCGTGTAGAAACAGCGGACCAACACACCATGCCCTGGTCCCATTCCCATACAAGGACTCCAATGAGGCAATATGCTCTTTTTCTAGCTCGCTGAAGCTGTTTACAATTACACCCGAACTTCCCAAATCAGATTTTTCAGCTTCTACAAAAAACTGCGACAAGCAGCTATCCATCTGCCTCAGTGAGTTTGGCAAATCTTTCTTTTTGACCTCAAACCGAAGTCGCACTCCTTTGACATCCAATGGTTCTGTGTCAGACTTGACGCACTTGTGATTCTGGTTAATAGATAAAGATTTCTTGACCGCCATTGCAAACGCACCCATCCCATGAAAAACCAGTCGGGAGACGCCAAAAGCGCGACAAGACTCGTTTGTCCACCCCAAGAATGAATCGGAAATGACGCAGGTGGGTGGGTCTTGATGCTTGGACAAATCTTCAAGGGTTTCTTCAAAAGGAGCTTGAAGTTTTTTGGTTGCACGAAGGAACAGAAGGAGCTGATCGAGCGACAGTAGTTGGGACGTGTTTTCGCAGCCATGGGGAAGTTCGTGGATATGAGGGAATGAGATTTCTCTGAGATGGATGTTTGAGTACTGTGAAGTGTATGAGCGAATAGAGGAAGAGTTTGAAGGGGTTGTTATTATGGTTACTTTAAGGCTTCGGGAGCTTAGTTTCTTTGAAAGATCAAGTAGAGGAATGGTGTGGCCTTGAGCCATGAAGGGAAAGATGACAATGTGAGGCTTGGAGATCATTTTATAAACTTGAATTGAAAAAGGTGTTTTCAAGTTTTGCTTGCTCCTCTCTTTATATACACGAGTGGAAAGGGAGAATGCATGGGATCCTCGCGTTTCTAGGGTAATGCTCGGAAATAAATACAATAGTTGAGAGATAAATAATCCAAAAGATCAATAAATTATAACGACGAATCAATATATATCTAAGTTAAAATCAATAATCTTTTTACTTTATTAAAAAGTTGTTAATAAAGTGATATAATAATTAAATGTATAGAAAACTAAGAACCACTCTAAAATGAAAAACCTTTTTTTGTCTCCTCTATTTTATTAATAATCATAAATAGTATGAGACCTTTCATCTTTAAATAATTTTTAGAAAATTGTTAAATGTAATTAACAAAAACTTAAAAAAAAAACATACTTATCTACATATCAGTTATTGATATATTGAAAATCATGAAATTTGAATTTCAACAAAAAACTAATAAAATAAGTCTTGTCAGTAAATATATAAGTAAAAATATAAGTAAATGTAGCATTACTCTAATTTTTATATAATTTAATACCAAAAAATCAAATGACTTTATATGTCATGCATATAATTCGAGAACGAGTAAATGCTATGTGATATTATCAGGACTAAAACCATGTCAATTTGTAATAAAAAATGATTCACTTACAACTACTTTATAATTTTACATAAAATTAAAGATAATTTTTTAATATTGAATTTTATTTTTATTGATGTAGTATGATTGTATTAATTGATTGAAAATGAGTTGTAAAGTAGTTGTAAAGAAATTGTAAATGTATCATTATCCATTTACAATTAATTAAAGTTGTCATAAATCATAATACATGGTAATCTTTGCTTATACAGATGAAGGCGATTTTTCTCAACAAAAAATCCATATTTAGGAGATATTAATTAACGCTAATATCAAAACAAGGATTGGATTTTATTATTATCCTTATTTCATTTCATAATTATCAAATCATCTCCTTTGATTTTCATAATTATCAAATCATCTCCTTTTATTTTTTTAATATATTTTTTTTATCTTATATCAGCTCCTTATTTTTATTTTTTTTTATAAATAAAAAGGAATGCTTTATATTCAATACAATTGAGATTCGAGAATAGAAAAACCTTCTCATTTTTCTCGACTCTATCTCATTTTCTAATATGCTATCATATCAGAAGTTTTGAGTTCAAATATTGACTTTACACTTTACTCTCATTTAATTAAATATATTACATGTTGGATCATTCATTGAAGAAAAGTTTAGCCCACATGTGAAGGAGAGTTTTAAAAATATAATATAAAAATTAAATCAATATTTTTCTATCAACTTAATTTTTTTAGACAAATGATAATTTCATATATTATCATGACCCTTAGCTAACGTGAGACTCAATCCAATTAACTATTTTATTATAAAGCTCTTCCACTATATTTAACTCTCGCAAAATTCTGATTAAAAATCACATTTTTTTTTTACTTTATTAAAAATGTATTAATAAAGTGATATAATAATGAAATGTATAAAAAAACTAATAACCACTCCAAAAAGAAAAGCCTTTCTTTCTCGTCTATTTTATTAATAATCATAAATAGAATGAGACCACTTATCTTTAAATAATTTTTATTTCATACTAATACCAAAATCAAGTGACTTTATTTGTCGTGCATATAATTTAGCACATAGAATGGGGATCGAGTAAATGCCACGTTATATTATTAGAAGTAAAATCACGTGAATTTGCAATTAATTAACGTTTTCATAAGTCATAATACTTTGTAATTTTTGCTAATAGATGAAAGTAATTTTTCTAAAAAATATTCATATTTAGGATATATTAATCAGCTTTGGTGAAAAATTCAGTTCTTGCTTGTTAGGATTTTAAATACAATAAATGCCTACCAACTTCCCCTAAGTTTCAGACGCCAATTTTACTCTGAGAAATTGAGAATACAATAAATGATGGAAATCAGTGATGGTACAGTAAAACTAGGTCGGCTATCTTGCTGAAGCCATTCCAGCCTTGCTGATAGCCGACCTAATCTTACTGTACCGGATCAGACCAGATCGATCGCATCGGTCTATTCAATGTGGTTTAATTATTTTTTTAAGAAATAATTATTAAATTATTAATATTAAATGAATTATTAATATAAATCATATAACTAATTCATTAAAAAATATTTAATTATAATTATATTTATGATGTTAATTGTTATTATTTATTAACTTAAATTTTACTCTTTAATATGTATAATTATTAATAATGTTATATATTTTATATATGATTAATGAATATCAAATAATTTTATTGTATATAAATTATTCATGTTTACTTGCAACTTAGGTGTTTAAAAAGAATTATCTAATTACATTAATTAAGTGTAAATAGTAAAGTATGTATGATGTATTGACTATTTACATATAATGACATAAATTATCATATTATTTATGATTTATTATTAATTAATAGTATGTATTATTTAGTATTTAATATGATTAATGATAATAAATTAGATAAAAATTACATCATTAATATATAAAATTAATGTATAAAATAATATATTAAATTATTAAAATTATTTTTAAAAATATATATAGTTTGGCCCGGTCCAAAATTTATAGACTCTGGAACCGGAATGAATGTCTTTGGTCCACAATTTTTTAGAACAAGATTGACTAGTATAATATTCAGTCTGGTCCGATTTGGAACGAAATTTTCAGTTGGTCCGATTGGCTTTTCTAGTATGGACCTAATACTTGGGGCACGAATGTTGGTACTATCCTATTATGACTACTGAAAAATTATACTTATCATCCTCATGCCACACACCATATATGAATTTTTAATTTTTAATTTTTTTTCTTACCAAATATGTGATGTATGAATGATGAGTATAAAAATTCAATTAGTTTAAGAGGTATAAAAAATAAAAATAACTGTGATGTGTAGTGTGTGAGATGATGAATAGAAAAATTCATAACTATTTAGAAGCAGAGAGAAATTACTTAGAATTTTTCCAAATATATATGAAAATTTTCATGGAAGAACTATTATAGATAGAGAGAGATTATACAAAAGTAAATTTACAACCTAATGTAGTTTCATGAAATCTGTTAGATTTACTTTACGATAAAAAGAACTTTACAATCTGAAATATCACATCAAGACACGTCAGTTTGTAGATTTACTTTTGTAAAATTCATTTGTGTCTAAAGTATTTTCCTTGTCAAATTATTTATAAAAATATCAAATTATTTAAATTATGAATAATAATATCCACACAAAACATTTCACACTATATTTTACAATAAATTATAAAAATAATAATATTTTTATAAAATGATGTTACTTTTATAAGGTAGTTTACAAAAATATATCTCATTTTAAAATATTGTTACATTAAGTGTTGTGAAAAGTGATGATTGTTTATAATTTTTTCTTAAATTATTTATATATATATTTTTAAAAATTAATAACTGAAAGTATACCAATCTTTATAATAATAATTATCGTCATTAATCTACGCATAATTGTGGCATAACTGAAGGGTGGCCCTACAGCCACCGCTTTCAATCTGGGAGCTACCGTTAGTTATATGATTATTTTTTTATTTTTTTGCTTTTTCATATATGTATTTTTTAATATTTTTTAAAAAAATAAAAAATTATTATCTCATTCAAAAACATTTTTTAATTATTAAGTAAAAAATAAATAAAAATAAAAAATCACAATAATAACTTCCAGCAATAAGAGTAACATTTTTCATAACTGAAATGAGAGGCTGCTGTAGTAGTTTCCTTTTAATAATCTTTCGGCTTTCCTTACCATCACTGTAGTAGTTTGTTTGGTAGCAATTTACTTGCAAATATTTGAGAATATTTTAAATTAAACATCTTTAAATCCAAGATAATTTCTTTATTTCAATTTTTCATATGATAATTACCTAACTACAAAAATCAAAACAATCTTATATATATCAAAAGAAATTTTCTCTTAAAAACATATTTGAACAATTTTCTAGGTCGATTTATCCACCTTCATAATCTCCAATACAATTATTAAATATATTATGATTTTTTTCTCTCATTCTTTAGAATTTAATAAGAAAAATGATCTTGTACAATTACAAAGTGGGTAAGATTTGTGTAATTCTTTTAAAACAAGTGAGAAACCCCTAAAATTCATTCGAAAACATTTTTTTTACTATAGACCTCACATTTTTTTTACATATGGTCACTATTTAAAATTTCTTAAAGTGATTAAATATTTAATTATTACTTTTCTGCCTGTTTTGCCATGTTAAGATGTTTCGCTCTTACTTTTAAATAGAGAAACTCAAATGGAGGAGAAAAAATTGGCATTTACATTTTACACAAGGCATGAATAATGGAAAACTCTACCCGTAGTTATATTGGCACACCCCTTCGCACCCCTGCTGACTTGGAATGGGTTTAATGAAACGGTGCGGATTGCTTGTTGATGGGAGACGAAATTGAAGACCAAATTATAACTGTGCGTTTTAGCCTTCTCCTTCTTCCCCAACCCTTCTTCTTCCTTCTCCTTCTTCCCCATTCCCCCAAAAGCTCCTTCTTCCTTCATCCCATTCCCCCCCTAAGATTCTGCAAGCCAAAAATCGCAGTTCATCTGGCGAGCTCGCGAACGAAAGTGAACCCATTCCATATGCTCTCATCCCTCCCACGAATGAAAGACGATTTGAATATGATATGTCTTTCTCTCTCTCTCATTTAGTCCTTATGATAAGAACTTTCAGTTTGTATAGAGCAGGAACTTAGTATCATGGCTCTACATACCAAGCTCTGTGCTACTGGTGGGAACAAGATAAAACACCTGGTCCTGGGGCAAAGTTTGCTTTCCGTGCTCCTGCTCGTTTTGGAATGAAAATTGGACGTATAGGTGAGGTTTTTGTTTCCATAAAGGCAATTTTGACTGTTTTGTGTTCTAATTGAATGGACAGAATGTTATAAAATGATAACCTAAGCTATTATTTTAGGGACGGTTTAAATTATCCACAAAAAAAATACTTTCGGAATTAATTGAAAGATATGGCAACATGAGTGCCTGTTATTACATTTTTCAGGTTTACTTTTTTGGTTTGAAACTTTTTTTGTAGTTCATTTTACAGTGTTTGTGATTATTTAATTTTAATTTTACTGTGTTTCAGAGGATGTTACTCCAATTCCCAGTGACAGCACCCGCATAAAGTGGCATGCATAAACAATCACAGATGATGTAGAAAAGTACAAAAGGCTTTTCTAGTTAGAAGACTAATTCAGCAGTACATTTTCTGTTGGTTTATCTTTGGTTTGAACTACTCTTAATCCCAAAATGTGTCTTTTGGTTTACTAGATGATGGTGCAATGTTTTTTGCATTACATTTAGTCTTAAATACTTATTCTGCTGATGCTACAATGTTGTTTCCATTAAAGTTTAAACACTTTAGCAACCAATCATAGATTAATCTTAATTTGTATTTTATGAATCTTTTAGGAGTTTATCAATTTTTATTTTACATGATCCAGTCTTAATGTTTCTTCTGCTTAATTTGAAGATTTACTTATGAGAATTTTATTACAGATGCTTGTTTCCATTATTAGTCATACCAATTTGCATTACATTTTTGGATTGTTTGGAAAATGATAGTTTAGGAAGTTATAGATGTAAGATATTTTTGAAAAACGTATCTTATGGAAAAGTAATATGAAAATCTCCTTATTACTTTTTTTTTTTTTTGCTTTTGGAATGGGTTGCTTACTTTTTCACAAAAGTACCTGTCCAATAATTTAGCATTAGTGTGGCTCTCCCTTTGAAATCATGTGGGAAATTAGACAAGAAGTGGGTGAAATCTTGTATGCCTCACCCCTCATTATTTTGGACAATACAAACCTTGATATAAGTCTGTGAATCACTCTATGAGACTCCAAATATTCCAAACAACATTAGTCATGAATATATGGACCAGTCCTATCTCTGTAGGCTTAGACCTTATGTGAAATTATACTTTCCAAATGGTTTTAAGTTTTACACGTTAAACTGGTGTCTAACATGGTTCTCCCACTCACAAATGTTGTTTTAAATAAGCTCTTTTTTTTTTTCGAATTTAATGAGCAATTCATACCAATTATTACCATGAGGTTTTAGATAATTATCATGGTTATGAATCTTATTGGCAATTATCATGTGGCATATGAGTTAAGGTACTTGGAAACTTCATAAAAGAACTAGAATTTCTTTGAGTCATTCATTGTCAGTGTGCAACCATTCTTTATCCTATGTTTCATATGATAAGAACTTGGAGGTTATCCCAAGTTAGTAATTATTCACTTGTTGGCAAAGTGAAATTAGTGAATAGGTCATTTTGGTAATCTTATTAGCTTTAGGAGTTAGAAAATACCAATCCATGCCGGAAGCTCAGGAATAAACCTCAATGATAATAATTACTACTAAAGCTTTATCACGCATATATAATCACCTATTATATATTTATATATATATATCTCATGCATGTAGACGATACTTGCGTTGCTCAAAAATTCCCTTCAAGTTGTTCTTGTAAAAGTTCAGACTAACACTACTGTTTTTCTAGGTGTCCAAAGTACAATACTTAGGTACAACATTTTTTCATTATTATGAATTTTAATGGGTTTGTACAAATTTTTTTATATCTAACACCGTCGTTTGTGACTATTCAGGGATTACCATATTGCAACTATTTCAAATGAGCAGATAATAGTGAAGATAAAGAGAAAGAATTTATAAAGATAGAAGGTGAATTATTTATAGAAGTAAGAGATTGAAAAAGAGAGGAAGACATTGTGAAGAGGGAGTTGGGAGTCCACAACGACCAAGTCGTGGACGCACACTGCTTCGTATCTATTGGGTGTTGTCTGTATTAATTTTTTTGTATTTGATATGATCACAATAATAGGAGTTTTGTACAATCTCGAGCAAACTATTGCTCACTTTGTTGTAATGGACATGGTCTCTATGTGTAGCATATTAATATGCAGGATTTGTTTATCATAGAATCTGTTTGTAATGGAGGTGTTATGTGTTTTAATGGGCATGGTCTTCTATGTTGTAATGGAATCTGTTTGTTGTGCAGAACATACCGGCTTCTTTTATTCATTTAACAAACAACACAAATCTCGTGCACTAACAATGATTGTTCCAAAAAACAGCTTTTGCCTAACGACAAGTGTGGAACTCAAATTACATTGAACACAATATAACTAGTATGGAAGTATATACATTGAACACTTAACATATAATATATACATTGAACACAATACAATAGGTCTAGAACTCAAAATACAAAAGTTATATACATTGAACATAATATAACAACCACTTTACAAAAATGTCAACTTCATTACTTTTACTCATCAAGTTTGTACATTAAACTCAAGTCTAAGCAACTGCTTTTACACTGAACACAATACAATAAGTCTGGAACTCAAAATACACAAGTTATGTACATTGAACATAATATAACAACCATTTTACAAAAATTTTAGCTTCGCTACTTCTACTCATCAACTAGATTTTTTTCAATTACATTCAATCTCAATCACTGCAACGCCAAACTATGGGCTAGTCAAGCTATCCAGCCGGGTTCCATCTACCCCAAGTTGCATCTGTGAATGTAATTTAAATAGTTAAAAACAAACATAATATAACTAAATCAATTACTTTTAGAGAGAGTGACGAAATAAATGAAGATTAACTACACTTTCTTCAGGCTCAATCACTGCAACGCCAAACTGGGGGCTAGGCAAGCTATCCGGCTGGGTTCCATCTACCAAAGTTACATTTGTGAACGTAATATAAATAGTTAAAAATGAACATAATATAAAAAAAGTAGAGAGTGATGGAATAAATCAATGTTGCGTAAGTAACTTTGATTTATAAGAAAATATATGCATTAAAATCAACAAGTAGACTAAAAAAAAAAATCTCACACACTGCAATTGGAAGAAGCGACTTCCAAAGCAAAGGTTTATTAGATTTGGACAATAAAAATAATGTTCGAACAAGTACTACTCTATAATTAAAACGAAGAGTAAGTAATTTTGATACTAAACCTTATTTAGAACTTGTTTCTGGAGTGTGAGAATACAGAAGCCACTAATTCTACAATTTATCAGTTGCAGGTGGTTCCTTTGCAACTGATTCTCTTGAAAAATCCAAAACAGCAGGTTCCCCACTGCTGGTTCACAATTTAAGAGCTTGGGAATGGGAAAGCCATGTGAACATATTTGAGCTCACCACAATGACACTCCCCTCCAATTTCTAAGCAACAAGTTAAATAAGGACCAAAAGAATGTGAAAACATGCAAAACAGGCTTGCTAAAGGGGGAACAAAAAAAAAAAAAAAAAGGAAAAAAAAAACCCTGTTAGTTTTCTATTTCTCTACACCTCAAAGAATACTCTTCTCGAATAGAAAGTGCACCAAGCAACATGAAGAAGACCTTTTATAGTAGGTTTTGGCTAATAAAAATAATTATGAAAAAAAGATAATAAAGGGGGATATTTGTAGTATATAATTAATTGCTTTGGCTTGGTCTTACACTAGAAGTAAGCAAAAGAATCCAACTCTGCAAAATTTAACCGATAATCCGATAATTTAAGCGAACTGCAACTTTTCTATGTAATCCCCACCTCTAATAATTAGACAATCCATTTCCTCCCATCTATAACTAATAGCTCCATAGCGAGTATTCCAGGCAATAATTTAACTCCATAGCTCCATTTCCCCCCCTCAACATATTATTTCTCCAACCTTTTATTATCTCCTAATTTCCTACTTTTAAATCCCTACTTAAACCTTTCGCATTGTAGTTTTTCGAAATGGAGGCTATTCAAAGTTGGCATTTTTTTTTTTGTGGTTTTGTTTTTGATTTTATTTAGAAATGGGTTTATTTTGTAGGACAAGAACGAGAGATTTAGAAATATTTGGAACAAGAAATCTTTACCAGAGGCGAGAGAGACATGCGAAGACGTTCGAAGATGTGCCAGAAAATTGTCAGAACAAGTTGCGGTCGTCGAATCAAGCTAGTTCGAATGAGCGGGAAAGAAAGTTACATGATCTATCCCAGACGTCTTCTCCCTAAAGTGCGGATTGCTTGTGATTTTTTTTTCAATTTACAAAAATACCCTGTCATGTCAGCAGGGATGCGCAAGGTGTGCACCAAATTGATTATCCGTAGAAGAACGGGTGAATAATTTCTTTATAGTTTATGCGTTTTTCTTGAACTGCTAAGAACAATACAAAATAAATAAAAATTTTATGTACAGTCATTTTTACTTATTTTTTGTATACTTTATTAACGTAATTGGCTTCATCTTTTTTTTTTTAAATATAAAATAATTATTTTAGTCAATTACACATAAGGATGCTACCTGCATGGTGAGGGACCCTTCCTCGCACCCCACCCTACAGGAAAGGTCCCCAAACCCCGTACCATGCAGGGGAGGGGCTTTTTTTCCCCACCCCAGTGCTGGAGGGAAAAAACCCATCCACCCACCCCTTGCCTAGGCCAACCCATTAGGTTTAGAAAATTATTTTTAGGTCTAAAAATATTTTTTTGATTCAAATTATAATATAATTTAAATTTATAAATACAAAAATAATTTAAACTTATTAGAGTTATATTTTGGATTGCCTTGGCCTCCTAGACCAATATTTATATAGGAGGTCAATGCAATACAATAGTCATACTTAAGCAATATAGGACTTAGTAGGATTTAATAACTTGAATACAATTCCAAATCTTTAATAAATTGTATATATCTATATACAATATATATATAATTTTTTTTTTTTATATATATGTAGAGAGGAGTGGGGGCAAGGCGGGGCCCCGCTGGGGTCATCCCGCCCCCCGCCTCCATTGGTCATTCTCCATGCGGGGCTGGGGCCCTTGCCCTTGCATGCGCGGAATGGGGTAGCCCGCCTGCCCATGTGGAGGCATGACAACAGGGTGTGGGGCCCGCTGCCCACCCCTAATCACATCAACGAAATGTATAAAAAATATACAAAAGTGACTGTATGTAACAAAATTTTAAAAAAATTGCTGCCACGCATGTTCCTTTACTTTTCCTTACAAATAAAGTCACAATTTAGCTTATGAATTTCTTACCTTTTGCTTGATTCACTAATGAAAACAGCAATGGATAAATCATTATCACACTGACGATCTGAAAAATGCACAACTAAATGATTTGTTAGGAAATACACAATAATAAAATAAAAAATTACAATAAAATGAAAAATTCAAAAGAAACCAGTTTGTACTGGAGCACATAAATCTTGCTATCTTTAAGGAGATTCAAGTCTTCTACGGTATGTAAAGTTTTAATTGAACCGGTGTAGCAAACCTCCTACTGACTTGTCTCATCTAAAATACAACAACTCAACTGATTATCAATAGCTCAAATCAACTTTGCATAATTTATTGAGCCCAAAGCTCCTCTAAAATTGACATCTCTCTTCTGTCTGAAAATTTCTCAATAATCTCTAAAGACTATCTTTATTTTTTTCCTCACAGTAAAGCGTCATACTATAGACAAAAAACTTCAACTTTTTCTTCTTTTTCTGTACTCCCAATAGGCTATCATTTAAAGTCATTTTTTCAAAAAGAAAACTACACGTTAGTTGTTTTTGAGATCCTATGTGCAGATCTCTTGCTCCTAGATTTTAGAAAACTGAAAAAATTGATACAAACGGCTACCTTAATTTTTTCCTCATCCATTAAAATCAACTTTGAATATTTTTAACATGTGCACTTTGAAAGATCTGATTTATAACTTTATCAACAAAAAAAACTAAGGAATGCAACAGTATTAAAAAAGATCATGCTAATAAATACAATCTATTAAAAAATGCCAATATTCATTCAATATTGATATTTTTTTAATGATATATATATAAATAAGAGAGATGCTTTAAGATAAAGAAATATTATTATGCATCATGAGAGTATGTTATGTATTGAACCCTCACTTTGAAACAATAATTTGTACTCTATAGTTAGCAGTAGTCTCAAACTTGAACTATAACTTCTAAAGGAAAATAAAAAATTACCGCTCACACATAACAGTCTAGGTGTTAACATGAGCTTTATTATCCAGTACATTATGACCTTGTGCTATTTCAGGTTTCATTAATGTATTTGAAAACCAGTCCAATTATTGTAGAGAGTGGCCCTACTTCCACACTCACATAAGCGAATCTGTCAAGCGTGTTCTTGTAATTCTGACACCCTACTCATAAGAGCTACAAATTTGCATTGAGAGCATTTAAAAAAAAAAAAATCATCAACTCAATGATTATAGGATGAATGCACTTGCATCATAGGAATGGAAAAATTCTCAATTAAAGTAAATTGTGCAATTCTTACGACCACCAAATAATTCGTTATTCCCATTTAACCCAATTCTCAGGATCTCTGATATCTGGATTGGGTATCCTCATATGTGGTTCATGAGTGTGTAGACTTTAATGTCATTCCCCTCGATGTATTCTAGACTCTTTCTCACTTTGGTCAATAGATTTTCTAGATTATTACATGATTTAACATGATCCATGTTAATGACACCACTACTCAAATAGGATTTCATAGTACTCTGTTTTATTCTTATTGGTTTGGATTTATCCTTGTAATAGCGATTTTGTATTCTACCAATTGTAGCAATACTGTCACAATGAATTAATATCGATGGAACTGGTTTTTCCCACAATAGAATTTCGTGTAGTAGGTCTCTCAACTAGTTTGTTTTCTCACTCTTGAAGCCAAAGCTATAAATTGAGCTTCCATAATTAAGTTAGAAATAATAGTTTATTTTTTAGACTTCCAACATACAACCATCACACAAGGTAAAAATATAATTAGTAGTTGAAAGAGAATCACCTGACAAAATATTCCAATCGGCATCATTGAAGCCTTTGAATACAACATGATATTTTCTATAAAACAAGCAGTAATATTTTGTCTAAATTATTGACCCCCATTATTTTTGGATTAAAAGGAAATTCTTCTTCACGGAAAATCGTTTCACCTGATTCAAAAATCACTTTATTTTTTATATAAAAAAAATCTTATGCTATTTTTTGTATATCTAAGAAAGACACAAGTGATAATTCTAATATCTGATTTGGGTTTTTTAGGATCTATTAGCGTTACAAATGCCCAACAATTCCAAACTTTAAAATATCCCAATCTTAACTTATACCCTCTTCATGATTCAAAAGGTATAGCTAGTTGTTTTTGAGATCCCAAGAGCAGATCTCTTATTCTTAGATTTTAGAAAACTAAAAAAATGATCCGTGAAGAATTAAATTAATATTTTTTTAATAAAAATCGATTTTATATAATACATTACATTTATTTTATATTAAAATAATTATAAAATTGATGAATAATCATATCATTTATTTTGACTGTTAGAAAGAAGTATTTCTCAAAGTTCGAACAAGCCCAATCGCTATCAATAATGATGTCCGACTCTCTTTGGAACACAATGGAGGAATCTACACGGTACCATTTGATAGAGAAAATCGACAAAGCAGTGAAAGAGAGAGAGACGTGGCTTACCGACGTCGCGCGAGGTTGGCAGAAAGTGTTTGAACTGCATTTTTGTAGTTTTATGGCCACTTCTAACTTCCTCTGTGATGATTGACAGCGGAGCACAATAGCCACATAGAAAAGTACATAAGTCACTATTGATAGAGAATAATGGATGAACGAGGTAAGGTTAACGCCCTGTCATGGAGGGAGGAGGGAAGCTTACTGGTCGACGTCTTCAGAGTGTCTTCCAGCGAGATAGGCAATGGAATTGAACATGACGTTAGTGTGAAGCCGTGAGACATGGGAGCTACCTACTTTTCATTTCACGTCCATGGAGGATAGGAGGAGTACAACCGAGCTGTGGGGACAGTCCGACGTTGGAGGCCTGAGGTGGCGGTTTCCCATGACAGTTGCGGGTCATTCATGGTGGTGCGTAGAGCCTTACATGGTCAACATGGTTGCTCTATTTTGAGGTTGGAAAACAGAGGAATTCGTGCCATGCGATGCAACCATGGTGGGTGGTGCAAGGGATGGAGTGTGGCAGGGGGAGGTTTACAAGGGGTGTCGTGTGCTATGTTTTCAGTTGGCTAAAATAGGGCATTTTGTTAACAGCTCTTCTACGTACAGTTGCTATTTGCAACAGCGGGGGAGTTGCCTGCCACTTAAAAAAAAAATGGAAAAAAGACGAAAGTAGAAGAAAAAAAGGCATCTGAAAGAAAAAAAAGTTACAGACAAGTCTTTTATGCTCTCTCTCTCTCTTCGAAAAGAAAAAAAGAACTGACCGAGCTCTTTGTCTTCGAAAGTCTCGTCTTCATCTTCGTGGGTCTCCTTTCTCTATTTCTCTCTCTTTCTCTTTGGACTTTAATTCCATGTCCGTTTGGCAACTACAGCATAACTAGCAGAAGAGACTCACTCCCTCTTGAACTACTTCAACTTTTTTCTTTCCACCAGCGATTAATTCTCAAACTCAACAACAACAACAATAAACTCCCACATCCATAGATTTGATTGGCTTAATCTTGGAATGGAGTGAAATTAGAGAGAACACAAAGCACTTCAGACCCAATTAAGGAAAAAATATAAACACCCACAGTACCCACATAGAAATGACTACCATTACAATAAATTTGATTTAGGGATCGCATAAGAGATGAGACAGAGAGAGAGGGAGAGAAAGGTGAAATCACTTTTGTAGAAGACGAACGTATTAAAATAATTGTAGATGGTAGTTTTACTGAAAATGCAATTGTGTGTACCATTAGAGCTTACAGTTGTTCACCTTTGGAGCTAATATTGCCTGACCTTATGTGGTAAGATTGAAATGTGATGTTGTTAGACTTGGAACTTTTTCTGTAAGCATTGCTAAATTTCTACTTGCTTGAGAATAAATCCTATTAAAAGTTCCAGTCTAAGGCTCAAGAAAAGGAGGAAATATATATATATATATATATGAAAGCAACACAGTCCCCAAAAGTTAGCCAAGTGCCATATGCATTTTCAGAGACGAACTGCAATTTTCAACTATGTGGCTATTGGGATTCTTTATGATCAAAATATTTTCGCAGTAGATATCTGTATGAAATGGTTACTTTGTAGTTATCACTAACATAATGGGCCCATCAAGCCCATTATGTACAGGGAATTTAAACACGAACGGGGCATAAAATCCATTGGACAATATCTCCAGTGCTCCTTTTGAAGATGTGTGCCTCAGTTCAGAAACGTCTCGCCGTTTGTCATGTATCGATGCGATCAAGGTAAACGGCTGTCGTTGCTCACAGGTATGGTAATAAAAGTCAAAACTTCTGTTATGTTGGGCCTAACCTGAAATTAGAAAGTTTACAGGGCTCGGCTGCTAATATCGTCATCTATAAAATCCCAAATAGCAAGCGGCATAGCGCAGACGAGAAAGGGGTAATTGTACGTCTGCTGCTAGGGTTTCCGTCTGCTGCTAGGGTTTCTAAATTTTCCGTGTTTACTTCAGGTTCAGATCTCTCACTCTCTGTGTGAAACTATTATATTTTCTGTCTATCTGCTTCCGGTTCAGATCCCTCTCTCATTTTCTTGCTAACGATCTGTATGCATGTATGCGTTTTGTTAACTTTCTTTCCCCTTACGTTCGTTTCGATAGAAAGTTTTCTTTCGAGAAATAATTTTTCTTAATTGGAGGCTTTGGAACAGTTTCTCCCTGAAAACTGAGGGAGTCGGGGGAAAATTATTGCATCTGAAAAAGCTCAAGATATGTGCTTTTATGTGTTTCTCCCCAAAACCAACGAACCGAAAATCTTTGTGATATGAAGAATATGGGGGAAGCGTATTATAATGAAGAATGCCACCAATGTTGAAGATATTTTTTTGTATGTTAGTTTTAGAGTTTTCACCGGCGGATATTGTCATCTATTTCAAACACTGTGTGCATGAATCATTATTCATTTGATAAATCACTCTCATTGTGATTGACAGTTGTTGTAGGCGAAATGACTCGCATATATGTGGGAAACTTGGATCCACGAGTTAGTGAGAGGGATCTTGAGGATGAATTTCGTGTTTTCGGAGTTATAGAAAGGTAGAACAATTTTGAAGTAACTGTTATCTATATATCTTAGTTCTTAGCAATTTTGGTTTATTGCAGCCTTTTTAGTTCATTTCTTCAATCTTGATTTGCAAGCTTTTATTTGTGCATACCTTTACCTGTTTTTAAAATTGAAATGCTATCATGAGTGTCATATGCCATCCGTAGTTAAGTTAATTTAGCTGCCCTTTGGTTGGGCCCAGCGTGATTGTTGGCCATAACTATATGGCCTATGTCAAAGTAATTAAGGTTCTTTTTCTGTTACCTAATTTTTTTCCACATGTTTAAGATTGTTTTTGATCTTTAAAATGTTTAGTTTCATCTTGTTGCTTTTTATTAAGCTTGTGAGGAGTGCTAGCAATGTCTCAAGGAAGGAGATGGTTGTTTCAGTGAAAGAATATATTCTAAATATAAGCTTGAAATGTGAATATTAGAAATTTATTTATCCTTAACCATATTCTTTTGGAAAATTTAATATGGAAGTTATGTATGCTTAACACTCATATCATTACACCATTGGTCTCCCTTCCTTACAGAGTGAGTATCTACATAAAATGTTTTTATCAACTATGTCTGTTGATCTGATTTTTCGAATTGGACATATTGACATTTGTTTTGGTTGATTGTCTCTTTTTCCAGGATTAGGTATTGCGCCGACCACTTGAATTGTGGTTTAAAAACCTTTTCTATGCCTATCATTATTTTCATCTTTGGAATATGTTAATAATGGTTCCAAGCCCCTTTTCCCCCCATTTTCTCGGACTTTTTTTCTCAAAATCATGATTTGTTGAGGCATATGTATACAGTTTTAAGCAATTTGAGTGGTACTAGCACAAAGAAGTTCTAGAAAAACGCAAAGGGTGGCAAAACCTACTTTCTAGCTCTTGACTAGCTGCCCCTATTATTAGGAAAACATGCCTTGTACTAACAGGAGGTTTTACATGGTTGGGAATGTGTTAATTGGAACTTCATGTGAAACTTTTGTTATATTTAGGTTGAATTTCGTGTTATATTTTATTCTTAGATTATCTCTTCCTTCTGCAGTGTATGGGTTGCACGAAGGCCACCAGGTTATGCTTTTATTGACTTTGAGGACCGTAGGGATGCAGAGGATGCAATCCGTGAGCTAGATGGTATGTGTAGAAGGTTTTCCTAGTTTTTATGGTGCTTATCTAGTTTTTAATTGTTTCTAAACTTATTTCCAAGGGATACTTATTTCAGTACAAGACACTATGTGATGTAACAACTAAACTTCTTTCCAAGGGGCGCTTATTTCAGTACAAGACACTGTGATGTAATGTGAATATGGCAATACAACGATACTCAAAAGATTAGGATACAATATGGATATGGATATTGATATTAACCAACTAATGAATATAAATGTGCATTTAATATATTATTTTTGGTATAGAAGATTAATAACCAGCCCCAGAAGGTTTAAAGACCTTTCTGAAAATAATTTGTAATTCCTCATATTTAGTATGAAAAGATGAGCATAACAACCCACTGCCATGGCCTCCCACTTAAATTGTAGTTTGATTTCAGGGGGAATCGAACCTGTGACATGGGGCTCTTCCACACAAGTTCACCCTTACCACTTGGGCTACCCACGGGTATAAGTCTGTGAACAGAACTCCTTCGTGTACAAAGTCGATGCTCCCTATAGAATGCCTTATTATGTGGAAGCCATCTTGCCACACTTTAAGTTGTCATACACTTCCAGACTTTCTATTTCTGATTTTTTTATTCTCTACAAAGCCTTTAGATTTGTGGTCGCATAATTAATACTTGGATACTGTGAATTTATTTCTGGAGAGGTTCATTAATTCTGTATTTATTGAGCTTCTAAATTTTCTGAAAGTCTGCGTGAATGTTCACTATTATCTTCAGCTGTTTCAGAATATTTTTTTTACTATTCATAGCATATTTTCTAGACCGCTCCTTAGCTATTTGTTCCTGTTATGAACAGGCAAGAACGGCTGGAGAGTTGAACTTTCTCACAACTCTAGAGGTGGGGGTGGTGGTGGTCGTGGAGGTGGAGGTGGAGGTGGAGGTGGGCGAGGTCGCTCTGGAGGTTCTGATTTGAAGTGCTATGAGTGTGGTGAGCCTGGTCATTTTGCTCGTGAGTGTCGTCTGCGTGTTGGGTCGGGACGGCGTCGTAGTCGCAGCCCCCCTCGATATCGAAGAAGCCCAAGTTATGGTCGAAGGCAAGTTCATGCCAGATAGTCTTATTATGTTTTTGATAAGTAAAGTGTTTTTACTAATACTGCTGTTGCCTTATTAGTATAAATGTGATATTGAGCTGGGGGGGAGCTTAAGATGGGGGATATGCCCAATCTAGGTTGGAAAACCGTGCTACTTGTAGCCTGATGCCCTTTGACACTCTTACTGTGTGGCAGGAGTTACAGTCCTAGTGGACGATCCCCTAGACGCCGCAGTTTGACACCTCGTGGGCGCAGCTACAGCAAGTCACCTCCATACCGTGGGCGTGGACGTGAGGAAGTGCCATATGCTAATGGGTGAGGTTCTTTTGCGCTGTTTTTTATTTTTATTTTTTTTTTAAGTTGTATTCTTTAGGTGGTTGGTAGAAGGTGCCCTCTTGCGGGAAGGTTACTAGACTTTGTTTAACAGCCAAGTGCTTTGTGTGGGTATCCATAACTGTTAACACTTTTTTATTTGCCATCTTTTTCATGCCAATAGCCAAAACACGAGCTTACACTTTCCCATGTGCCTTCTGTACCTGGGCACAAGTGTAACAGTTCCACCATCTTTAATTTGTTTGCTGGACAGGAGCATCAGGCCTGACCCTATTAGCTTAGTTAGCTTCATCCCATACATGATTCTCCATTTTAGTAGCTATAGATTATTGAACTACCAAATATTTGGACCACTCACTCACAAAATTACCATCACCACACAAATAAAAGTGCATTTATTGGCAGTATTAGAGTTAACTTCGTTTATTAATTTTATTATCTTTGGTAATGTTTCTGCTTAATTTTATGCAGAAATGGTCTTAGGGATCGACGCCGAAGCAGGAGCTGAGTATTGAAGCCTCGCTCACTTGCCGTTGTTTAGAGGAAGATACTGGAAATGAATGTTAATTAGTGTGCTTGGACTTCAGTATGACTGTTAAAACGGGCGACGCCCTCAGCTTCTACTCTTGGATTTGGATAAGTTCCTTTCTTTCTTTAATTTTGAGCTGGGTTTTTTTTTTTTTTTTTTACTCTATGCAGAATATGTAGTTCCATTATAGCAGATCTCAACATTAGAGTTTATTGAGCGCAGTTCATTGAGAGCTTTGCTAAAATCCTATGCTTTTGTTTTTGTTGGTTTTGAGGTCTCATCTGGTCCTGCTTCATTGTTGGTGTGCTTCTGCACTCCCCGGATTTCGTTCTTCATTGACACTGGGATCTTCAATTTTGAATGGTTGTGGGTCCCAGCCTGCTACTTCTGTAGATGCTTCTAGTTGATTGAATCTCTCCAGTTGTGATGCACCTCCCTCTCTAGTGGCGTTTATTTTTTTTAACATGAAAGGATTGAGGAGCGGCGTCCAACGCTTCTGGCAGGTATACATATCTGTTCTACAGAAGTTGAGGGGTTTTGGGAATCTCCTTAATAAAGTAAATTTTTTTTTGGGTTCTGTTTTCTAAATTGGATTTTCTCAAAAACTTTTGGGGGTTTATGATCCATGGAAAGCTTCTTTTTTTCTCGGCCTTTTTTAAAGGGGGTATTGGTTTTAGGATTTTGATTTTGTAGCGATGATGATCTTTAATCTCTCCAATGGTTGGGTTGCAATTGGTGGTTAAAGAGTTCTAAATAATCTTACCCTTGATGCTCAAATGGAGTAAAGATTACTCCACCTCTATTTGGGTGCGGGAATGGCTTTGACATTCACTGTCGTTGAAAGATTTGTTTATACGACTACGTGCGCCTGCTGTAATTTCCTTCATGTATTTTTTGGTCCTTGATATCTTCCGGGTCATGGGCGGTTCTCATGCTGTGGGTTGGCGACCTCTGGCTAAGTTTCACTAGAAGATCAAGGACTCCAATTGTAGAGAGATAATTTTGGCTATTGGCTTTAGAGCTAAAGCGGCAATCTGATTTGGTTTGGCGTTTTGTGCTTAAGCGGCTTCCCTAGTTGGTCGGGTTTTTTCTGGATGATTAATCTCTTCAAAAAAGCTCGGCACTCTTGACTGATTTTTGTGGTCAACCGCAACGTAAATAAACAAGTTCTGGACTAATGGGATAATTGCTGAACTGAACATGAAGTTATGTCAGTAAAAGCAGTCAGAACTCGTTTGTAGGAAGGTATTATTTTTTGGGTCTTCCAAGTCCGACACTGCCAGATGATGTTGGGCAAGATTCACCGCCGCTAGTATACTGGAGAATTTTCTTTTACACGGATTTTCAAATCATTTTCATCATGCATCGACTATATATATATATATATATGTTTCTTTCAAGTCTCGGTTCTGCGGTTTTAATGCATTTTGTAATGTTGTATAAATGGGCCAAGTCGAGTGTGGTTGTAAACAATAATTGTTGTTTTAGCATGAGTAATAATATATTTTCTGATACATTCGAGTCAAGAAAACTTAAAACTCTTCCGGGGAATGGTGTAGCCATTCAATTTGAACGGTACTTCTTGCGAGCAAACTGAAACAGGTCCTCTTCAATTTGAACAGTGTCAGAATCTGCGAGGTCAACATCTAAGACTGTCTGTTCAGGTTGCGCGATGAGTAGTGTCCATTTAATAAGATCTGATCTTCAAAATGGTGAACGAAGATGCTCTTAGTCAAATGTGGCTCCCTAATGTAATTAATGTTTCTGTACTGCTAAGAAAATACGAGTTTAAGCCATATATCAGTGCTCTGACTCAGAATCCATTTTCTTTTCTTTATTATCTGATCACGACATGTGGCATTTTGCTTTAGAGTAATGTGAGTTTTATACAAGTCATTTGTAAAAAAGTGGTTCTTACTAATAAAGAATAATTATTATTATTTTTTATATTTTTTAAAGTAGAATCTACTTTTTCACAAGGATTTATACGAGGTTTGTTTATTTTGAGTTTGTATAAATCACTTCTTTTTGCTGAAATGTTGACAATGGACATGAAAAAATACTTTTTCTTTTTCTTTTTCCTGTCTTCCGTAATTTCCTATTCCATTAACGTTAAAAAGTTCACTTGTATTAGTCTTGACTCTTGAGTCTTTTCTCTGATAGCTCGGCATCGATTCCCATCCTGTATCCTTTGGCCATCGAAGGTTATAGAGGCTGCCCGATATTTGCCTTATTTTTAACATCACTTCCACAGTTCATTGTTCTTCGCTTCAAGTCACTGTTGGTATTGCCTTTATATTCGCTGGCCTGCACCTGTCTAGTGGATTAGTTTATTAAATTTTATTTCTCATCCTTCCAGTGGTATTTTTTTTTTTATATGCGAACGAGTAATATCTTTATAGTTTTTTGTCCAAATTTTATCATAAAGTCTGGAGAGAAATAAATACAGTTTATTGTTCTTACAACATTCTACATTGTCTTTTATAAAAAAAAAAAAAAAAAACATTCTATATTGTCCATGTTATTCTTTTATACATCATTAAATCTTGTGAGCACATACATTATTCTTTATGGAAGATGATAAATTTACGATTACTCAACAACTACTTTACAATTCTACTTAAAATGAAGGATAGTTAAGTAAAATTAAAATTATTTTCTAATGAAATGTTACTATTACATTGATTGATTTAAAATGAGTTGTAAATTAGTTGTAAACTAATTGTAGGTGTATCGTTACTCTTTATTTATACCCCTCTCATAATCATTCCTTTTACATAGATTTTTAAATTTTATTATTCAGCATTTTCTCTTGATTTCTCTAAAGAAAAGAAAAGGAAAATAGAAGTGCAGTGTAGTGTTACTTCTGAGTGACCGTAAATTATGTCTCGAACTAATTTATCCACATTTGTTCACAGATTTATACGTTAAACTACAGAGAATTTGAATAAGGAAAATGTTAGTTAATCCCCCCCTCAAGTATACTGGTCAAAGTTAGTAAGTGTATTTTGTTTATTTTTTTAAATGATTACAAAATTACCAGCATGACTCTATGAATAATATCTTTTATGGAAAGGATCATGCCAGTCGGCCGCTAGCTCTTACCGTTGAGTATGACCGCTAGTTCATTCTTCTATTTTATAAAAATATTTAAAAAAATATATATAAATTTACTGCTGGTAATTTTCTTAAACATTAAAAAAAATAAAGTGTATTGACGGTCAAATACAGAGACAAACCTAAGGAAGAATAAACATTTTCCGAAAAAGTATATCTTTATTTCTTCTTTTAACTGTTCAGAGTTATTAGTCAACATCACGGTTTTCACTTTTCACAACGAGTTCCAACAAAAATTGGGATAGAAAAAGCAAAAGAATATATAATATTTTTCTATATTTATTCGGATTATGTAGCCTCCAAAAACACGACAAGGCATTGAAGGCAATAGAAAAACACCATAACATCGGCTAAAATCTAAATTTAACCTTTTTTTGTAGAGGAATCGATGATGCTGAGGAGTGAAGTCAATGAATCGAATATTCTCTCTCTCACCCTCCGGCCAAACTCACTCGTCCCAGAAAACTCACTAACCTGTGAACCATGTCACTTGTCAGCTCCGCCTTGGTGGGCCCTTGAAATCGTGAAGTGGACTCTTCTGCAATAGGGGATCGTGCCTCGATAACGAATCTCCGGGATAAAAGATAGAAATAATCGATCGATCCCATATGAATTTCTGATGCAAAGCTAAAAATATGCTATTAAAATAATATTTTTTTACATGGTTGCTGCTAGTCTATGTTTGTCTTTCACTGGAGACTCTCTTTACCCAGTCGTATCCATTATTTCATGCCATCCACGTCCTCTCTCTCTCTCTCTCTCTCTCTCTAAATCCTTCGTTTTCTTAATTGAATATGCATCAATAACTGATTGTCTGAGCTGTATTCCCCTGTTTTTACAGTTAGTTTTCTTTTTGGGCTTTAATGAAAAGTCAACCACCGAACCGTGTTTAATGTTTATACCCAGTTTGAGCCTTCAACAAACAACATAGACAGGCGCTACCCATTGTCTCTCCAAAAAAAGTTCCATTGAATTTAATTTACATTTTGGAAGAGATTTTATGATTTTGGTCGCATTTCAGCCTGTTTGTTCGAAGTCTCAACTAGGATCTGTTTGTTAAAATAGAGAGATTTCAACTTTCACCGAGCAGGATAAAGTTTTTTTTTTTTTTTTTTTCGAAAAAGTTGGGATACTCGGAAAAATGTTGTCCGAGGAGAACTCATGCAGTCAATGTCTCCTTCGCTTCACAGTATTGCTGCAAGCCTGCAATATTCTTCTGTATGCTCTTGGTTTTAGTTTATGTATGTGACCAAACAAAAATACAATCATGGAGTTGAAGAAAGTGAGGTAATTCTCAGCCATATCCTCTATTTATTCTCCTTCCGATTTTCAACTCTTGTTGCGATTTGATCAGTGAGATTTTAAATTCATAGGTTTTATAATGATGAAAATCAAAGTTTCCGCCCTTCCTGGGAGAAAAATGACACCCAGAAAAACGTGGAAAGGCCATTGTCACTGTACAAGGCGACGGCGCCTCTGATTAAACTAGAAGGGAGTGGTACTGATGATAGAAACCAGAGTACTAGTACAACTTCCACGTTCGGGAGGTTAAAGGTTTTCCCAGAGAATCATAAGCTATGGCAGAAACGAATTCTCGATCCTGGAAGTGATATTATCCTTCAATGGAACAGGGTTTTCTTATTCTTTTGCTTGGTGGCCCTCTTTGTTGATCCACTTTTTTTCTACGTTCCAGTGGTGGTGGTGAACAATGATAATTCATCGTGTATGGCAACTGATTTGAATCTGGGAATTGTGATAACGTGTTTTCGGACTGTTGCAGACATATTTTATATGTTGCATATGGTTCTAAAGTTCCGGACGGCTTATGTATCGCCGAGTTCAAGAGTTTTTGGGAGGGGTGAACTTGTCATGGATCCAAAGATGATTGCAAGGTGGTATTTAAGATCAGAATTCCTCATAGATCTCATGGCTGCACTGCCTCTTCCTCAGGTACTGCAAATTAGTTTGAGTCTCATTCATGTGCAATTGATTCTTTGGTTCTGTGGTGGCTCAATAATCATAAATGAAAAACCAATCTATTGTTTATCGAGTTTGATTTAGTCTGATTACTGGCCTGTAGTAAATGAGACTGTACTGGTGAATTTTGTTTACTTTCTAATCTACTAATATAAAAGCAAAGTTGTTACCTTTATGTAGATGATTGGGATTGAAGTGGCTGTTAGAGTTTTCTTATATTTTCAAGGCATGCCTTCAACAATGAATTGGAGCCTATTTTAGAATAAGAGAAGTGAGGAGGGAGGGTTATTGATTTGAATCTGAAGCGAAATAACATCAGCTTGTGTTTTTTATTTTTTGGCAGATCGTGATATGGTTTATTCTACCAGCACTTAAAAGTTCCCAAGCTGATCATACTGACAATGCCCTTGTACTGATTGTTCTGCTTCAATATATTCCCAGACTGTACCTCATTTTCCCATTAAGTTCTCAAATTATTAAAGCCACCGGTGTAGTCACACAAACTGCTTGGGCTGGGGCTGCATATAATCTCGTCCTATACATGTTAGCCAGTCATGTATGCAACTTTCTTCACTTAATTATCTAGCGTCTTTTTTCTTTTTAGAGTATTATGCAGTAGTTTGACTTTCTTTTTTTTGCAGGTCATAGGGGCATCATGGTATTTGTTGTCCATTGAACGACAAGCAACATGCTGGAAATCAAAATGCAAAAAGGAAGATAGCCCTGTCGGATGTGACCTTAGTTACTTGGCTTGTACAAGTTGGAACACAACCGAGTTCAGGAAATGGGCAAACACTACTGCTGTGTTTAGTGGCTGCAATCCAAATAACAGCAGTAGTGATTTCAATTTTGGCATATTTGAAAAAGCTGTGACAAATAATGTCATCTCCTCAAAGTTTATTGAGAAGTATCTTTATTGCCTATGGTTTGGCTTACAGAACTTGAGGTATGATTCTTAAACATGCTATGTGAATCATATTCGTGACTGCATCTCACGTTCAGTCTCCTACATACAAAAATCAAAATATAGCCACAGACGATATAAATTTCATCTGTTACAACATCCTGAACTTATTGTATCAGAGGTATGAAAAACTGATTTCTACAGCTGGACTTTAGCTTTCCTAAAAGACTAATTGGCTCTCAGAAGACCCCGCAGAACCAAAGGAAATCATTAAACAATAGTGCTGTTCTTAATGAGGACAGCACTAGATATATTTAATGGAGATGAATGCCTGATTCTGAACTTCTGTACACATCTAAAATTAAATTATAGGCTTCAAAACCAGAAAAAATAATTTAAATGGCTCGCTCATTCAGAATTATGATTCATCTCTTTTGCTTCATGTTTCTTTTTCTTTTTCTTTTTTCATTTTTTCAGTTCCTATGGCCAGAATTTAAGCACAAGCACATTTATTGGGGAAACATCATTTGCCATCCTCATTGCAATATTGGGTCTGGTTTTGTTTGCGCATTTGATTGGAAACATGCAGGTACTCCTCCACCATTAATTACTGCATTTATCCTCACAACAGGCTATATTTATTATCCAGACTCAAAATCTTCCATGAAGCAATTAATTGTTGTTCGAGTGGGTTGGTACTTGGAAATGATTAACTAAACCCAGCAAAAACAAGTTTTGTTTTGTTTTTTTTTTTCCCTCTTAAGGCCTCTATTTTTCATTCTGATTGACCGATGAAGTTTCAGAACCTTTGCTTTCTTATCTCGTCAGCTTAAAAAAGTAGCTGAAAACTTCTTTCTTGGTATCTTTGACAGGATATAGAATGAAAGATATCTCTAAAATCACTAGGGTTTTTAAACTCTTCTTAATGTCATTTACAGGTATATATTAGTACGAATTTTTTCAGCATTTGTGTTATAATTGATTCTAGGAGATGTCTTGAACTATAGAAGCCGGAATTCATTACTCTTCTATCTGCTGTATAGTATGTAGGTGTTGGAACACCATTTTCTTACTAGTGTTGAACATCTTACTTCTTAAAACCATTTTAATAAGGTGACAGTCAGTAGGTCTCTTGTGTTGCAATATATTGGCATCAATCCATGTAGATGTTAGTCGTTAACTTGTTATGCATAGGGAAAAGTATGTCCATATACCATCTTCCAGACATTCTATTTTGTGTAGACCTATCTACAATCCATCACCGTGAGATTGGAGGAATGGAGGCTCAAGAGACGAGACACTGAGGAGTGGATGAGACATCGTCAACTTCCTCGAGGCCTTCAAGAACGCGTCCGACGATTTATTCAGTACAAGTGGCTTGCAACTCGAGGGGTCGATGAAGAGTCAATCTTAAGTGCCTTGCCTACAGATCTACGTCGAGATATCCAACGCCACCTATGCTTGGACCTTCTTCTACGTGTAAGTTCTCTTTCTGGATCATTTTATTCATGCTAAAGTCTGCACCGGAGCATGATTTTGTCAGGACAAGTTCCATCTTTGATAATATATATCACATACGGATGCTGTTAAACCTAGTTTTTATTCCTAATTATGAGCTCTTATCCTCTACCTGCTGTACTTTGTTTTTTCTTAGACAATTAATTGTTCAAATGAGCTAGTGTTAATACAAACTTACATCACTCTTAAAAGAATTGGCAAGAGTTATTTGCTTGTGCAGTTGGTCTTGTTATGCATGCCTGTTTTTTTCTTGCTGATATGTTGCCTTATTCTCCTGCATTATTGGCGTATCTTTGCCTGCCCTCCAAAATAACCCATTAGGCTGTTGCTCAATGCAAATAGTGTGTGTCCAAACCTTGTGATCCTGCTAGTAGATTTAAATGCAGGCGCTGGTAAGTCTTATGTAGCTTATAACTTTGTGTCCTATCCAGATTGTTACTTTTTCCCCCACCCTTCGGGAGGTGATAGTAGACTGCCTATTTCTTGTGCAAAGTGTGTTTTTAAAGAGGGCCTGGGTATTACAGCACTACTATGTAGCAGAATGCGAACTAAGTGTTAAGTGTTGATTACTGAAAATGTCTTGCAGAATTTGAGACAGTTAATTCTTCTCATTCCCGATATTGAAAGCCGTAGGTCAACTTGCAGTGATCTTCATTTTTCTTACTCCACTAGTAGCTAAACTAGTACCTTTTCCCCAATTGCAGGTACCTTTTTTCTCACAGATGGACAATCAGCTACTTGATGCCATCTGTGAACGCTTGGTGTCGTCCTTAAGCACTCAGGGAACCTACATTGTTCGTGAAGGTGACCCTGTGACAGAAATGCTTTTTATCATCCGAGGGAGGCTTGAGAGCTCAACGACAAATGGAGGCCGGACGGGTTTCTTCAATTCAATTACCTTGAACCCGGGAGACTTTTGTGGGGAAGAGTTGCTTGCTTGGGCATTGCTTCCAAAATCTACTCTCAACTTACCTTCTTCTACAAGAACAGTTAGATCCCTTGGTGAAGTGGAAGCCTTTGCACTGCGAGCGGAAGATCTCAAATTTGTTGCCAATCAGTTTAGACGTCTCCATAGTAAGAAGCTACAGCACACTTTCCGCTTTTACTCTTATCACTGGAGGACATGGGCTGCCTGCTTCATTCAGGTTGCTTGGCGTCGATACAAGAAGAGGTTGCTGGTAAAGAACCTTAGCATAAGAGAGTCATTCTCATATAGTGTTGACGAGCAACTAGCCAGTGAAAACGAACAAGATGAGGAAGAGCATTCAACTGCACCTTCATATAATTCACAGGCGAAACAGAACCTAGGTGTCACGATACTAGCTTCCAGGTTTGCTGCAAACACGCGAAGAGGAGCTCAGAAAATCAAGGATGTTCAAATGCCTAAATTGCAAAAGCCTGAAGAACCTGACTTCTCGATGGAGCCAGAAGATGATTAAGTTCAACTGCCTGAAGAACCAGACTTCTCGACGGAGCCAGAAGGTGATTTAAGTTCAACGCTGCTGAAGTAAATTATATGACAGACAATAAGTATCATAGATAATAGGGATGGAAAAGATGGCAAGGCTTCAAAAACATCATTGGAAGGACTGTAAAATCCATTAACAGCAGGTACGGTTGCATACATCCTTGTAAGGTAAATTGGCCATTGCCCTTCAAAAGCTGTTTCTAAATTGTATGATATTCATAGTCTGTACTTATACTTGGCATGTCTTGTTGAAAGTAGAATGTTGCCACAGTTTAAGCAAACTTTACAGCAAAAGGGGCATCAATTTGTGGTGCAAAACTGAGTTGTTGGCTCACTAGTCGCTATAGATATGAAAGCTCTGCATTTCAATACTCGATAATTAAGGCCGCCGCCGGATACGGAAAGGGTTCCATCTCATCTCATTATTACAATTTTTCAAATTTTTATATAGAATATAATAAATAATTCAATTTTTTCAAATCTCAAAATAATAATAATATTAAAAAATAATATTCTAATAATATTTTATTCAATTTTTATGTAAAATCATCTCATCTCATTTCACTATTCATCAAACGGGACTAAAATTTTCGTTCACATATAGACCTGTAAAACGCGGAATACAACGACTTCTACATTTTAGATCCCACATGTGTTGTATTTCTGGTATCTTTTCCTGCTTATACGCGGAATACAAATTTTTTTATATTGCTCAAAAGAAAGAGAGGAAAAAAAAAAAAAAACATCTTCGTATTAACTACATACAAAATCAGGCAGGCCGGGCTAGGCTGGCATCCGACTCAGTCTCAACCCTACGTTTCATCGTTGAGCCCAGAAAAACCTGACCTTCAGCCTGTGGACTACTCCGTCCGAGCTCAGATTGTACAACATCTTTTGGGCTTAGTTCCTGGTTAAGTCAGGCTAATCTTTTGTGCTGAGTCGTATAAGGCCCGAAGGTTCGTTAGTTGTAAAATGATGTATCCCTTTCAACAACATTTCCTGATACATTACATCCATCCAAAATGCAATTCCATATATTTGAGAGGTTGACAAAATTACATGCTCTATACAATTGATTGAGTGAAGGGTGAAATGCCATCCAGACAAGGCCAATTACACATTGACGCTGGATTTCTCAACTACCTCATAATAATACCTTAAACCTAAACCACTAGCATCAAACTTGCCAGCTGAGGTATATCAAAGTGGGGATCATTAATAAAAGAGTACTGCTACATCTACAAATAAATTACATACAAGTAATCCCATACATTGATGTGGCTTCATCTGATCCATTAGATCTACTTTACAATAACAATAACTTTATAATCTGACGAATCACATTAAACCACATCAGTTTGTGTGATTATTTTTGTATAATCCCTTTGTGGCTATGGGATCTTGTCTTTTCTTTTCCTTTTTTTTTCTTCAAATTTATGTATGTCTATTAAAAAGAAAGGTATATCCCAATTGAATTTGAGATGCTAAGGGGGAAAGCAGTTGGCTTGTCAAATCTAAGATCTTGCTGATTGCCTGTGCAATGTCCATGCCGAAATAGAGTGGACCATAGAGATTGATGGGTAAATATGTACTTTGATTATATTGCCAACCATAAGCAAAATCTAAAAAGCCAGATTCAGCATATGCCCTACAAAAGATCCTGTGCCTCAATTATGTAAACCATTTAATTGAAGAAGAAGTGTCAAGTGTAGGACCCAAAAACCTCAGCCACCCCTGCAAACTATAAAGCTAAGCTTGTTACCACCCGTTTAGCCTGCCGACACTTTATTCATCTAGATTGCAGCTATAACTGGCACACGTGCGTGCATACACACTGGCACATAAGAAAATTGCAGAAGAAACAAAACAGATAAAAAGGCCAAAAGCAGTGAGTTCCACTGCTTGTGTGCATATGTTAAGAGAGAGAGAGAGAGAGAGAGAGAGAGAGATCAGAGAGGTGGGGAGAGATTATTTGTTCCATTTAAATATACCAGAATACTTGTACAGAAACATGTTTTACATGTCTCGCTCACTAATAAAGAATCTATGAAGTATAAAACAGAAAGCATCAAGCAATCTCATCATCTTTAGTCTATTCAGCCTCTAGCATTCTGCAGAATGCAAATACAGTATGGCTTGAACAGGAGATGCCGAATCACGCACAAGCACGAGTTGATGTAAACTGTAGTACAATTAAAGAACATAGAGTATTCTATTTCTACCTATAGCAAACGATAATACAATATGCCTACGGAGAATTACAATATGACCAGTGTCCTATGGAAACGAAAAAATTGCAGGGTGTGAATGTCATTTGGAGAGTGATAGTAAACAGAGAAATCCTATAAGATACTTGAATCAAATGAGGAACACAGGAAATTCATTTTATTGAATTGGAGGGTTACCCCTTCACTGCAATCTCCCAAGGCAAAAAGAATTGAACTTCCTCCCAAGCACTGCCCACATAGATCACTGCCGTTAAGATGAACATTACTGAATTAGAAGAATGGCTTTTGTTTTTTTTTCTCCTCCTCCTTTCTCTTGACCCCCTTTGTTATTAGCTCATCTGCTCCCCAATTAGATCAAGACCCACAAGAAGGAAGGTCACCCCTTGGAAAAGCAGGAAGTAGAAGTGGACTCCTTGTGCAGATAACAGGCTCCTGACAGAAGCCGTGAGCAAAAGGAATGCCAGAGCAAGCTCCTTCCTATATATTTTATTGATTTTCTTAACAGGAACTCGGGCTGCTTCTTTCTGTTCCTTAATTTGGTTCAGTTCAGAAAGCTCACTCTCAGACGCTCCTCGGTAGATTTGTGGTTGGTTCATTGTTTTAGCTTCCCTTTCAGCAGCAGCCAGTAAATCAGATTCTGATGATCTGCCAGCCTTCTTGGTGACAATCCACTCGTAAGAGCTACCCAACTGGAACAATCCAGATACCATTGCGTTGAATTTTGTAACAGACATGGTATTCTCAAATAGGAGGTAAGGAACAATGAAGGGGAAGGATTTGGGGGCTGGAAGAATGTTGAGGAAGGACATAAAAACAGGCACATAACAAATGACCCATACAGGGAGCTCAGCCTCGGGGACAAACATGGTTAGAGGAAGAATTACGCAGAACAATGTGAAGGAGTAGAAGGGAAGGATAAGTTTCCTCAACAGAAAGAACAACAGTATCAAGTTTGCTTTCTTACATGCTGATATCTGCAGTATCAAAGAGTTTGAGCCTCTTAGTTCAAATCATAGTTGTGGGTCTGGGTCTTCTATATTATAAGTCATTGGTAAGCGGGAATTAATTGAGGTTGAGTATCAGAGGTACCTTAGCAGTTATAATTGCAGGAAGACACAATCTAAAAAGTTGCATTGGACCAGAATGCCAGCGATGCTGCTGCTTCCTGTAAGCTTCATATGACTCAGGAACTTCACAAAGGACCTGAAAATGTACATACATCTAAGCTTGAAACAAGGTTCAACAATTGTCAGGATAAAAAGGGGAGTGCCAACTCATGTGCCTCTTCAATTAAATCTAAAATCATCATGTGACATGTACTATTACCTTTACGTCATCAAGGAAGATGAACTTCCAACCATTGAGATGGGCTCGGACGGCTATGTCCATATCCTCTACAGTTGTCCTTTCAAGCCAGCCTCCAGACTCCTCCAAGGCTTTAATTCTCCAAACACCAGCAGTTCCATTGAAACCAAAGAAATTAATGAACACCCCATTAACTTGCTGTTCCACCTCAAAGTGGAAACACAGATTAATGTTTTGGAGACGAGTCAACAAGTTTTCATCCTTGTTCACAAAAGCCCATCTAGCCTGAACTAAACCTAGTTCAGGATTGTCCTGTAGCACAAGGTAAGAATTTAAGAAAGACATGTATTAAGTTGCTGAAAGTACTTTTAACTAAGAATTTTGCTAAGAGTCTATATTTCTTTTCCCACCTTGAAATGGGGCACAGTTTGCTTTAGAAAGTCAGGATTAGGTTGGAAATCTGCATCAAAAATCGCAACAAACTCATAAATCTTAACATAATCACAGCTCATTGCAGACTTGAGATTCCCCGCTTTGTAACCAGTTCTAACTAAGCGATGCCGGTAGATTATGTTAATGCCCTTTTGGTTCCACTTAGCAACCTCTGCCTTAATTAAGAATTGAATACTCTCATCATCGGAATCATCAAGAACTTGAATCAGTAAACGGTCCTTTGGCCAATCAAGTTGGCACACAGCGGAGATAGATTGCTCATATACCTGCATGAGGCCAGTGCAGAAAACCTTATCAACATCAAGAAAAAGTCCACCAAAATAATTATTTATACTGATCGTATTTAATTATTTATACTGATTTGAACCAATTTTAGATGTCCTCATCAGTCATCAGATACATGTCGGTAAGCGTAACTTCAATTCCACTGACAGAAACAGCAGATCTGAGCATAGTGACAATTATTGTAATTCTTCTTCCGTAGAGCTGATTTAAATCTGGTGTCTTTTTTTGGGAGGGGAGGGGGGGGGGGGGGGGGGGGGGNCTTTAATTTTATATAAATCAATAAAGAAAAAATTTTCCTTTTTTTATTCTTTTTTCTCAATAAAAATCCGAACATGCGTTCTTCCTATAGCCTTCCAATTCGGTAATGTCATATTGGCGTCCCAAATTTTTGGGATCTATTCCTGAATAGAATCCAATCCCCACACAACAATCAAATACAAGTCCCAAACTCAGAACTTCAACTAGTTTGAAGCCACACAAAACCAGTTTAAATAACTATACGAAAACGATAAAAAGAAGAAGAAGAAAAGTAAAGAGTGAAAACTAGTGTCTGACCTCCCTCTCATTACACATTGGAATTTGAACAAGAACCATGGGATGCTCATAGCCCGATCCCTCCACATCATCCGGTTTGAAGGGATCACCCTCAATCGTCGGCTTAATCTTCTTGTATTTTATCCACAAGCAACCTAAGCAAAGTATCATACGGTCCGCAGATTGGATAAGGAACAGAACAACACAGAATTTTGAGAGTGCTTGAATTGGAGGCGCAATGTAATCGGCCCGGAATGTCAACCAAGCAACATAAGCCACGTGAAAGAAGCCTTGCAAATCAGAAGTCTGCGGGATGTGCAAACTGGGATTCTTAAAATAATGCCACCCTTGCAAATAGGCAACCACCTCAAAGGCCAGGATGGCCAAGGCAGTGACTAAGAACGCTCTTATGATTCTGAAAAGCAGTTTCCCCTTTCCCAACTTCTCACTCGCCATGGTTACTCCTTGCCTATGGATCAGTCTCTTCTTGATGGCTCCAAGCAATGCCCAGAGGGCCGTGGCGAGCCAAGCGACGCAACCGACAGCGCGGTTGGCCTTGAGAAGCAAGACCCACGTGACCTGCTTGGCATTCTTACCCCGGCTTTTCTCCACGGGCCGGAACGCAGCGTCGGGGCCATCAATCTCCACAACTGAGAAGTTGGGGTTCTCCATTGTGACTACGACCGGAGTTCCCTTGCGGGTATCTTTTGCCCACCAGTTAGAGAAGTCCAGTCTTGGAGCCATTCCCTCTATCGAAGGTGGTTTTTGAACCTCAAAAGCTGAGAAAAATGCACAACCCAATACTAGAAAACCACAAAATTTTTCAAGAAACCCTCATATCTCAGATCTCGAAATTGAGAACCGAGCAAAACCCATTTCAGAACCAACCAAGAAAACTAAGAAAAACTACAGGAATTCACTTCCAGGTTGTCCATTCCACCCACAATGTGGCACGGACAAGAAAGAAAAACCAACAAGCGAGAAAGAAAGGGAAAGGGGGGTGGGTGGTTAAAAGCTTCGTTGAACTCTCTCAAAGTCTCAGGGACACTCACTCTTAAACACGGGAAAGCCACATTATGAGGGCAAGTATCTGCCGCTGTGATAACCTAAAACCATGTGTGGGGGGG